>OY992888.1:64339517-64412017 GCA_963921405.1 Cepaea hortensis | reverse complement strand
ATACAAAGAGAATAGGAGGCAGACGGCGTAACCACTCCGCCACGGAGTTCACCATACACCACCTTTCCACATGTACATCTTTCTTTCCCCAAGAATGCATACTGTATGTTTAACTCGTTCTCTTGAATCCCAACCATTGGCTAATGTGTTCGCTTATATACTACATTTGACCAGAACATGCTAAAAATATGGGTTTTCAATGGTCACTTCAAATGTGTTTTTATCCTCCTTGAAAGTAATTTCCTCATAATTTTTCAGTTGTTATTAACCCTCATGCTCTTCTGCTCTAACCACTTGCAGGACTGAAAGAGGTGAAAGAAAATGGAAAGGTAGGAAGCAAAACAAAACGCGTGAGCAAAAAATACGATGCATATTATCTTCACAAAATATATACCCACCCTTCCAAGTAAGGCAGCCAATAGGGAGCTTTTCCCGCTGCCTTTCATTCCACAAATTCCAATGAGCTCTCCCTGCAAAGATTTGATTAGTGATGTAAAAACGTCTATGTTATTTTGTTGTAAAAGACTTTGTTACATTGTCACAATGCATTTATTATATAAAAGAATATATACTAAATGAGCTTAAATGGCACTTTAACAAGAGCTCAGGAGAGCTTTGACATTGTGGTCATAACCAATCGCTTCACTGCATCAAAGGCTACCATCCAAATCAACTATTTATACAAGGCAATGCAGTGAGGAAAAAAGAGTTAAAGTTATAATGTTGCATGCATTTTCATTGCCTGCAATCAATGCTGTATCAGCTGTTATCTTATATTACTGGTGTTATGTACTCCTATGGTGATTCCTCTCATTTGCTCAATAGTTTTAATGTTTTTAGTATGTAGCGAGTACATTTTTTCCCCAGTGACCCTAGTGATATAGTTCTTTGTGTTTGTTGTTCCAACCTTTTTTTTCTTCAAAGGTATCCGAACAAACAATTGAATTCTTCCCGACACCCATCTTTTTCTGGCTGGGTGAGGCTGTGTGTGGGTATGTGGGAGGGTGGGGTGTTTATGGGTGGGGGGTTGTGTGGGTTGGTGGGTGGGGAATGTGTATGTGGGTGGATGGGTGTGGGGTGTGTGTGTGTGTGGTTGGGGGATGAGTGTTTGGCTGAGTGGTTGGAGGTGTGTGGATATGGGTGGGTGGGTATGTGTGGGCTTGGGGATGGGTGTGTTGTGGGAAGATGTGTATGTGGGGGGATGTGTTAATATGGAAGGATGGGTTGGTGGGTGTTTAGGTGGTGGTGTGCGTGGGTGAGTGGGGTGTGTGTGGGGGATGTGTGTGGGTGAGTGGGGGTGTGCAAGGCTGGGTGAGGCTGTGTGTGGGTGGGTTGGGTGGGTATGTGGGAGGCTGGGGTGGGTGGGGTGTCTGCAGGTGGGGGATGTGTGTGGGTGGATGGAGGGTGTGGGTGTATGGGTGAGTGATATGTGTGGGTGGGTGAGGTGTGTGTGGGTGGGTGGTGGTTGTATGTGGGTGGATGGGGATGTGTGTGGGTGGGTTTGGGTGTATGTGGGTGATAAGAGGTTGTATGGGTGGGTGAGTGATGTGTCTCATAACATTGTAATATGCATTGTGTATGTTTACAAAATTCATTTTACAATGCATTTTCTTATGTAAATGCATCATGCACTATTGATGAATGAAATAGGAGTGATTGGAGGGGCCGAATGTAAGACGGGCCTGCGTGCCCAATTTGTAACCCATTTAGAATAAAGTTGAATTGAATTGAATTGAATTTTCACCTTTTTTACTCTGAAGTTTACGTCTTGCAGCACAGGAAGCGGTGCTTCTTCAATTTCTTTCCCAAACCCTTCGCTTTCAGAGGTCTCCTGCGAAAGAAGTGCAGATGAGCTTTCAACAAGATCTGGCCGGTGACTTCCTGAATAGCTGAGTTGGTTTATTGCCGGGTTGGAGCTCGACAAGGTCTTCACATCTTCTAGTTTCAACCCAGCGATTATGCTGTCCTCGTCTGTTCTTTCTGTGGACACAAACATGACAATTATATTCCATTGTATAGATATGGACCGACGTACAAACAAATAAGAAAGTTCTACAAGAAACAAATTAAACCCGGAAATTGGAAAGACAAATTAGACATAGCGAGTCAAGATGTTTTGGGTGTGTTATGAGGCAAAATCATCTTGAAGATTGGTAAGTTAGCAAAATTGATGGGAAAATATCAGTGGATGCAAAAAGATAAATTTGTATCATGATGATGATGATGATTATCATAATGGTGATGATGATGATGATAATGATGATGATGATGACGATAACGACGACGACGATGATGGCGACGATGATGTTATAATTTCTTTTGCGCTCGTTCGCTTTGAAATCAAGCGTAGTCCATTATGGGCTTTTGATTATAGTGCACCAGACTGCTTTTTGCATGTGGATTAGCTTTCCCTATTGCCAGTGTCCCTCGCCACCATGCGAAACAATGATGGTGATTATGACGCAGATTATAATGACAATGATGATTACTACGATGATGATAACGACGCTGATTATGAATATGACGACGATAATGTTAATGACGATAATTATAATGATGATTATGATCATCATCATCATGACGACTGCCATGGGTTCACACACACACGCACGCACGCACACACACACACACACACACACACACACCCACACACACACACTGGCCACATACAAATAGATAATATGACCATTAAAAGAACGGAAACATACAAATACCTGGGTACAATCTTCAACTGCTCCAACATCATAAGGGAAGAAATACAAACTAGAATCAATTCTGGAAATAAGATATACTATGCACTACAACATCTACTAAAATCAAATGCGCTATCTCGTAACACCAAAACCACAATATACAAAACACTGATCAGACCAGTTGTGCTGTATGGCTCTGAAACCTGGAGTACAACGAAAGGAGACGAAGCCTTGTTACAAACCTTTGAGAACAAAGTTTCAAGACGCATCTTTGGACCCATTAGGGATACACAAAGTGGAGAGTGGAAAAGAAGAAGTAACAAAGACATTTACGATCTGTTTAAGTCCCGCTAATCACTGGTATCATGAAGGCTAATAGACTGCAATGGCTGGGGCATATAGAAAGAATGGAAGATAATAGGGAAACAAAACTCGCTTACACTTAGGACATAAATGACCGTAGACCCCGAGGTAGACCAAGAAGACAGTGGAGAGATAATATATATACAGACCTACAAGCACTTGGAATCAACGACTGGCAAGAGAAGGTCCACCAGAGAGACGAATGGAGACGGATTGTATCTGCAGCAAAGAACCTCAATGGCTCGGAACGCTGAAGAAGAAGAAGAAGAAGAAGAAGAAGCAGAAGAAGAAGAAGAAGAAGAAGATATATTTATCTATCTCTATATATATATTGGGAGCATGTCGCCACTGAACATGTTGCATGGAGGGCAACTATCAGAAATGGAATAAAGACAAAGGAGAAAATGATTGCAGATAAAGCACACACAGAGCGTGAGAGACGTAAGATGGTGCAAAATGGTGGAAATGACCATGTATTCACATGCACCTACTGTGGGCAAACATTTGCAGCAAGAATTGGCCTTACCAGCCACACTCGCCACCGCCATGGATCGTAGTTATTAAGCCTTTTTAAAGCACAATGTACCAAACTATCGTCTGTCAAGACGGAAAGGTGCCGATGAATATATATATAGAAATGCCATGAGTCCACATTGGGTGTCAGTCCAGCTTGGTGTATAATGAGATACCCTGGGTCAGGCTGCAGTAGTCTAATATTGCTTGTTGCTGAACACCAGTGTTAATCGTTCAAAGGAATTGACATAGTGAAGGTACAAAATCGCTTGCTGAGTGTCGGTGGACTAACTCATATTGTAATCGAGGGGTTGGTTGGAATATTTTAGTTCTAACCTCACATTCTTCCATCTATTATTCCAATAATCAACATGAGTAAGACATCTATATCTATAAAACACAATGTATGTATGTATGTATGTGTGTATGTATGTCCGTTCTTTATGCGTTCGCGAACGGTCCATCCGATTGAGATGAAATTTTCTACATGTTTTCTTTTCATTCCTGTGCAACCAACTGTAATAGTTTCTTATTGTACAATCATCTATTTACTTACTAAAATTTAATTTTGTAATTACATGACTCAACATAAGAAAAAATAAAACAAGGGACATAACTTTTAGTAGCATTGCTATATCTTAAGTTAAGTCCCCTGGCTATAGATAGATAGATAGATAGATAGATAGATAGATAGATAGATACATACATACATACATAGATACATAGATAGACAGACAGACAGACAGACCCCTGCCAGGGACTGGGCGAAGCCGGGCCGGATCAGACAGACAGACAGACAGACAGTCGGGAACGGGAACTTATATGACTACTTATATGAATTAAATGAGATGCTCTCCATCAGGGGCTGGGCGAAGCCGGGCCGGGTCAGACAGACAGACAGACAGACAGATAGATAGATAGATAGATAGTCGGGAACGGGAACTTATATGACTACTTATATGAATTAAATGAGATGCTCCCCACCAGGGACTGGGTGAAGCCGGGCCGGGTCAGACAGACAGACAGACAGATAGACAGACAGACAGACAGACAGACAGACAGATAGTCAGGAACGGGAACGGGATCTTATATGACTACTTATATGAATTAAATGAGATACTCCCCACCAGGAGCTTGGCGAAGCCGGGCCGGGTCAGACAGACAGACAGACAGACAAGCAGACAGACAGACAGACAGATCCCCGGGCGAAGCCGGGCCAGGTCAGCTAGTTAACTATATAAAATTCACAAACCGCCATACAAGTCCATGTCTCTATTACACTTCACGCATGTACAAAGATCACATTATCTCAATGTTTCTATCTAATTCACAGTCAGCTTTACTCTAAAACTCATCTATAAGAACAATATTAAAACGTATCTAGATGGCTATGGATATGTGGTTTCTGAGGAAAATGCAAAGAATACCATGGACAGACAGAAAAACCAATGAGCAAGTCCTTCAAGAAACAAATGATGATCGTAAACTAATTAGAGCCATTAGACGTAGACAGTCAAAATGTTTTGGGCATGTTATGAGAAGAAATGACTTGGAGAACCTGGTGACGATTGGTAACATCGAAGGGAAGAGACCAAGGGGAAGACCGAGAAGAAAATACCTGGATGGCTTGGCCACGTGGCATGGTCGAGACAGGAACACGGGGCTGATCCACGACTCTGGTGATCGAGTGAGATGGCAGAACATGACCGTCCACGCTTACCGGCATGGCACTTGATGGATGGAGATGGTGGCTGTGTAAGTGGTATCTGTTGCCAACACGTGTCTCTACCGGTCCTCCCTGGACCACGGTCGACCTCTAACTGTCTAGGAGAGGCGTCTCTTCTCCTGGACCCGGTGGAAATCGTGCTTCTCGCACAATTCAAACCTCCCTTTGGACTGTGATACAGGTGTGAGCTTTAGTTTTAGTCACGCACAATTGGTCCGTGATGACGACGACGATGATAAAAAGGATGATAATAGATGACGACGACGATCATAAAGATGGCGGTGATGATAATGATGATGATGTTGCCAAGAGTGACGCTGGAAAAATTAAAGCCAAACTTACCACAATCTTCATGGTCTAGTGACTCCCATGTGAGAGTGGCAAACTTTACGTCCACTGCTACCTCGCTGTCTTGTGGTTTCTCGTAAGTATATTTCTCCGGCATCAGAAGTATTTGCTGTGTTGGAGGAAGAGATACTAGTAGATTCTTTAGCAAGAAACTGTTACATGACTGGCTCAACAGACATGTTAAGTTAGTCCTTTACAGGACATCGCCGTCAGTCCTAGCATTTTTTGATTTGTGATTTTCTAGACAATATTACGTTAAATAAATGCCATTAGTAGAAATCGTAATTTGATTTGAGAAAGTAGTCACAGAGAGTCACATTTTGAGTAGAAATAAACATGAAAACTTGATAACAACTTACAAAATTTGATAGGGCAATCACCCAATAAACTAACCATCCAGTCAATAAACAATCCAGTTAAACAACCATGCACCCAATCAACCATCTAACCAACCAACCACTCAGCGAACCAAACAACTATCCAACCAAACAACCATTCAACCAATCAATAAATCACCTATCGACCAACCAACCAATCAACCAACCAACAAACCAATCAACAAACCAACCAGTCACTAACCAGTGAACCAAACAACCAACAAACCAACCAATTAACGAACCAGCTAACCAACCAACAAACCAATACACCAACCAACCAGTGAATCAACCAATCAACTAACAACGAACCAACCAATGAACCAGCCAACCAACCAGTGAACTAACCAATCAACGAACTAACCAACCAATCAACAAATCAACAAACCAACGAACAAATAAATCACCAACCAGAAGCCTGCCAACGAACCCGCAAACTAACCAATCACCAATCAATTAACCATGAATCAATCAACCAGTCAACCAACCAGGCAATCAACCAACCAATCAGGCGAGCATCTACCCACTACACTACCGCACTCCCATTAAACACATTATCAGATACAACTCATACCCAACAAAAGTGTGTATGTGTGTGGTGAACAATGTACCTTATACCTGCTCAAAGCCACGGAGGCATCAATCATGCTCTGTACACCGTACAGCGACGTGGCCAGGGAAAACGTCATAGCATAAAATACCGAGATCACCGTAAACGCCTGAAAGCAATACATAAACAGTATTTGATTGTTATGTTAAGTATTTCTGAAGTAGACACCTGGAAGAAATATATAAACAGTATTTCATAATTAAGTTAAAGTATTTCTGATCATCATGATTCGCTTATGGCGAGTCATGACCGCCCACGCTTTCCGGCATGGCACATGATTGATTGATTTCTGAAAAGAATAATGTTTTAACAATGTAAACCACCGTTTTTGTTTAACTCTTCTAGGTCAATATTTCACATTTCATCATCATCATAATTATCATCATCATCATAATTATCATCATCATCATCGTCTTCACGTGCCCTGTCATAAAATTTCATGTCTCTCCATAGCTCTTTCGTTAAGGGGTAAACGACACCACTCATAATCCCACATTAACGTTCGAAACACAGCAGTTTATGGGTGACTTGGCAGCTAATCACCTTACAATGGTTTTAATATAATGGTTTGCATGCCGGGAGTTCAGAAAGCAAAGGCAAACTACTGAACGTAAACTTGCCAAGAAATCACAAGCAGCCAAAACACACTGGGGTTGACTGCCACGTCCTGTAAAGGATACTCACCTAATGTTTAAGATATTACAAACCACGGACTGCTACGTGTTATCAGGTAAAATGGTAGCGCAAACAAGTAAACTCAGAAAGACAACAAAACACTTACTCTGGCAGTGGTCAGATCTTTTCCAGATCGTAACCAAGAAACATGACAGAAAATATGATAGAAAGAAAACATGGCAGAAAGAAAACATGACAGAATGAAAACATGACAGAAATAACATATGACAGACAGACAACATGGCAGAATGAAAACATGACAGAAAAAAAAACATGACAGAAAGAACTCATGACAGAAAGAAAACACGACAGAATGAAAACATGACAGAATGAATACACGACAGAAAGAAAACATGACAGAAATAAAATATGACAGACAGAGAACATGACAGAAAGATAACATGACAGAAAAAAACATGACAGAAAAAATTAGTGAAAGAAAACATGACAGAAAGAACAAAATAACAGAAAGAAAACATGACAAAAACACGACAGAAAACGTGACAGAAAAAGTGACAGAAAGAAAACATGACAAAAAACATGACAGAAAGAAAACATGACAGAAAGATAACATGTCAGAAAACATGACAGAAAACACTACAGAAAACATGACAGAAAGAAAACAAAAACTGACACTGGCAGCGGTCAAGAAAGAGATGTAGCCAAGACATATGACAGAAACAATGACATAAAACATGAAAGAAAGAAAACATGACAGTAAGAAAACATGACTGAAAGAAAACATGACAGAAAACATGACAGAAAGAAAATATAAAAGAAAACATGACAGAAAGAAAGAAAACAATAACAGAAACAATGACAAACACATAACTGACAGAAAACATGAAATAAAGAAAACATGACAGAAAACACAATAGAAAGACAACAAAACACTAACACTGGCTGTGGTCTGATCGTTTCCAGACAATAAGTAAGAAAGAAACATTGACCCGAAAGAAAACATGATAGAAAGAAAACATGATAGAAAGAAAGCATGATAGAAAAAAAACATAAAAGAAAACATAACAGAAAGAACATAACAGAAACAATGACAGATAACATGACAGAAAGAAAACATGACAGAAATAAAACATGACAGAAGGAAAACAATGACAGACATAATGACAGAAAACATGACAGAAATAAAACATGAAAGAAAACATGACAGAAAGAAATTAATGACAGAAAACATGACAGACAGAAAACATGATAGACAGGAAACATGACAGAAAACATGACAGAAAGACAACAAAACATTTACACTGGCTGTGGTAAGAACAGTTCCAGACAATATGTAACCAAGAAACATGAACGCAAACATGACAGAAAGAAAACATGACAGAAAACACGAGAGAAAGACCCAAAAAAAACACACTTACACTGGCAGCGGTCAGATCGTTTCCAGACAGAATGTAACCAAGAAACATGAACACTGAGGCGATGACCGGGATCATAGGCATCAGTGAAGTGACCACACTCTTGAAGAATGAGCCTCGCTCCAGAGCCATCTTTTCTCTTTGCCTGCTTTCTGTAACACAAACAGATCTATTTATATTATTGGTACTATTATAATATTGTGGAATAATTTATTGCCAGATTCTCTATTTGTCTGCTTTCTGTAACACAAACAGGTCAATTTATGTTATTAGTATAATTATAATATTGTGGATTATGTCAGGTCTTAGTCAGATATGACTGAGCTACCGTGATGACAGTAGATGGTGCAACCTGCTTTCTGTTAGCACCGAATGTTGGGTGGCGCTTACCAATCCCGATACCCCACATTGTGCCAACGGCCTCGGGCAGAAAAGCGCAATTAGGAGGGTACAGGTATTATCCTGGTGCAAGGAAATGCAACCTAAAGACAAAATGTCATGGCAGGGCAGACCAGGCCCAAAGCCTTGGTCGGCAACTGGTCTAAGATGGAAGCTCCGACAGGTGGACAGTTAGAGTATTGGTTTGCTGATCCGGCAGCTTCTGCAGCTTGTCTTATTCCAGACGTATTGGTGTTAACTTTCCTCTGGAGTAAACTAGACAGGCCGAGAGAGGGATAATGCTACACAAGCAACGCATGGTCTCTAAATTCAGCCCACGCTTTGTTTTATGGAGAGGTATAACTCCATTTTACAAACTATCGTCTGTCAAGACGGCAAGGTGCCAGTCAATATTGTGGAATAATGTATTGCCAGCTTCTCTATGTGCCTGCTTTCTGTAACACAAACAGGTCAATTTATGTTATTAGTACAATTATAATATTGTGGAATAATGCATTGTCAGCTTCTCTCTTTGCCTACTTCATGTAACACAAACAGGTTGATTAATATTAAAAATACATCAAGAATCTTCTTCTTCTTCTTCAGCGTTCCGAGCCATTGAGGTTCTTTGCTGCAAATACAATCCGTCTCCATTCGTCTCTCTGGTGGACCTTCTCTTGCCAGTCGTTGATTCCAAGTGCTTGTAGGTCTGTACATGTATTATCTCTCCACCGCCTTCTTGGTCTACCTCGGGGTCTACGGTCATTTATTTTCTGAGTGTAAGCGAGTTTTGTTTCCCTATTATCTTCCATTCTTTCTATATGCCCCAGCCATTGTAGTCTATTAGCCTTCATGATACCAGTGATTAGCGGGGACTTAAACAGATCATAAATGTCTTTGTTACTTCTTCTTTTCCACTCTCCACTTTGTGTATCCCTAATGGGTCCAAAGATGCGTCTTAAAATTTTGTTCTCAAAGGTTTGTAACAAGCCTTCGTCTCCTTTCGTTGTACTCCAGGTTTCAGAGCCATACAGCACAACTGGTCTGATCAGTGTTTTGTATATTGTGATTTTGGTGTTACGAGATAGCGCCTTTGATTTTAGTAGATGTTGTAGTGCATAGTATATCTTATTTCCAGAGTTGATTCTAATTTGTATTTCTTCCCTTATGATGTTGGAGCAGTTGAAGATCGTACCCAGGTATTTGTATGTTTCCGTTCTTTTAATGGTCATATTATCTATTTGTATGTGGCCAGAGTTTCTAGCCATTCCGTCTCTTGAAATTACCATATATTCTGTCTTATCTTGGTTGATAACCAGCCCCATCTGTTGGGCTTTTTCCTTTAAGTGAGTCAATATTTCCAATGTCTTTTGTTCACTTTGCCCTATAATATCTATATCATCTGCATAACCAAGCAGCTTGGATGTTCCTCCAATATCACATTCCTCCTTTACCTTCCTTACAACTTTCTCTAGAGCCAGATTGAAGAGTAGCGGCGATAGTGCATCACCCTGTTTCAAGCCAGATGTTATTTGGAAGGGGTCTGATTTCCTGCCTTTATATGTTACTATATTATAAGTATCTTCCATGCATAGTCTGGTCATGTTGATTAACTTCCTTGGTATTCCAAATTCCTGCATAGCATTCCATAGACTATTCCTATGGACACTATCATAAGCCTTTTTAAAATCCACAAAAATGTTATGGAGATCTCTTTTATATTCCCAATGTTTCTCGGCTATTTGTCGTAAGATAAATATCTGATCTATTGTTGATCTGTTTTGTCTAAAACCCGCCTGGTAGTCACCTAATATGTCTTCTGAATATGGTTTTAGTCTATTTAGTAATACTGCGGATAGTATCTTATAGCTTGTGGACAGTAGTGATATTCCTCTATAATTTCCACATTGGAACTTGTCTCAAGAATATTGTGGAATAATGTAATGCTAGCTTCTCTCTTTGCCTGCTTTCTGTACCATAAACACCGGCTCCGCGGCGAAGAGGTTATGGACGCAGTTCGTAATCCCGTATACCCGTGTTCGAAACACAGCTGCAGACGATTTGGCTGCAAACCGTCTTGCGTCAGTTTTTTTATGAAATGGTATGGGCGCTGGTCGTTTAGAAAGCAATGGCAAACTACTGACCGTAAACTTGCCAAGAGATCACAACAGCAAATAATGCTGGTGTTGATTGCAACGTCCTGTAAAGGATATACAACCAACTGTAACTGTAACACAAAAAGTTCCCCCCAGATGAGCCAGAGCCCCTTTGGCCCATAACTTCACGGTTATGGTGTCCCGGTTTACACTGTGGGGAGGTGGGGTAGCTTGTGTAGTTTACGGGTCATCGACAGGTTACTAATTTTCACTTTTTAGCCCTCCTTAGAGAGACTAGCCTTATACTGATACGGGGAAAATGTATGCTATCAACATGTTTACTTCGATTTGTTTTCAATTTTACAAAATTCATGTTGGTGGGAATTCAAGCCCATCAATATGTGCTGGTGCAGCAAGCAGTCTAACCTCTACATTATAGCGGCGAACATGTATGTAAGAAAATTGCTACAAACCCAGTATCCGTTGAAGAAATGCAGGTTCCCACCCATTCATCTTGATCAACTTCATGCATGTCAGTACCTCGTTCATAAGACCCACCTGTATATTGTAATATTTGTAAAGATGATAATATGTGTCAGTAATAAATTCATCACTTGTTATTGTGGTTTAAACAAATATAGAGTTAAAAGGATCAACTTCTTTGCACCGGTTATTTCCCCATATGGCTCGGTCTCTTTCCGCAAGGTGGTTTACTGAACGTATCGCACAGAACACGAACTCCGTAGCCACAGAGACGACCCCTGGGAGTCTCCGAGAAAATTACACTCGTGAACCCAATGATGGATCACGGAATCGAACCCACAACCTTCGGAACATGAGGTAGGTGTAACCACTTCACCATGGAGACTCCCTATTGTGGCAGGGTAGATTCCAGGAACTATAAAACAGGCACTATAAAACATGTACTATAAAACAGGTATTATAAAACATGTACTATAAAACAGGTATTATAAAACAGATACTATAAAACATGCACTATAAAGCAACAAAAAAAAAGACACTGCGTCAGCACACAGATTATATATATTGATATAGTTACAGCTTCATTACAAGGTTTTGAGATAGTGACAACTTCAGGACATGAATTTGAGATAGTTATATTTTCAGTACGTTCTGAAATAGTTACAACTTCAGCACAAGGTGTAGAGATAGTTACTTCAGCACAAGGTGTAGAGATAGTTACAACTTCAGCACAAGGTGTAGAGATAGTTACAACTTCAGCACAAGGTGTAGAGATAGTTACAACTTCAGCACAAGGTGTAGAGATAGTTACAACTTCAGCACAAGGTGTAAAGATAGTTACAACTTCAGCACAAGGTGTAGAGATAGTTACAACTTCAGCACAAGGTGTAGAGATAGTTACAACTTCAGCAAAAGATTTTGAGATAGTTACAACTTCAGCACAAGGTGTAGAGATAGTTACAACTTCAGCACAAGGTGTAGAGATAGTTACAACTTCAGTACAAGGTGTAGAGATAGGTAGTTACAACTTCATCACAAGGTGTAGAGATAGTTACAACTTCAGTACAAGGTGTAGAGATAGTTACAACTTCAGCACAAGGTGTAGAGATAGTTACAACTTCAGCACAATGTGTAGAGATAGTTACAACTTCAGTACAAATTTTAGAGATAGTTACAACTTCAGTACAAGGTGTAGAGATAGTTACAACTTCAGTACAAGGTGTAGAGATGACCACAACCCAGTATATAGTTTTCTATTAGTCTATGAAGAAACTGTGTTTAAGACAGGCCAGAGTAAACATCTTATATGAATGAGAGAGAGAGAGAGAGAGAGAGAGAGAGAGAGAGAGAGAGAGAGAGAGAGAGAGAGAGAGAGAGAGAGAGAGAGAGAGAGAGAGAGAGACTCATGTCTGTTCCACTTTTCACACTGGGCAGTGAGGAACATTTTGTGTGATATTCACTGACAGAGGGACGGAGCATTATGGGGACGACCCTCTACCATTAAGTTGGAACTGCGACTAACTAATCAGAGAGAGAGAGAGAGAGAGAGAGAGAGAGAGAGAGAGTTAGTTAGTTAGTTAGTCGACAGATCATCCTCATTGCACATCGAACCATTCAGTCCATAAGTGCTTGGATCCCCTCCTCAGCAAATCCCGCAACGTGTAGCGGCTAACGATGTCAGTTCTGTGTTGGTTTATAAATCTTCTTTGGCTTCCTGCGTAGTGTTCTTGTTTGGCCACCCCTCTTTTAATTTGCTGCTCTCGCAGTCTGGCCATTGTTGTAGATTCACAGTCATCACTTGGTTCTCGCAAAAGTCTTACTTCTCGTATAGCATTCAGAATGTCGGCCTGGTCCATCGCGCATCCGCCCTCCACAGTAGCCTCGCCTCACCTGCGAGCTTGTCAGCCCGCTCATTTCCTTGTACTCCCGCATGCCCTGGCACGAAGATGAAACTAATCTTTGCCAGTCGAGACCGCTCCAGAGGCAGCAACCATTCTCTTCAGATCGACCCCTCCTCTATCCTCTTGATCATGTTCATTGAGTTGCTAAGGAAACAAGCCCTAGTGAATGTCTGTGTCTCGAGCCATGTTATTGCTTTACTTACTGCCATGACTTCCATGGTCAGGCTACTTGTGGTTTCAGTGAAAGCACCAGAGTCCTCCTTCACAATTCTCCCTCCGGCCCGAGCTGTAAAGGCCCATGAGCTTCTCACATGTCGGACGACCGACCCATCTGTGTAGATGACCGCGTCACCGTCTAGCGAATTCTCGAAAATCAACGCTTGTACTTCAGCCTCAACAGCAGCCGGATTTTCTTGTCTGCATTTTCTATCTAGTTGGATGCAAAATGAAAAGGATGTGCAGAAGTCTGTTGGCACTTGCACCCACTCCTCGCCAGGTTCTAAGTCCTCAAGTGAACACACCTGTTGAAGAATGTCTTCGGCTTGACCCATCCACGACCGTCCTCTTTTTAACCTGCTGCCCTTCATCTTCCTAATTTCACTATGCAGTGGATGTTGTGTGTTTGCGTTAATTCTGAGGTAGGCGCGTGCCCTGCAACCTTGTATTCTCTCTTCAATGGTTGGAAAATCAAGAAGGTAGCGCATCGCCCTGAATGCTGTATCTCTTGTACATCCAAGAATAATGCGCATAGCTTCATTCTGTATCCTTTCTATCCTTTCTATCTGCTTATGGCTGAGAGTCAGGATTGCCATTGCATACTCCAAAACAGACATGACCAGCCCCTCGTACAGAAGATATAGATGGCGCTGCTCACAGTTTGCTGCCGCCATCACCCGCATCGCTGCCAAACCCCGCTTGGCCTTTGTTATCACCTGGTCTATGTGCACATTGTAAGCAAGGCTTCGATCAAACCGTATCCCCAGGTAATTCATTGCCTGCGTTCTTTCCACCGTCTCTGAACACAGCATTACAGTTGAGAGAGAGAGAGAGAGAGAGAGAGAGAGAGAGAGAGAGAGAGAGAGAGAGAGAGAGAGAGAGAGAGAGAAGAGAGAGAGAAGAGAGACAGGTAGACAAAGACATATAAAGATAGAAGGATAGAGACAGAAGGACAGTGGAGATAGACAGTAAGACAAGAGCGGACACAGAAAGACAGAGACTGATCATCATCAACATAGAAAAGACACAGAGAAGGGAGACAGAGATAGATACATACATAGAAATAGAGATACAGAGAAAGTGAAAAACATATTAATAAACACACATAGACACACATTGACACACATAGACACAAACAGACAGAGGCACAAACAGACACATAGAAAGAGATGCAGAGAGAAACAGAGAAAGGCAGAGAACGACAGCAACAGAACATCAAAGATAGAGAAAGAAGGAGAAAGAGAGAGAGAGAGAGAGAGAGAGAGAGAGAGAGAGAGAGAGAGAGAGAGAGAGAGAGAGAGAGAGAGAGAGAGAGAGATAAGGGACCTTAAAGACAAACAGACAATGCGAGAGACAGAGAATGTGAGTGAGACACAGGTAAACAAAAACTAACAGAGGACGATACAGAGTGACAGAGAGAGAGAGAGAGAGAGAGAGAGAGAGAGAGAGAGAGAGAGAGAGAGAGAGAGAGAGAGGGGGGAGAGGGGGAGAGAGAGAGATGGGGGGGGGGGGGGGCGCTAAACAAAACATATTTTAGAATGTCAAATTTCTCTCACACATAATCAAATTCTAAAACACTTTGTAATGATGTGGGGATTTGATTAGTTTATGTCTGTTGTTATCCACTTACTCTTTGACCTGTTAAGTTTACAGCTTTTTTCCTAAAATGCTCCATCGCATCGCCCAAGAATTTCTATATGTAGAAGTGCAGACAACAATAAAATGACAGGGCATTAATATACTGATAAAACGAGTATCAAAAGGTTAACTGCATGTTCTTCGCAGGGAGAAAGGCTTACGAACGCAATTCGTAATTACGCATAACTGGTTCGAAACACACCTGCAGGCGATTTGGAAGCAGACCACATTGCGGTGATTTTCATACAATGGTATGAGTGCCAGTTGTTCAGAAAGGAAAGGCAAACTACTGAACATAAACTTGTTATCCAAAACAGTCCAAAAATAAAGTAATTTTGGACTGGGGTTGACTATGATGTCCTATAAAGGATATGCAACTAACTGGTTTACAGGACGTCAAAATCAACCCCAACATCATTTTGGCTCTTTGTGATCCACTAGAAAATTTTTATGTTCAGTGGTTTGCCATTGCTTTCTGAACGACCACTATCACCAACAACACAAGGCAGAATGCTTCCAAATCGTGTGAGGTTGATTTCGAACCTTTGATATTGAGGAATTGTAAAACGCGTTCACTGGCAAAATAAGTATAGCTATCTGATAATATCATTTTTCATCATCATTATCATCATCATCATTTGGCAAAGACGATTACTTTCCTTCACTAACATCATCATCGTCATCGTCATCATCATTGTCATGAAGTGTCTCGCATTTGTCAGAGTGAGCTTTGTGTAGAGATTGTTCTCACGACCCAGGAGTTAGATTATGGGAACTGTGTTACACTGCTCTCCTTCCCCCTCAGAAACCAATTTGTTATACAATACCATTCTGGAACTTCACAAGTCCTACACGGTATAACAGGATATAATCGAGTGATTCATTCATTCATTCATTCGTTCATTCTTTCATTCATTCATTCATTCATTCATTCATTCATTCATTCATTCATTCATTCAGTAGCATGTCCTTTGCTGCAGAACCTCGCTCCCATAACAACCTTCCGGAAAACTCGGTCATGAGCAAGATGTTCCACGTTCGATACACCCATCTGGAGATCATCCGCCACATCTTGCACCCATCATTTCTTTGGCCTTTCTCTTCCTCTCTTCCCAGGTAGTATATACCCCTCTATTATTGTTCTCTCAAAACTATTGTGACGTTTCAAGTTACCAAAATATTTTAATTTTCTTTGTTTTATCGTCTTTAATAGCCAGCCGTCTTCAATATTCAGCTCTTGAAGTATGGATGCATTTGTTCTTTTCTTTATCCAAGATATTCTTAGAACTCATCTATAACATTTCCATTCAAAGGTGTTTATGTGCTGTTCAGCGTAAGTAAAATTTTAAAGAGAACAAAATGCTAAACGATAATACATTGTAAGAGACTGAATTTTCGGAAACACTTCTTACCATTATATGACTGGCATCTTGCTGTCTTAATAGACGATAGTTTGTAAAATTGTGATATACCTCTCCATAACACAAAGCCTGGTCGGAATTGTAGAGACCATGTGTTGCCCATGCAGCATGATCCCTCAATCGGCCTGTCTAGTTTACGCCAGAGGAAAGGAAACATCAATACGTCTGGAACATAACAAGCTGCAGAAGCTGCCAGATCAGCGAAGCAATGCTCTAACTGACCGCTTGTCGAAACTTTGATCCTAGACCAGTTTCCGACCAAGGCTTAAGGCCTGATCTGCCCTGAAATGCCATTTAGTCTTTAAGTTACATTTCTTCTAACCATTATAATGCTTATAATAGCCGGCTGCCTGGCCGAGGGGTTAGCAGCTTTCTCCGTTAATCCTGAATACTCTCGTGGTCGGCATGAGCGGATGAGAATTAGAAGTGGTTAGAGTCACGCCAGTGACTTATGAGAGTATGGAGCTGGTCGCTCAGAAAGTCGTAGCGTGCTGATGAGCATAATCTAGCCTAGGAATCAACATACAGCTGAAAGATGCTGGTGTTGACCGCAATATCCTGAAACAGGATGGAAACGGGGGAAAAAAAAATTATAATGCTTGCAACCTCTCAACTGCACTCCTGTGCCCGAAGCCGTTGACACAATGTAGGGGTGTTGGGTTTGGTGAGCCTCACCCAACATTCGGCGCCAACATAAAGTAAGTAATACCATCTACTCACCTACAATAGCTCCAACGTAACCAACTAAGAATCAATACAGTAGCTCAATCATATCTGACTTACCATTATAACGAAGATAATTACATAAGTAGCAATGCCCACCAAAGCCCAGCAGCCCATCAACAAGCCTACATATACTGAGCCCACAAGGAACACAAGAGGTCCGCCGATTATGAATGGTCCATTCACCATAGCCTCAAACACTCGTTGACCATCATGGCTGAACATGTTCACCAACTGAAACATGAAATTATTGGTTAGGTAGACTGACTTCCGAATTACAAGCTCTTAATGGCATTGAGGCCGGTCTCTCTGGCGAAGGGGTTAAGGACATTGTTCGTAATCCAGGATAGTCACGTACGAAACGCAGCTGGGCGAGATTTGGCAGCAGATCGCATTGCGCTGGTTACTTACGGAGGTATGTGAGCCGGTCGTTCAGAAAGCAATGGCAAACTACTGAACGTAAAACTTGCCAGCAGCAGCTGATAAATGCTGATGTTGACTCCAATGTCCTGTATAAAGGATATGCTAAAAAATTCATTGAGAAAAAGACTGTTGAAATGTTATAAACAGTATATGTGTTATGTTCTGTTATATGCATTTGAAAATTGGACAAACAAGCATGTAAGCAGCGTTTAAAGCCAAGAGGATCGACTTCATTGCACCGGGTTATATCCCATATGGCACTGTCTCTTTCCACAGGACGGCCTGCCCAAAGCGTCACACAAAGCACGAACTTTGTAGTTCCAGCGACAACCCCCCAGGATTCTCCGAGAAAATTGCACTCATGAACCGAACGATGTAAGCTGGAATCGAACACACAACCTTCGGAGCGCTAGCCGGCTTGTAACCACTTTGTCACGGAGACTTCTGAAACTTGGACAATAACCAACTAAGCTGAGAAATGTATGACTGACACCCTTAGAAACATATGACTGGCACCCTGAGAAACATATGACTGGTACTCTGCCATCTTGGCAGACGAAAGTTTGGGAAATGCACAAAGCCTGGGCTGAATAGTAGAGACCATGCATTGCCCATGCAGCATGATCTCTCTCTCTCCGCCTGTCCAGTTTACTCCAAAGCAAAGGTAACACCAACATATCTTGAACAAGACAAGCTGAAGAAGCTGCCGGATCGCAAAGCAATGCTCTGTCCGCCTGTCGGAGCTTCGATTCTAGACAAGCTGCCGACCAAGGCTTAGGGCCTGGTCTTTAGGTTGTATTTCAGCGCACTAGGGTAAGACTCGTACACTCCCAATTTCGCTGCCTCGCCAAACATATAATGGTAATGGAAATATGGTTTCTGAGGTGAATGGAAACAATATTCTTTTTTTTTTTTCAAAGCAGTTTCCTGCTAAATGAAAACCGTAAACTGAAAAGAGAAATTATACGTCGACATTCAACATGTTTCTTGGGAACGTTATGAGAAGAAATGAAGGTCTCCGTGGCGAAGGACTTCCTGACGCGGTTTGTAATCCTGTATACCCGCGTTCAAAACACAGCTGTGTGTGATTTAGCAGCAGACCGTGTTGCGTTGGTTTTGCGTTAGTATCGGTGCCGGTTGTTTAGAAAGCAATGGCAAACTACTGAACGTAAACTTGCCAAGAGATCGCAGTGGCGGAAATGCTGGTGTTAACTGCAATGTCCTGTAAAAAGGATATGTAAAAAAAACAAGAAGAAAACAAATTTAGGGATTTGTGGCAAATGGCAAGTGCAGAAGAACAGATAGATCATCACGGATTGGAGAGAATGGTGCTGCATGTGAGTGATGAGAATGATCTCCTTCTTAATATTTAAGCGAAAATTCATCACATGAAACACTGATGAGCACTGAAAAATGAATCAATGAGTCAGTGAATGATGAATGAAAGAATAAATGATTGTCAAGATTCAATGATCATTACCTCCCCTATCTGTCTATCTTGAAGGCTCCGTAAATTCAGTATTTTCTTGTACAGGAGACCCATGGCAGCTGTACGACCCCTCACACCTGGAGCATGATTTCAATATGAAATAAATAGATAAACCATCTCTAGCTGTTGAAGCTTTATCACCAAATAAACTGAAACGTTCTTATCTGCACAGATGATGAGTATTGTATGTAATGTCAGGCGACAGATGAAGTTAAAATCCATAGTTTCTTTCTTTCTTTCTTTCTTCCTTTCTTTCTTTCTTTCCTGTTTTTTTCTTTTCTTTCTTTCTTTCTTTCTTTCTGTTTTTCTTTCTTACTTTATTTATTTCTTTATTATAATTACGATGATAACAATGATGATGATGATAATAATAACGATGGTGATAATGATGATGACGATAATGAATAGATGGTAATAATTATGATGACGATGATGGTGATAATGATGATGACGATGACAATAATGATGACGATGATAATGATTGTGATGATGATAATTATACTGATGATGACGATTATAATAACAACGATGATAACAATGATGATGATGATAATGATGACGATGATGATAATAATAATAATGACGATTATTATAATAATGATGATAGTGACAATAATAAGCATGATTAGGTGATAATGATAATGATACAAGGACTGCAATATTTCCACAACTCACCATTCAAGTAATTGAAACTGGTTGCCAGAGAAAACGTGAACGAGCGACCAAACTCACAAACAATTAATGCAATAACGATTGCCAGCACACTAGTGGTATCTGGGTCGTTGGAGGAGATGCGGTCAAGAAAAAGCCGGAGAATACACGCCTGGAACAAAAGCATAATTATTAATACAATGAAGTTATTTCATCCATCATGTGCCATGCTGATAAGCGTGGGCAGTCATGATTCGCCATCTCACTCGATCATCAGAGTCGTGGAACAGCTCAGTGTCCTTGTCTCGATCATATCACGTGGTCAAGCCAATCAGGTATTTACTTCTCTGCCTCCCCGATGTTCTCTTCCCTTCGATCTTGCCAGGGTTCTATATGGCACCTCAACACCCTTTTTCTCGTTGCAATTGACATCTTTTTATTGGTCAGTAAGTTTTTCACATTGCAAAAGGCTACCTTTGTCATGGTGATTCTTGTTCTAATCTCTTCAGCACATCTCCCATCAGATGTTATGACAGTTCCGAGATAGTTGTACCGATTCACTTGCTTAAGAATATTCCCATTTACTCGTATATTACATTGTGGTGTTTCGTTCTTCCTAGTGACGACCATAATCTGTGTCTTCATACAATTTAATTCTAACCCTAGTTGTTCACGGTGTGCACTAACCGCATCTACTAAATGTTGCAGATCCTATCTACTCATTGTCTGCAATCAATACTATATTATCCGCATATCTAATGTGTTGATGTTACGTCCCCCAATGATGATTCCTTTCATATCTTCTACATTTCTGAAACTATTTTCACTCTGCGGGGGAAAAAAGATCTGGAGACATTAAAGTTATTTGTTTGGTTATTTAAAAAAAAATAAGCAAGGAAACAATAACCGCCTAAGAGTCTTTGAAGTATTAGGACAGTCACATTTTATAGAGTTGAATGTACAGAGTAATAGATTGCCAGTCTTTCCCCCTCTTAACGAACGAAAGAACGAACAAACGAATGAACAAACGACCAAACTTTATTTTCAAAGGATTAAAAATTGGACACGCAGACTCTTCTGACATACCGCCCTTCTGATCTCTCTGCACTCATACATGATTTCATTCATACATCACTTACGAAGCTAATCTTAGAGAGAGTATGAAAACAAAAATATAGTGGAACTGCGGTAAAACTGTGGAAAAGTAAACAATATAAAATAACACAAAGTAATTTAGCTTTACAGAACAGCATTATGGAAAACAAAGGACATTGCGGCGACTAGCCTTTATCAGCAAACAAATACACAAAACGTAAAATATAAATATGGGGAAGATGAGATAAGTAGCATGTTTTTATTTGTTTATTTTATTATTTATTTATTTCCATATATCTTTCCATTCTTCTTATTCCGTATCTATACAATAATGTAGTCACTGTAATGTCTTTCTCGTGATTTTGTGTTGTGGAAATATTGCTATGTGGTTTCTGAGGAAAATGCAAAGAATACTATGGACAGACAGAAAAACCAATGAACAAGTGCTACAAGAAACAAATGATAACCGTAAAATGATTAGAGAAATCGGACGTAGACAGTCAACATTTTTGGACACGTTATAAGAAGAAATAAACTAGAGAACTTGGTGACAACTGGCAAGATTAAGGAGAAAAGAACAAGGGGAAAACAGAGAAGTAAATACCTGGATGGCTTGACCACATGGCATAGTCAAGACAAGAACACAGAGTTGATCCACGATGGCTAAACATGGCCGCTTACGCTTATCGGCATGGCACATGATGATGATGATTAGTGTATATCGATGATCTCTGCCGCGCCAATGGTTGATTGACGAACTTCCTGTCACACTTCCTTTGCTGTTCTTTCCTAGCTACACTCATCTTCCTAACCCTTACATTATAACTGTCGAAGCTTCTTCATTCAGTTTCCATTTGGGCCGGATTCTCATTCTATTTTGGCGTTCATGAAATTGGCTCTATCCATTGACTACCCCTCTATTATAGTGGCAGTTCCAGCCAGCCTATCCGCCCCTTCATTGCCCACAACACGGGTGTGTCCTGGTACAAAAATTGCTAATGTTGGGATACATTATCTGCCTCTTCTTTATCTCCAATGTCCTGGGTCCTAGTGTCTTTCAGCAGGACATTCGTTTTCTCAAAGATCTCTACATTACAAGGACATTAAAGTATGCAGAGTTATCGTCTATTTTCGCTGTGGGTTATCTTTCTTTAGCTTATGAATGGTACTGAGAAGTGCTTTCAAACACGTAATACCTCAGTAAATTTATACATGTAAGCCACAAACGATAGATTGCACAGTTTAATGCCTGACATATTTTGCTTCATCTATTCTTGTGTACTACAGAGTTATATATAAGAAGTGAATAAATGAATTATACTGCGGCTGAAATACTTTGGCTAATATTTACACAAATAAAACGGAGGGACAATTAGCAAACCAAATTATACATTATTCTTATAATTAACCGAATATACATCAGTATGGGTGGAAAATAGAGTTAATCAACCTTCAGAAATCCTTGGGCAGTCGTCATGTTATAAAACTCCTAGTTCAGCCAGCTGTTAAATTGCGGTTATAAAGTTAACAAAGTAAGAGCGTTTTGCGTATTGTATTCGATGAGCAATAAACGATGGCTGAAATATACTGAGGTTGTAGCAATTAGGCAGTGCAAGCCCATTTTATGTAGGCAGAAAGACTTAAATTTGTGATTACGTGGGGATAACAAATGCTCCACATTTGAATAATATCAGCGACTATGTGTTTCATTGATAGAAAAGATCTCAAAATAATAAAGAATATATAAATGTTGGAACCTAGTAGCAGCAATAAAAATGGAAAATAAAGAGGGCAGTTATGAATAAATAAGGCTGGGACTACGATAGGGATGTGTTTTGTCACCGGTTTCTTCTCTCTCTCTCTCTAGCGAAGTAATAATGAGAGAGATTAAAGAGAACCATAAACGCTACTCGGAGGTTATAATATAAACAACATACGCTATGCATATGTCAAAGTATTGATGGCGGATAATGCAAAAGACCTACAACAATTGTTGGACATTGTAGTAACAGAGAATGAGAAAAAAGGACTCTCCTTGAATATCGAGAAAACAGTAACAATGGTGATATCCAAGAAAAATGTGACACCAAAATGCGAATTAGAAGTAGAAGGGGAAATTCTGAATCAAGTGGATAGTTTTAAATACCTAGGGGCATTTATAACATCAGATTATTAAGAGAATAGGGCAAGCAAAAGCTGCATTTCAGACAATAAAGAGTAGCTTATACAATAAGTCATTATCAGTGAATGTAAGAAAGGGAGTGCTGAAGTGCTGTGTAGAACCTGATTTGCTGTATGGCTGTGAATCTTTGAATGTAAATGAACAAATTAGGAAGAGTTTGGAAGCAACAGAGATGTGGTTCCTGAGACGAATGTTGCAAATTCCTTGGACTGCCAAAGCAGCTAACAACGACTGCCTGAAAGAGGCTAATGAAACTAAAACATTATATACAGTGATAAGAAAGCGACAAACAGCTTTATTTGGTCATGTGATGAGAAGAGAGGCATTGGAGAACATCGTGACAACTGGAAAGATCGAGAGGAAAAGAGGCAGAGACAGTGCTAGAGAAATTATGCTGGATGGATTGGGACGGTGATGTGGAGGAATATCATTAGCAGAGCTGATCCAGAAAAACAAGGACCGAGTAATGAACGCCTACGCCAGTCGGCATGCCACTTGATGATGATGATGATCACGTGTTTCAAGTATTTCATTCAAAGTATAATTAATTTACTTAATTCATAATATATATAACTTCGCAGTATGCACCAGACGAGATGTGGAAAACAGTGTCAGTCAATAAGTCGTGCAGCTTATATAGTTAGTGTTTATATGGCAAGAGCATTGCACTGTATGAAACTAAACAGATTATGATAATGGGTATGAACATCATGAAGATAGTGACACGTCGTGTTACTCACAGAACCAAGGAACGAGAATGAGAAGGTCACCAAGATGACTGCCACTGCCTGCAGCAACTGTTTCTTGTAAGCAGTTCTCAGGGCTCTCCCCAAGGAAGCTTCACACGAACCCCTCGTCAGCAGCTCGGCGTTCCAGGCCTTTTCTAATCTGTAGACACGAGAGGGCATTTAGAAAAAAACGGCACAGGCTTTTGAGTGATGCAGGAGAAGGAGGAGGAAGTTGAGGAGGGGAAGAAGAAGAATAAGAAGGAGGAAGGGGAAGAGGATGAGAAAGAAGAAGCAGAAGAAAAAGAAGAAGAGTTGAAGAAGAAGAATTTAATACAAACTATCTTTCACAGACAAGTATTCGTACATGGCAACGAAATAATATAAACGACACATTAAAGACTGAAGCTGATAGAAGGACAATAAATATATATACACCAGGTTTATGATATTTCATTCCGAAATGGAGTTATACCTCTCCATGGGACAAAGCCTGGGCTTAATTTAGAGACCAAGTGTTGCCCATGCAGTATGATCCATCGACCTGCCTAGTTTACTCCACAAGAAAGGTAGCACCAATACGTCTGGAACAAGACAGCCTGCAGGAGCTGTCGGATTAGTGTCCGCCCGTCAGAGCTTTAATCCTAGATACTAGATCAGGTGCCGAAAAAAAGCTTAGGGTCCGATCTGCCCTGCCATGACATTTAGTCTTTAGGTTGCATTTCCTCTCACAAGGGTAAGGCTTGTACCCTCACATTTGGGTACCTCAGCCCGAAGCTTTTGGCACAATGTGGGGTGTCGGGTTTGGTGAGCGCCCCCCCCCCCCCCCCCAACCAACACTCGGTGCTAACAGAAAGAACATAGTTCTGTCTACTGTCATACTGTAGCTCAGTTATATCTGACGCAGACCTGGCTTTACATTTTAGAAATACTCATTAGTAAAAACAAATACCTAATATATAAACAACCGACTTACAGTTCTACATTATGCTCAGCTGCATCCTCAGCCCACCAGGATAAGTGCATCAGACTCATAATCCCATCTCTGTACATGCCCAGCATGATGTGCCACATCCAGCAGTAGGACGCCCTGGACAGTAGACCTGCTCGGCTGATTGGCACTTTCTGACCAACTACATATTTACCCTGATTGTTGGCGCTGTCGGAAGGAGCATGAACATGTCGACACACTCATGAAAAACAAACACTAATGTTCATGTATTATCCAAAGTAAATTAAACTGTAAGAAGACACAGATTATGGTCGTCAGTGGTAAGAAGAAAATACCACAATGTAATATACAAGTAAATGGGAATATTATTAAACAAGTGAATAGGTACAGTTATCTCGGAACAGTTATAACATCTGATGGGAGATGCCTTGAAGAGATTAGAACAAGAATCGCCATGGCGAAGGTAGCTTTTTTGTAAGGTGAACAATATAATGACCTATAAAAAGATGTCAATTGCTATTAGAAAAAGAGGGTTGAGGTGCTACCTAGAACCTGTACTTTTGTATGGATGTGAAGAGTAGACAATGAGCAATCAGGCTGAAAAAAATCTGGTTTCTGAGGAAAATGCAAAAAAAAAAAAAAAAAAAAAAAATACCATGAACAGACAGTAAAATCAATGACCAAGCCTTCAAGAAACAAATGAAAATCGCAAACTGATTAGTGAAATTAGGCGTAGGCAGTCAACATTTGTTTGGGCATGTTATGAGAACATCAGCTTATCGGTATGATACATGATGGATTAATATTCAAAGTGCATGGAACAAATCCGAAAGAAAGTCAATCTATTTAAGTATTTGGGTGCTTTAATAACAGCGATGTAAGAAATATTAACTTATTTGGAACAAATTCGAAAGAAAGTCAATCTATTAAAGTATTTGGGTGCTTTAATAACAGCATATGAAATAAATATTAACTTACTAGCTGACCCGGCCCGGCTTCGCCCAGTCCCTGGCGGGAATCTGTCTGTCTGTCTGTCTGTCTGTCTGTCTGTCTGTCTGTCTATCTGTCTGTCTGTCTGTCTGACCCGGCCCGGCTTCGCCCAGCCTCTGGTGGGGAGCATCTCATTTAATTCATATTAGTAGTCATATAAGCTCCCGTTCCCAACTATCAGTCTGTCTGTCTGTCTATCTATCTGACCCGGCGCGGCTTCGCCCAGCTCCTGGCGGGGAGCGTCTCATTAAATTCATATAACAAAAAAACATTAACTTAAGAATGTCCTTCCACACACCATCCATTATTTTTAATGAAAACTGTTTTTAATCAGCTACATGACTGTAGATAACTTCTTTAAACATAAAAAGATGAGTTAGAAAATTTTCACTATTTAAATAGATGCATTATTTTTATGAAAACTTTGAAAATGCCTTAAAGATTATATCATTATTTATTATAACGCATATGCCTGTAAATAACTGTAGACAAAGAGTTTATACACCTTTGAAAACAATGCAACAATCTATATATAAAATATATAGCAATGCTATTAAAAGTTATGCCCCTTGAAATAACTTTTCTTAAGTTAAATCCCCTCGCTATATATAAATGATAATATAAATTTAAATATTAAATTTTAGTAAGTAAATAGCTGATGTACACTAACAAACTATGACAGTTCGCTGCACGGGAATGAAAAGAAACCATGTAGAAAATTTCATCTCAATCGGATGGACCGTTATCGAACGCATCAAATACATCCCTACATACATACATCGTCTTTTATATATATATAGATTCAGTGCGGAAGGGTACAATAGCGTCAAATGTGATCTCCTATTTCGATAGCAGAACGATATTATATATCGCCGTACTAGGGTCATTGTGTTATTTGGTTTGTTTCGGGATATCTTCCGCAATCTAAATGCTTTGTGAACGGGAATGTTGATTACATTACTTATTCAGTTGATTGTGTACCATGCTTGATCCAAACCTACCTTTTCTTTGGCACTGAATCAGTCAGTGAAGTTCGATGCAGAATAGTACAAGCAAAGACAACATTTTACAAAATGAAGAATATTTTCTGCAAAATATATTTGTTTGTTGAGGTTAGGTAAAGAGTTCTTAATAGTACTATTGAGCCATTCCCGATGCACGGAAGCGAAACGTGGACATTTAGCAGACAGGTGTGGAATGATGTGGAGGTTGCAGAGATGTGATTTTACAGATGAATGTCGACAACACCTTGGAAGGATAGAAAGAGCAATTAAGATATCTTGAAAGAGGTTAACTCACAAGGAGGGCTGGTTACTCGCATCAGAAGAAGACAGTTCACATCCTTTGGGTATGTCATGAGAAAGGGGAAGCTGGAGTATGTTGCCGCAACGGGAAAGTTCGTGGGGAAGAGAGGCAGTGGGAGACCAAAAGAGAATTGCTGGATATTGTAGCATCAGTAAAAGATTATTGGCAGCGCACAATATAGAAGGATGATCACCAAAGCCACACGGCTTGGACTACAAGAAGAAGAAATAGATAGTCAAATTATGTCAGTGAAACATAGGATCAGTTCTACTACATGGCTGCAAATTCTGGAAAATTAGTAAAAACGAAAAAGAATCCCCAGAAGCCTTAGAGATGTGGTTTTATAGAAGAATGTTGATAATTACTTGGACAGCCAAAATGCGTAATCTGGACATTTTGAAGTGGCTAAGTCGCAAAGAGAAATTATCACAATCATCAGAAAGAATACAATCATCATTTTTCGCCACTATAAGAAGATGAAAACTGGAATATATTGTGACAAACGGAAAGATCTGTGAATCGAGAGATAGAGGAAGGCGCCGAGAAAAAAGTCTTGAAAATCTTGCGTCATGGCACGGAAGAGAGTCAACACAAGAACTGATACATGCTATTGGAGATAGCACAATTTGGAGAAGCATGATCGCCTACGCCAGTCAGCAAGGCACTTGATGATGATAGATGAATGCCGTAGACAAAACTACTTGCTAGTTAGTGGAACATCACAATCAATGAAGAAATTGAAAATGTTGCAGATTGTGAATATCTTGTCTCCATAATCCACAACAATGCTCTGCGAGAAGTAAGACTTCCGAGAACCAAGTAATGGCTATGAATCTACAACTATGGTCAGACTGCGAGAACAGCAAGTTACAAGTGATGTGGCCAAACAAGAACACTATGCAGAAAGCCAAAGAAACCAACACAGAACTGGTGTCGTGAGCCGCTACACGCAGTGGGATTTAATGAGGATGGGATCCGAGCACTTATGGACTGAATGGTTCGATGTGCAATGAGGATGATCAGTCGTCGACTAACTGACTAATGGGGTCTGTTCAAAAGAATTCAGATATAGACTGATCGTAGCAATGCTGGGATTAACCAGTATAAAACATGTATAGCCTCTCCCAGGATTACTCGCCTCGCTTCAGAGATCATGGATTGTGAGAATTGTATGGATATTTTGCCCTGTCCTTGCCGGAGTGCGGAGGAAGGAATAGGCTCAATGGCTAGTAGGGAATGCATTTCTGTGTGGTAGATTACCTATGAACAAGGGAGAGATGGTCGAGCGACCTTAGGAACAGGTGGATAAAGCGGGAGAAACAGACTGAGAAGCCGTATGTGGAGAGAATGATATGTCAGGGGTTTGGTAGGGGTTCTGGAGGAATCTCAAGACTCTGAGGGAAGACCAAGATAACTTTCAATCAGATGGCAGTATGACCCTTCACTGGCTAATGAACAACGGGAAGGAGCGCGTGTGGGAATATCATGTGTCAGTGATGTCGGTTCTTAGCTCAACTCAACACAACTCCCTGGAGGGGTGAAAAGTGAAAATTAGTAGCCTACCGATGACCCGCAGACTACACAGGTCAGCCTCACCTCCCCGTAGTGTAGACCGGGAAACCATGACCACGAGGCCATGAGCCAACAGGGCTCTGGCTCGCCAGGGGGGACCGGACTTCCCTTAGTCAGATTTTTCTGTCCTAAACCTGCGACTGGACTAACAAGCCGGGGATTTTTCCCAACTGTAAGAAACGTAATCGGACTGACGCAAATGGAAACAGACCCGGCAATGTTTAAGTAGGAGACAGATCAGCATTCCACAAATAGGCACAATGGACATCCACGTCGTAACATGAAGCCCATAAACGGACACTCTCTCACTGTTTATACTTCACCTCGACACCGCAAGGTATAAGAGGAACAAGAAGAGATGAAGAACCTATGACACAACAGCAGCAAACAATTTAAGATAAAATTGTTGAAAACATGCATCTTTTCTTAACAACATATTGATGTAGGGCGTGTGCTATTTCACAATAAAACTGATGGAAATTGGGAGTTTTCGTTCACTCACTTTGAACTTAAGTGTTGTCAACACATGTGCTACTATTGCTACAGAGTTTTGTAAAGTCTCACTACGCTGTGTATGTAGAACAATTTTGTAAAGTCATGACGACATTAAAAATGTGCTTAAACATTCATTAAATTAGTTACCATAGTCACTTCCATGGTCAAACGCTGTTTTGTGGAAGCTTGAAAGTACCAATGAAGTTTTCTTAATAACTTATTCAACAAATTTATAACCATAAAGTGATGAGGAGGTTTTTTATCAGGAAATCTTGCTGTAAATCTTTGAACAACTATCCATGCGTATCGACCGCCATTTCGAAACACTTGTTCAACCAAAATCATTATTTCTTCTGTTGATAACACCACTCTGTTTGGAGTGCAAATAATTACTCCAGCAGAAGACAGCCATTCGCTGCATATTGCTTCACGATGGACTGTGGAGAAAATTTTTTATGCCGTCGTGTACTTCATGTTTCACAACTATTATACATACAAAGTGTAGTGAGACTTTACACAAACCCTGTAGTAGGAGCTACTACTAATACGTGCACTGGGCTGATTTCAGCGTCAGGATTAGCTTTCCCTATTACCAGTGTCCCTCGCCATTAGGAAAATCGACTCCAACTTCTCATGTATCTCTAATCTACGTCTCCAAGTCAAGTGCGAGTATCAACATTTCAGTCCAACTGACCAGTGTAGGGGTTGAACCCACTATACCACAATCATCGCACATGAAATTTAAGTAAATATTTGATTTGATAGTAAAGTTCGCAGCATGTAATGAACCAAGAACAAACTACTACTGATATTCTGCAAGATCTGAAAATCCAAGAAATGTGGTTCATAAACTACATGAAGACTAGGAAACTGAAATACACTTTGTCCATTTCAAACATATCATCATCATCATGATCATCATCATCATCATCTCATCTTGTTCCTCATGTACGTTGCGATGTCGTGGTGAAACATAAATAACAGAAGAGTGTCCGTCTATGGGTTGCTATACATCGAGATTCCCATGGACTCTGTAAATTCCCCTGTCCATCGTTTACATGATCAGCCTCTTCTTCTGATTCCATTTGGTCTTTATACATTATTGCATATGCTGGGGGGAGGATCTGAGCACCTATGGACATGTCCGGAGTGCAACGAAGATACCCCAACTGAAAACTAACTAACTAACATTATTGAATACGCAAAAAACAGCGTTGGAAGGCATGGCTTCTAGAAGAAGAGGCGAGAGTACACCAGCACGATGTTAGACAGTGGACATTGCTGACACTTTAATCTTTATTCTACATAGAGTCTTGTTGGCAGGCATTCAGGCCATGATTCGCCACAGTACATACCTTCTAGCTGGGATGAGACCTAGTTATGCAATGTGTCAAAAACAGGTCTTTGGTATTTCGTTGCTAACAGACAACAAAGCAGTGAAGAGGTGAAAAACAGGATAACTTAAAAAGCTTAATTGATTCAGTACCAAGCAAATACTAATTAGTTGGTTCGGGCCAAACATGGTGTACAATAAAATGAACAAGCATTTCGAGGGCTATTCCAAAATCAACCGCCGATTGGCTGGTAAAAATAAACCGGTTGCCATAGCGACACCGTTCATTATCTGCATCTTCAGTAGTGTTTTAGCTTACTACACATCAACCTACAGTTTGTTCATAGGTTCACGAATGTAACTTTTGTATATATTTGAAGTTTATTGTCAGTTTGTTTTAATTTTTACCAGCCAATCATCGGTTGATTTTGGAATAACCCGCACATTATGCAAATCTCCATTCACTTCCATTGCGGAAGATACATGCAACAAAACAAATAATACGACGTCCCTAGTATATTGATATATCGTTCTTATGTCCAGATGGAACGTCATAATTGACGATATATTATCCTTTGACACTGAATCAGTTAAGAAGTTCTGTTTTTAACAGGAATGAAATGGCCTTACTTGTGTTGGTCCATTGCTTGGCTGAGTGAACGGAAGATTCCATTTTTCATTTCACGTTCTTTGGCTGTCTTAACTTTCTTCCACATGGTGTTGGTTATCTCTCCATGCCAACCTGTTGATGACAAGATGGGACTCAGTTGCCATATCTGACTGTCTGTCTATCAAACAATCTATGCATCCGTCCGTCCGTTATTCCATCTGTCTGCCTGCCTGTTTGTCTATCCAGTACGTCTGTCTCTCTGTTTGTCTGTGTTTCTCTCTGTTTGTCTGTTTGTCTCTCCGTATGTCAGTCTGTAAGTTAATTTGTCAGTATGTCTGTCTGTCCGTCTCTCTGTTTGTTTCTCTGTCTGCCTGTCTGTCTCTCTGTCTCTCTATTAGTTTGTTTGTGTGTCTGTCTGTCTGCCTGTCTGCCTGTCTGCCTGTCTGTCTGATATGTGCTGACTATTTCGATCCCAAGTAATGTATGATGTGAAATTGGCCGCTTCCGCGAGTCTCAGCCATCGCATAGTGTGTTCTATCATATGTTTACATTTGGCCGGAGCTCGCTGAAGAATTCTGACTTCTAGTGTGGATATTGCCGGTATGAGTTATCCGCTTTGAAAGCAATTCAGTGTGATTTGTAACGGTGGTTATGTTTCTTTTTTTCTCGCACGCACATTTCTCTATCTCCTCTCTCTCTCTCTCTCTCTCTCTCTCTCTCTCTCTCTCTCTCTCTCTCTCTCTCTCTCTCTCTCTCTCTCTCTCTCGCTCTCTCTCTCATGTGTGTGTATGTATGTTCGTGTATATATGTGTATATGTTTGTGTGTATGTATGTATGCATGCATGCAGTGTGTTCGAGGAAGTGTGTATTTTATTTGAGTGTGTGCATAACTGTGAGAGTTTGTGGAAATGATTAAGCATATATCAGGTATGTATGTGTGCGTGTGTGTTTATGAATGTGCATACGTATGTGTGTCTGCCTGTCTCATAACATGTTAATATGCATTGTTTATGTTTACAAAATCCATTTGTCATTATTGTTTTCCTATGTGAATGTAACATGCACAATTCATGAACGAAAGCTGAGTGATTGGAAGGGTCGAATGTAAGACGGGCCTGCGTACCCAATTTGTAACCATTTGAAAATGAAGTTTGTTCGTTGTTCTCTCTCTCCTCTCCTCTCTCTCTCTCTCTCTCTCTCTCTCCTCTCTCTCTCTCTCTCCTCTCTCTCTCTCTCTCTCTCTCTCTCCTCCGATTATCTCTCTCACATCTCCCTCTCTTCCTCTTCTCTCTCACGCATTTATCTCTGTTTCGTCCTCCTCCAAACTACTGAGCGTAATCTTGCCAAGAAATCAACAATCAGCTGGAAGATGCTGATGTTGACAAGCGATGTCCTGTAAAGGATATGCAAACATTTGTGTTTCTTCCTCCTCCTCTCACTCTATCTCTCTTTCTCTCTGTATCGCTCTCTTTCTTTCTTGCTCTCCTCTCTGTATCGCTCTCTTTCTTTCTTAGTCTCCTCTCCGTATCTCTCACTATGTTTTATCGTCATGTTACATTAGAAACAAAGATCGCAGAAACAATGGTTCGGGGAAGAAGGGACAGCACACACATTGGGCAGAATAATCAGAGGAGGAGAAGGGGGAGGAGGAAGATGAAGAAGAGGAGGAGGATGAGGAGGAGGTTGAAGAAGAAGACGAAGAAGAAGAAGAGGAGGAGAAGGCGAGGGAGGAGGAGAAAAAGAAGAAAAAGTAGACGGAAGAAGAAGAAGAAGAAGAAGAAGAAGAAGAAGAAGAAGAAGAAGATGATGATGATGATGATGATGATGATGATGATGATGATGATGAAGGAGAAGAGAAGACAGAAGAAAAAGATGAAGAAGAAAATAACAACAACAACAAGTTGCTAGTTCGGTCTCGGTTCAGTTCAGATTGGAGTATCAACATTGCACTCCGGACAAGTTCACAGGTGCTGGGATCTCCTATACCAAATAAGTCCATCAGCGTATAAAGCACACGGGTATCTAGCCGCCGTCGTCTCAGACACTTAATGCTTCAGCGAGGCCCTGTCATCATTTGGAAGCAACAGGTTCGAATCCCGATACAGCCACTGGAGTTTTCATTTTATATCTTTTGCTTCCTCTAATCTTTACTTCTTGAATCAATTTCAATAAATTGCCAATTAATACGTGTGAATGTAATTCTCAGACTATCTGTGCCAAGTAACGCCCCAGTTTGTATTCACTAAATATGGCTGTCAAACGTACAGGTTAATCATCTGCACCAGCTGTTCAGCCATGCACAATAGCGCAGATTAACAGAGACTTAACAATGGAGAGCGTGTAGTGTGCAACAAGTATAAATGTTGTACTGAACGATCAAGGTCTGTCTGCAGCAAGGCTCTCCCATCTTATGGGAGTCTCGGGGCGTGTGTTACCGTTTGCCATTCTGTTAGGATGTTACTGCTTGGAGTAGCAAAGGAAATATCGCGGCTAGAGACACAGACTTTCACCCATGCATGTTTTCTCTGCCACTCCATGAGTGTGCTGAGGAAGACCGAGAAGGGTTGGTCTCGAAGGCAGTGGCTTGAATCTGTCAGGAGGTCAAGACTGACTCGACATCATCATCATGTGCCATGACTGTTAGCGTGGGCGGTCATGTGTTGCCATCTCACACGATCACCCGAGTCGTGGATCAGCTCTGTGTTTTTGTCACGACCATGCCAAGTGGACCATGCCAAGACTGACTAATATTTGTTTATTTTTTTGTGTCAGGACCCTCGCGTGTAAGAGGAAAGGCACGAGCAGACACGCTTGCGGGCTTGGCTGCTTTAGGGAGCGGACGAGCAATGGACCAGGCTGACATACTGTAAGCTCTCATGGGGGTAGTCAAAAACATGACTCAATGGGTGTCTGTGATTCTGAAACTGACCAGACAGCAAGGGCATCTAGTGAAACGAGTAAAATGTGAGCGAGTTAAAAAGTGGAAGATGATGATAATGACTGTGTTCTTGTTAAGTTTACTTATTCAACTGCTTGTTGATTCAGCCATTGCATTTTTACAACTTTAATGCGGCTTTGAATGTTGGCGTGGCCGAACGGGTAAGAACGCTCTAGTTATGAAACTTCCGATACGCTGATGACAACGTAGTGGGGTCGTTTCAAACATACATCAGTTGGAACTTGAACGTTTACTTCTCGTTCAGAAAGCAATGTCAAAGTACTGAGCGTGAAACTGCTTGCAAGAAGAGGAAGGAAGGAAGGAGGGAGGGGAGAGAGGGAGGGAGGAAGGAAGGAAGGAAGGAAGGGAGGGAGGGAAAGAGGAAGGAAGGAAGGAAGGGAGGGAGGAAGGAAGGAAGGAAGGAAGGAAGGAAGGAAGGAAGGAAGGCAGGGAGAAGAAGAAGAAGAAGAAGAAGAAGAAGAAGAAGAAGAAGAAGAAGAAGAAGAAGAAGAAGAAGAAGAAGAAGAAGAAGAAGAAGAAGAAGAAGAAGAAGAAGAAGAAGAAGAAGAACGAACGAACGAACGAAAACGAACGAACTTTATTTTCAAAGGGTAACAAATTGGGCACGCAGGCCCGTCTTACATTCGGCCCTTCCAATCGCTCATCTTTCGTTCATCAGTGCATAGTGCATTCACATAGGAAAAAAAATATTGTCAAACGAATGTTGTAAACATAAACAATGCATGTTACCATGTTATGAGACACATTCCCCACCCACCCACCCACCCACCCACCCATCCCCTATCCATCCGCGTGTCCCCCACACTACATCCACCACCCAACCACACACATACCCACAGGCATATACATACCCCCATCATCCACCCATCCCCCAACCCACACAAACCCCCCACATACACCATCTCCCTACCCACACACACACATATCCCACCCACCACACATCCCTCCACACACATCCCCCACCCACCCACACATATACCCAGGCACACATGCATGCATCCACCCACCCATCACCCACCCACACACCCCACCCCCACCTTCACACATCTTCATACCCACACGCACACATCCTTCACCCATCCCATAAACTACCAACACTCACCCACCCACATATCCTCCGCCACCCAGCGACACACCTCAGCCACTCAGCCAAACACATATAAATGTTATAGACGAGTTCTAAGAATATCTTGGATACAGAACAGAACAAATGCATCCATACGACAAGAACTGAATATGAAGAAGAAGAAGAAGAAGAAGAAGAAGAAGAAGAAGAAGAAGAAGAAGAAGAAGAAGAAGAAGAAGAAGAAGAAGAAGAAGAAGAAGAAGAAACACTAAAAGCAAATTACAGGAGGAGGAAGAGGAGGAGGAGGAGGAGGAGGAGGAGGAGGAGGAGGATTAAAGGAAAGAAGGAAGAATAAGTGGCAGAAGAAGAAGAAACACTATAAACAAAATTATAGGAGGAAAAGAAGGAGCAGAAATGAAGAAACATCGTAACCAAGTTATATCTCGTTTTATCACTCTTACTCGTGCCACCAATCCTCACACCTGGCGCCTTGGGTGGATACGTCCACTTCACCTCCCCACTGATGCATCTAACAGCCTAACCCTTTATATTAAGCAGCAAGTTCAGTGTCTGTAATTATACCACAAACATAACACCAAATTATGTAAATAATCAGCGACAATCTTGAACAGAAAGACAGCCTGCACGAAGATAACTACAGCAAACAATGAATACATAATGAGGTGAAGATTTATGTACCACGACTGTGGTACACACAGTAATCTACAGTCTCAGAGCACGTACTTTGTGGAACGTCTTTTGCATATGTAAACACAGCCACGTTTCGACAATTGTCCGGGTCTTTTCTTCAAGTACTGTCACGAATCACGACATGATAAACATCGGGGAAAACTCGTCCATTTTGTTAATCTTATCTCCTATTTAATTTTTAGTTTGTATTTTGATTAAGGATAAGTATCAAGTGCTGCCCTCCCTGGCCTAGGAGTTAACGTCCTTCTCCGTAATCCCGTATATGCTCGTGAGTAACGTAACCTGTGCGAGAATGGGTAGCGGTTCTCACGCGTTGGTAACTTATGGGGTATGTGAGCCGGCCGCTCAGAAAGCAATGGCAACCTACTGAGCGTAATCTTGCCTAGTACATCAACAGCAGCTGAAAAATGCTGGTGTTGACTACACCGTCCTGTAAGGGATACGCTACGGAAAAAAAGTATCAAGTTTAGAAGAAAACAAAATGATAATTGCATATCTATTACAGTACCTGGCAATCAATCCCAGATGTGCGTGCGTGCGAGCGCGCGCGCGCGTGTGTGTGCGAGCGTGTGTGTGTGTGTGTGTGACTCTTTTGGAATTTTCTAAGCAAGTTTACGTTCAGTAGTTTGTCATTCCTTTCTGAACGACCAACGCTTTTACCGTATTAAAAAGGGATAAGACATGTTCATGAAAGTATACGATTAGCTCTGCCGGTTGGCTCTCCTTACCGGCTCTGCCGGTCGTCTGTTCATGTCTGAACATACATTGCGTGAAATAAAAGCGGCTTAGATGTCAGCGCAGCCGACAGGACAAGAACACTCGTTTTTAAATTTCACCTGCCCTGATGGCGGTGTAGTGGGTTCATTGGCCTTAAATGTCCTCTTATTGTAGACAAGCGAATGGCAAACTCATTCATTCAGTAGCATGTCCTTTGCAGAACCTCGCTCCCATAACAATCTTCCGGAAAGCTTCTCGGTCATAAGCAAGATGTCCCGCGTCCAACACACCCGTTTGGAGATAATCTGCCACATCCTGCACCCATCTTCTCTTTGGCTTTCCTCTTCCTCTCTTCGTGGGCTTATATTCCCTCCATAATCTCTCCAAACTTTCATGACGTTTCAAGTGACCAAAATATTTAAATTTGCATTGTGTTATCGTCTTTCATGGTCAACCTTCTTTAATATTCAGTTCTTGTCGTATGGATGCATTTGCTCTGTTCTGTATCCAAGATATTCTTAGAACTCGTCTATAACATTTATATTCAAAGGCATTTATGCGCTTTTCAGCTTGTTTAGTAAATGTCCAGGTCTCACATGCGTATGTTGCAAGGGGAAAGATGCATACTCTTAAATATGATGGCAAACTACAGGCCGTAAAATGGCCGAGATAGTCATCCTGGGGTTGATGGCGACGCCTCGCAAAGTACATGCAACACCTTTTTTTCTCTTAACGGATTAGGACCGACAGACATAAACTTATAAACGGCTGGGACAGATCCGGTTAATGACATATTGTAAAGCTACCTCATGGCCAAAGAATGTCCTTATTCCCCCCCCCCCCCCCCTGGCCAGACTAGTATTTCTACTACCATTGAGGAAGTTTTGTAACTCGGACAATCCTATAGACTACAGGTTTACTTTCCTCTCACGCGCTAGCAGGCGTATTCCGTGCCATTCAATCATTGTATGGCACGTCATTCAACATTTCCACTTATCCTTGACCCCCAAGGGCCGGCAAACATTCCATTCTGAAACCTGTTCGTATGTTTTATTTTCCTTGGACGATCTATTTTCCCCAGTTGTTGTCGTTTAACGCGAAACGTTTCATTCAACACGCGATGTGAGAAGAAGAAGAAGAAAGTGGGATAGAGAGATTGGAAACTGTAAAAATATGTACTGTGTGGAAATAGAGGGGAATCATAAGCGTATAACTAATATAAGGTTGCTCAGGGTGAACTGGGTATCTGATGCATTTTTCACTTACTAACACCTTGTCGTCTTGACAGAATTTAGTTCGTTACAATGTGCTATAGAAAAAGGGTATAACTACAACCCAAGGCGGTAAGACCAGGGATGGAGTCATAACACACAGCCTGGGCTGAATTGTAGAGGCCACATGTTGCCCCATGCTGCATGATCCCTCTCTCAGCCTGTCTAGTTTACTCCAGAGGAAAGGTAACATCAATACGGCTAGAACAAGACAAGCTGCAGAAGCTGTCGTATCAGAAAAGCAATGCTCAAACTGTCCACTTGTTGGAATTTCGATCCTAAATCAGTTGCCAACCAAGGTTTAGAGTCGGGTCTGCCCTGCCATGACATTAAGTCTTTAGGTTGCATTTCCTCACAATTTCTTTCTGAACGAGATGACAACGCCCAACTTAAAGCCTGTGTAAGGATTGAAAAGTTTATCCCGACATCAGGTACCGAAAGTTTAACAGCAAGTGCTCTTAACCTTGGGATCACGGAGCGCTGCGAGTTGAAAATACAATAACAGAAGAAACGACATATTTACGTATGCTTGAATGTGGATTTTAGGGTGATTCCTGCAACAAGCGAAGCGTGAGAAGACGCAACTGTAATGTTTACAACTAGTGTATCTCTGAAGGATTGGCATCTATACCTTCAGACATTTGCTGAGAAAAACTACGCTTCCGTGTGTTTGTCCGGATTACTAATTTTTCATTTATTAATTTGACTAATTATTCTAATGCCCTTCTCCGTGGCAAAAACCTTACGGGCGCGGTTCCTAATTTCTCTTACCTGCGTTCGAAGCACGCTTACTTGCGTTCGAAGCGACCGATTTGGCAGCAGACCGTGTCGCGCTAGGTTTTAACGCTTTGGTACGGGAGCCGATCGTTCAGAAAGCAATGGCAAACTACTGAGCGTAAACTTGCCAAGTCATCAACAACAGCTGTGCTGGTGTTGACAGAGATGTCCCCTTACGAAGATATTCAAATATTAATAATAAATCAACAGAGGCTTAGTTCTTTCAGAAAATGTGTCAAGGTATAGATGTTAATCCTTCAGTATTACCTCCTTATTGTTTCCTAGGTGCGTAATGTTCATCATTTGCGGTAATTGTTGATGAGTGATCATCATCATGTGTCATGCCGATAAGCGTGGGTAAGTCATGTTTCGCCATCTTCGCCAGAGTCGTGGATCAGCTCTGTGTTCTTGTCTCGACCATACCCCGAGGCCAAGCCATCCAGATATTTACTTCTATAACCTTCCCCTTGTTCTCTTCCCCTCAATCTTGCCAGTTGTCACCAAGTTTTCCAATTTATTTCTTTTCAAAACGTGTCCAAATAATTGTGAGTGTCTACGTCTAATTTCTCTAATCAGTTTACCGTTTTCATTTGTTTCTTGTATGACTTGGTCATTGGTTTTTCTGTCTGTCCTTGGTATTCTTCACATTTTCCCCAGAAACTACATTTCTACAGCCAGCAGATGTTTTTCAGCTTTTTTAATATGACCAAAGTACTTCAGTTTCCGAGACAGGAAACTGTTCATGAGCTATATCTCTTCAGTGTTCAGAGCTTGTGCAGGGTGTATTTTTAATGACTATGCAGTATTTGAAAATATTGCCGGTCCAAGTTTTGTATTTACCTATTATGTTGCATGAACTTTACAGAGGGTGAATACAAAACTTGGACTGGCAATACTTTCAAACATCGCACAGTCATTAAAAATACACTCTATAGTATTTCAGTATTGTTTTTATTCTTGATCCACAATATTCTAAGAAGTGGCGATCCCCTGCCATCACTCATGTCTCGTGCATCCTTAAGCCAAACGCTGTCTGCAATGCCCTGTGTCCATCTCCGTGCTGGTCAACACTGGTTCTTCCTCCAGAAACCATGTTTTATTAAGAGGTGATTTGATGCACGATACGGCAGATGCAGTGAAGGCCCTCTTGGAGAACGTGACTAACGCATAAGAACAGATAGACTTTCATGGTCTATAGAGAATGCAGCAGCAAGGGGTGATCAGAGAATCTGGTTGTCACTCGGAGATAAAGCAAGACAGACATATAATCAGATTGTTACGGGCACCATTTGTATTGGGATTCTACGCTGGCTGTTCAAGATGGGGAATGACCGTTTCTGCCCCGAGTGCAGTGATGTTGGTTCTTGGCTCAACTCATCTCGACTCAACCCAAAAACCATGTCTGTTCTTTACAAACTACTGGTTTAACTGATTCAGCGCCAAACAAACAGTAGGTTTGGACCGAAGATGGTAAACAATCATGTTTGGACCGAAGATGGTACACAATCACGTTTGGACCGAAGATGGTAAACAATCACGTTTGGACCGAAGATGGTAAACAATCATGTTTGGACCGAAGATGGTAAACAATCACGTTTGGACCGAAGATGGTAAACAATCATGTTTGGACCGAAGATCGTAAACAATCACGTTTGGACCGAAGATGGTACACAATCATGTTTGGACCGAAGATGGTACACAATCATGTTTGGACCGAAGATGGTAAACAATCACGTTTGGACCGAAGATGGTACACAATCAAATGAACACGTATTATAATGTAAACTTCCGTTCACTGAGCATTGAAATTGCGGAAGATACTACGAAACTAAACAAATAACACGGTGAGCCTGGAATGGAGATTTATCGTCCTTCTATTCAAATAGGAGGTCGCGTGTGGCGAAATATTATCCTTCGGCAATTAAACAGTTGACATGGTCACGGTATTTCAGTTTTCCTACATGATACTGTGTTTGAATCAGTTATCTTTGAGGTTCAAATATTGTGGAATTTCAACAATGTCCTTCTTCTGGGTCCACGATATTCTAAGGACTTTTCTTTCACTACTTGATCGATAAGAGTGTTCACTCTTCAACTTCCGGTGTGCTGGTGCTGAGGAATCTGGTTCAACCCCTACACCTATCAGCTGGACTAAGATGTTGACTTCTCGCCCTTGACTTGGTGGAGTAAATCACAAGTACCTCAGAAGTCGGAGTAGGTTTGCCTGATGACGAGGGACACTGGTAATAGGGAAAACTAATCCACACGCAAAAATCAGTCTAGTGCACTAGAATTAGTAGCACGTGTATGGACACGCTTGAGTTTACAAGCGCGCTAACACACACACATACACACACACGCACCCACACACACACACACGCGCGCGCGCGCACACACACATACATAAGACTACTTTACAGAAATAAACGGGATTCATGCGTTATATTGCCATCTTCTTCATACGAAGGCAGGTCACAACAAGGTCTCCGAGTCACAGTTTTTGAAATACCGTACTCTCCATCACGAACCCAATATACCGATTGCCTCGTTCTGGAACGCCAATCCTTCTTTTCAAACGGTCGTGCCATGCCCGTCTCTGCTGGAATCATATTTGACCTACATAGAAGTGTGAAGACGATATGATAGCTGGATCTATGCGTGATATTGGGTGGTTGAGCTCCTCAAGAGGATTGAGCTGAACTCTTAAAGTCCGATGCACTCAGGGTCACGTCGTTTGAGCCATGAAAATGGTGGTGTCTTGTCCGCCTCTACTGGAATCATATTTGACCTAAATATCAGAGGGAAGACCATACGACAGGTGGATCTAAGCTTGGTATTGGTTGATTGGGGGAATTATAGAAGACCGGGCTTAAATTCGTGCGAAGTGTTGGTGATCAATATGTTGATTTAAGTTGAGTCAAATGACCGACGTAACAGCTCTTGGGACATTCCTACACGCGCTCTATCATTGTCTTCAACGGTCAGCAAAGAACCCCAATACTAATGATACCAGTTGCAGGCTGATTATGTGTCCGTCTGACTTTTCCTCGGCATGACCTTTGTTCCAGCCGTCTTGGCCATAAAGGTTTGCATCTATCGGTGTGAGGTGTCCGGACTTTCCTCCCTAGGCAAGCATCTGCGATGGATCTGTGAAGTACTAAAACCATCACATGCTGTATGCCTGAGTGTACGGAGAGATAGGTATCAGTCTCTCCCTCCCTTAGCGAATGGTGAACGCTCATGTCGAACCGTCGGCAGTCCGCAGTCATGACATTATCGGCGTAGTCTTTTAGCGATTACACCAACGCGCCGGCCATCTTGATTGATTGATTGATTGATTTAGGAACCGACATCACAGCATTCAGGACATTCCCATAAGCGCTCCGTCCCCATCCTCAGCAGCCAGCGAAGAGTTCCAAAACTAATAGTTCCATTAGCAATCTGATTATATGTCCGTCTCACCTTTCCTCTGAGCGTCGATTGTCGGTCCGATCTGCTCGTCACACCTCGCTGTCTCATTCTTACCAGACTATGGTGATCCATTTGCTCCTCCGAGGTGTGCACGTGCTCCCACAAGGCCGCAACCATGTCGGCCTTGTCATGCATCAATACTCCACCAAGTTTTGCAGAGCCAGCCAATTTGTCCGCCTGTTCATTCCCCAGCACACCATCATGCCCCGGTGAAAATATCCAGACGATGCTTGTCACCCGTGACTTCCGAAGCGAAGCAAGCCACTCGGCACGAAGCTTGCCTGTTCTCACCTTCCTCAGCGTGCTTTCTGATTCCCGCTATCTTGATTCGTGACCAAAGTACTAACTTCGCGGGGACTGTGTTATCAAGGTCTCATTTACCCTTCGTAGCTCAGCAGCCAGCGTGGTGTGCCAGACAAGTACTGGTAATTCACATCTACCGATAGATACGTGTAGACGTAACCTGGTCAGGATACAGCATAACATTTACGGGCTGGCTGGGATTAGGTCTAGATAGGGTCTACATTAGATCTACATTAGGTCTCTTTTAGGTCTAGATTAAGTCTACATTAGGTCTAGATTAGGTCTACACTAGGCCTACATTAGGTCTAGATTAGGTCAACATTAGGTCTACATTAGGTCTACTTTAGGTCTACATTAGGTCTACATTAGGTCTACATTAGGTCTAGATAGGGTCTACCTTAGGTCTACATTAGGTCTACATTAGGTCTACATTAGGTCTACATTAGGTCTAGATAGGGTCTAGATAGGGTCTACATTAGGTCTAGATTAGGTCTAGATAGATCTACACTAGGCCTACATTAGGTCTATATTAGGTCAACATTAGCTCAAGCCTGTAATGTTTTCTCCACCTACGTATTTATCTCAACGATAGTGTTTTGATAGGTAGAGACACTAGGCCGGTCTTCCTGGTGTAGGCGTTAAGGATGTTTTTCGTAATCCAGTATATTCTCGTAAGAAACAAAGCTGTGCGAGATTCGGTAGCGGATCGCATCGTGTTGGTTACTTACGGAGGTATGTGAGCCGGTCTTTCAGAAAGCAATAGCAAACTACCGAACGTAAAACTTGCCAAGACATCAACAGCAGTTAAACAATGCTAGTGTTGACTGCAATGGCCTGTAGAAAAGAGACACCGGCTCTGTGGTGAAGACATTACGGACGCAGTTCGTAATCCCGCATACCTACGCATTCTAAACACAGCTTCTGGCGATTTGGCAGCAGGCTGATTTGCGTTGTTCTTTTACGAAATGGCGAACTGCTGAACGTAAACTTGCCAAGAGATCACAACAGAAAAATAAAAAATTTCTGGGTTGACTGCGATGTCCTGTAGAGGATATGCAACTAACTTTTTTAAAAGAGACATAAGACTTAGGTGAAATGAGATGAGACATTAGACGTAAACAGTCAAGATTGACTGGGCACGTTACGAAAAGAAATAAACTTGAAAACTTGGTGATAACTGGCTTACTGTCTGATTGAGGGGAAAAGAACAAGGTGAAGACAGAGAAGTAAATATTTTCACGTCTTGGCCACAACACAGAGCTGATCCACGAATCTAGTGATCGTGTGAGATGGCGAAACATGACCGCCCACGCTTATCGACATGGCACATAATGATGATGAAGTAGTTCATACCGTGGTCAGCGAGTCACAGTTTTTGAATTACCGTACTCTCCTACCCGAAGGCCACAGACCAGCTGCCTCGTTCTGGAATGTCAGTCTCTGTTATCAAACATACTTGCCATATCCTTCACTCCAGGAATCATATTTGACCTAAATAACAGCGGGAAGACGATACGGCAGTTAAATCTCAGCCTGGTTTAACTCTTCTCATGTTTGGCATTGGATCTTTATGATTCACTGAGTTTTCAGAATGGAAACAATGGTAATATCACAGAAAAAGAGAACATCAAAATGTGATATACCAATAGATAGGATAGTGTCTACCTATGTTTATAAATAGCGGGCCACGTTAGCTAAGTTGATAGGAAACTGTGCTGATAATGTCTATCTATCTGTGTGTCTAGCTATCTATCTATATGTCTGTCCGTCCGTCCGTTCTTTCGTCCGTCCGTCCGTCCGTTCTTTCGTCCGTCCGTCCATCCGTATGTCTGTCCGTCCAACCAGCCAGCCAGCCACCCATCCACCCGTCAGTCCGTTCCTCCGTCCGTCCGCCAGTCTGTCAGTCTGTCTTACATATATGGGTCTATCTAATGTTCTGTCTGTCTGTACGTTGATCTAGCTGTCTTTCTGCCCTCTCTCTCTCTCTCTCACTCTCTCTCACTCTCTCTCACCCTCTCTCACTCTCTCTCTCTCACTCTCACTCTCTCTCTCACTCTCTCTCTCACCCTCTCTCACTCACTCTCTCTCTCACTCTCTCTCTCTCTCTTTCTCTCTCACCCTCTCTCTCTCTCTCTCTCTCTCTCTCTCTATATATATATATATATATATATATATATATATATATATATATATATAAACTAGAGATATGTAGAATACAATATATAATTCAGACTTTAACAGAAAAACGCACAATACAAGCATAAAAAGAGTATAAATTCAAATACAAACCTTGGTAACAGAAAAAATATCGCTGCAGGTGTTTGTTGTTCTACCTAAAAACCATACTTTTGAACACAATATCCATTTGCCTAAACAATTTCATCAACTGCCAACTTTGAAAATGCCGGAATGCGCACAAGATATTCCTACAACGGTTATATACAACCGGAATTGCTAGATTCTAAAAGCCAGAATTGATTTTTATTTGCGAAGGTATGTCTGAACCGCGAACAATTTAAGGTTGTGTATAGAGCGCAGTTGGTCTTGATCCGGTACGCCGTACATTGCCGGTTTGGGAGAGTCGGAGAAAGGTATAAATAAGTGTGGTGGTGGAAAGAATTGGAAGGGAAAGGCGCGACAACCTAATTGATAAAACAGCTTATCTGCACTACGGCTGGCGAATTCGCCCCCGCGGCTTCCCGTGGTGATCTATTTCTAGTGACGGGCCGTAAAATCGGGTTGATATGGTGTATATCTGGCAAATATTATCTTTGGGGTGAATTTCTTCGCTGGTATTGTCACTTGACGAATGATACATGGGGTAATCAAGATGGCGTGCATATAGTGAAGTTTTTGGTGAATACTATGCAGATCATTCTGTCACTCTGCGGGGGGTCACGTGGAGGCTTTGTGAAGTTTCCAGCCGGGTAGTGATACAGATCATTTGAGCGGAAATGCTCTCAAGAATGTTATCAAAGATAGGAGTTATGGGTGCAGTATTTGATAACCTTTGTCACTTCCGTTTTTATTTTTATTTCCCACTATATCATCATAATCTTCATCATCAAGTGACTTGACGACTGGCGTGGACAATCTTGCTTCTCTACAGCTTGAGATCTCCTACGGCATGTATCATTTAGTGTGCTGACTCCCTTCCATGCCGAAACATAAGACTTTCAAGAATGTTCTATCGCTGTCTTTCTCTCTATATCCCTCTTTCCACAAATCTGTCCAGTTGTCACATGTTCCAGTTTGTGTTTTCTCATAATGTGGCCAAAACATGAAGACTGCCTCTTTCTGATGTTATTGATAAATTGTCTTGGCGACTTAGCCTTAATCAAAATGTCCAGATTGCTAACTTTGCCGAGGACCGGCTGACCAAGAGACTAAGAATGCCAGGTTCTCCTTCGGAAGAAAAAAATGTTTTGCGTATCCTTTTACAGGACTTAGCTGTCAACAGCAGCATCTTTCAGCTGTCTGTTGATCTCTTGGCAAGATTACGCTCAGTAGTTTCCTTCGGAAGACCCGGGTGTAAATCCTCGGTAAGGTGTGGACTATTTTCTGTCGAGGGAAAAAAAGAAAACCCTAACCTGCACTGTTCGCGGCGACTGCACTACCCACGCGGCCTTAATTCCACAGGCTCAAGACCCCCCTGCCCTACACCGCAAGGTACTATAGGCAGTAAATGACAGTTATGACTCACTTTGGCTGTCCAATAAACTTTCAGTGGTCTTCTATAAAACTACATCTTCAGGGCTTCCTGTGATTGTTTTCGCTTGCTTACTAATTATCCAGTTGTTACAGCCGTATATTAGAACTGGTTTTATGTATCATGAGAGCATTCTTGTTCTAGCTTCCAATGACAAGAACTTATTGCGTCATACATCTTTACTGTGGCAACATATGGTTATGAGTCATGGATCATTTTTCAGTTACTAAAGAAGACAACTGGGGCGTTTGAACTCACATGATATGTAACATTCCTAGAATTTCGTGGACAGAGAAGGCGAAAACTTCTGAAATTGCACAGAACCTTATCAATGAAGAAAAATGGCCGATAAAAAGTATTGTGTCTCGGAAACTGAAATACTTAGGTCATATTAAACGATCACTAAAGACGAAAACTAGGGTGTTTTAACTGACATGATACGGGAAAATTCATAGAATATCGTGAGCTGATAAGGCAAAAACTCCTGAAATTGTACAGAACCTGACTATTGAATAAAAATGAATTGCCAAAATACGATAAGTAGATTGTGAGCTTTACTAGAACACGATTACAAGAAACAAAATGAACGTTGCGGCCAAAGCCTTCGTCAGCACAGAACAAAACAACACAGACACCAAACTAATAACACAATCACTACAAAGAAAATACAGAGGCTGCTCAGCTGAATCCTGTCTTGGTGAAATGTGTCTACAGCGCTAGCCGTTTGATGAGTGTAGAGGCGGCCGGATGTGAGGATTGAAACGGGTCGATGGGTAACAGGGATTGGCTAAGATGCCCGATGGGCGGGGGTGGGTGGGTGGGGGGAGAACACCCATGTGGGCGAACGGTGAAGGGTGAATTAGCAGTGAACTAAAGCCGGCTCTGTGGCGAATGTTATAGTTCGCCATTCCGCATACCCAGTTGGCGGGCGTTTGGAATGCAGTACGCCCTGTGCTGGTTAGCATACGATAGCATGAGTAACGGTCGCCCAGAAGGCAATGACAGCAACCGAACGCAAACTTGCCAAAAAATCACTAACGGCAAAAGTAATACTAAGGATGATGGCAGCGCTCTGTAAAAGATGCGCTATCACGTTGTTCTAGTAGGCTATACAGCCGCGGGGGGGGGGGGGGGAGAAAGAAAGGGAGGGGGGAGTAGGAAGTTAAATGAAACTATGTTGGACATTAAGGCCGTGAGGGGAGAGTGTTCCGAACCGGAAGATGCGGCGGTTTTCCAACGTCTTGCGATCACGTTCGTGAGATGCGCACGATTTGAGCGCCGTGACCTGTATGTCCGCCACGCCACAGTGGTCAGAACTGTTGAAGTGCATTGGCACCGGTTTCTGGGCACCACTGTTGATATCAGATAGGTGTTGCGTAAATCTGTCAGCAAGACGCAAGCTTGTCTTACCGAAAAAGGCTCATTAACAGGGTTAATGCCACGAAAGTTTGTAGAGAACAATAATGGAGGGATATATGCATGGGAAGAGAGGAAGAGGAAGGCCGAAGAGAAGATGGATGCAGGATATGGCGGCTGATCTCCAGATGGGTGTATCGGAAGCGGGACATTTTGCTTATGATCGAGACATTTTCCTGAAGGTTGTTGTGGTAGCGAGGTTCTGCAGTGTATATGCTACTGAATAAATGAAACAGGATCATGATTCGGAAACTGAAACACTTCAGCCATATTAAATGTAATTTTAGACTATTCATTATGCCATACTCAGTCCGTTTATGCTTATTGTGATTTCTTCGAGCAGGAATAAATCCCCTGCCGGCTTGCTAGGCCAGTCGCAGGTTTAGGACGAAAAAATATGACCAAGTGGTATCATGGGTTCTCCATGGAAACCTCGATATATGAAGCCCATACACTGGCACTCTCCTGCTGTTTAGGCTTCACCTCGACACCACAAGGTACAAGAGGAACATGATGAAATGAGATGATTATGCCATTCTAGAATAGGAAGGCCAAAGAGAAGATGGGTGCAGGATGTGGCGGATGATCTCCAGATGGGTGTATCGGACACGCGACATCTTGCTTATGACCGAGACATTTTCCGGACGGTTGTTATGGGAGCTAGATTCTGCAAAGAACATGCTATTGAATGAATGAATGAATGAATGAATGAATGAATGGATGAATAAATGAATGAATGAATGAATGAATGAATGAATGAATGAATGAATGAAAGAATGAAACATGATCATGACTCGGAAACTGAAACACTTCAGCCGTATTAAAGATATTAAGCGGATTGTTTTTTTTCTAAGCTGTGCATGTTATGGAGTATGCCTTGATTTTCATAAACAATCAAATTGTTCTCCTGTGATCTTTTTTTAGACCATTCATTATGCCATATTGGCAGAGATGATGAATATTTACACTTGTTATATTGTGAGTGCCGGTCTCCCTGGTCTAGAGGTTACACGACGTTCTCCGTAAACCCGTATACTCTCGTGACGTTGCGCGAGAATCGGTAGCGGTTCTCTCCGCGTCGGTAACTTACGTGGTATGTGAGCCGGTCGCTCAGAAAGCAATGGCAAACTACTGAGCGTAATCTTGCCAAGAAATCAAAAAATCAGCTGAAAGATGCTGATGTTGACAGCGATGTCCTGTAAAGAATATGCGAACAAACAAACAAACAAAAAAACAAAATATTGTGAGTGGTTCTGTTGCGAACGGATTATGAATGCAATCTGCGGGCGATTTGGATACAGAACACCTTGAGTTGTTTTCCATACAAAGGTATGCGTGCCGGTCGTTCAGAAAGCTATGACAAACTACTGAATGTAATCTTGCCAAGAAATCGCAAACAGCATAAAAACGCTGGGATTAACTGCCAAGTCATGTGAGGGATATGCAACTAACATTAACAATGTTAAACGTGATAGTGGCTTGGAGACAACAGAGATGCGAGGAATGGTTACTGGAAGTAAAGGCATTGGTAGATCAGCACAAACATAAACACAGGACATTGCAGGACGCTTGAGGGTGCGTGAAGCGGAGGAAATGTCAAGAGATCGAGAGGCTTTTCCGGCTCACCGTTATGAAGGCGACGTTTCGCAAATGGCCTGTCACTTGAGAGAGATGAGTATTATCTACACATAACTAGCTCATAAACGCGAAACAACTATAAATATATGTGTATGATAGTCTGTTGTATTCCGTTTTTGAAATATGTGTATGAAAGTCCGATGTATTCCGTTTTTGAAATATGTGTATGAAAGTCCGATGTATTCCGTTGTTTTAAATGTGTGTATGCAAGTCTGATGTATTCCGTTGCTGAAATATGTGTATGAAAGTTTGTCGTATTCTGTTTATGGAATATGTGTACGAAAGTCTGTTGTTTCCATTTATGAATATGTGTATGAACGAGTGCTGTATTATGTTTTTGAAATATATGTATGGCAGTCTGTTGCATTCCGTTTTTGAAATATGTTTATGAAAGTCTGTTGTATTCCGTTGCTGAAATATGTGCGTGAAAGTCTGTCGTATTCCGTTTTTGAAATATGTGTATGAAAGTCTGTTGTATTCCTTTTCTGACATATGTATATGAAAGTATGTTATATTCCTTTTTTTTTTAAATATGTCAATGAAAGTTTGTTGTATTACGTTTGATTTTTTGTTTAAAAATGTAGACGAAAATCTGTTGTATTATGTTTTTGAAATATATGTATTAAAGTCTGTTGTACTCCGTTTATTTTTTGTTTGTTTAAATATGTAGATGAAAGTCTGTTGTATTCCGTTTTTAAAATATGTGTATGAAAGCAAAATATTAATTCCGGTTTTACCATTGTTTTACATTTCAGTTAGGCTTTAAAATATCTTTACAAACGCCTGTTATATTCAGTTCTTTTTTTTTTTTTGGGGGGGGGGGGGGGGGTAAAGGATATGCAACTAACTTTTAATTTTTATTACAATATATATACGAAAGTCAAATATTAATTCCGATATTAAAGTGTACGTGTGAAAGTCAGATATTCATTTCTGTTTTAAAATATGAATATGAAGGTCAGATATTCATTACGACCATTACGTATGCTTTCTTAAGTTAGTTATTCTTTCCGGTTTTAAAATATTAGTCTGACAGTCAGATATTCATCCCTGCTTTAAAATGTATATATGACAATGGTGAGTCCGACTATAAAACATGTGTCTGAAAATCAGATATTCCTTTTGAGATTAAAATATAATTACGAAAGTCAAATGTTCAATCCGAAAATGAAATACGTTTACAAAGGTCAGATATGCTAACGCGCTCATCCTTGAAATCTTGCGAAGGTAAATTTACGCCCACAAATGCCAAGTATTAATTCCAGCTGCAAGAAAGATATGAAAGGTCAAATATTCCATACAAGTGTAGATATGCGATCAAAGGTCAGATATTCAGTCCACTAGTAAGGTACATGTATAAAGGTCAAATATAAGTTACCGTGGCCATGTGGTCAAACCGCCTTCCTGTCGCTACGAAAGTGGGGTTCGTATCGTGGGTGGTAGTATTTTATTCACGAGTGCGGGTGTTTGGGAGTCCCTTGTAGATCTTCGCTGACGCTATGGAATTTGTGCTCTGTGCAGGCTGCTCTTCGGAAAGAAGACCGTGTCGTATGGGATATAACCCAGTGCAATGAAGATGATTATCTTGCCATTAACGTCTTTACCTTTAATTTTTTTTATACAAGGGGGCTTCAAATGAAAATATTAAAAGTGTGATAGAATTGACAATTAACATGCCATTGTCTTGTAACCTGTCAATATTAAGTTAAAGATGTCAAGAGTGTTAAGCACATGGCATCACGGTGATGTCATAAGGACAGTTTAAAGATGGCTGTCCCACTTTTGACATGCACCAAAGAGGAGCAGCGCACTGTTATCCGTTGTTTGGTCAGTGACGGGATGAAGCCTATTAAAATTAACCGGCGCATGAAGGTCCAGTATGGTCATGCATGCCTGCCAGTCCAAAAATGTGTATGATGGAGCAGGAAGTTTCAAAACGTTTCGGCTCGTTGAAGAAGTACATCCGGTGGTGCATTAGTGGTTAACACATGCGGCCAAAAGAGAATCTACAGGAATCCAAGAACTTTATCGGCGCTGGAGGACTTGCACTGAACGCAGTGGTGACTACATCGAAAAATGATACATTTGTTTTTTATTTTTTCAGAATACGTTTGCAAAATTTAAAAAATAAAGTGCAAACAACACTGGACAGCACTGTTATAGTGTGTTTTTTTTTTTGGTTGCCTCAATATAAAATTCAATATCTCAGTAACCAACTGAGGGAAAATGATGAGATTTAGTATATAACCTTATCATTATGTCCACCCAACAAAAAAATTTTTGTTCTGGAGATTGTACAGCAGATTTCAATTTTTGCTTATATGCGGTATATATTTTACGGCCCCGCCATTAATGCCTTAATTTTAAGAGTATTACAGCTCCAGGAAGACACATTCGCGCTATTTTTAAAATTGTCTGGCGGTCTTTCGTTTTTGCACAGACTGAGCGTTATAGTTCAGAGGTGTCGTCAAACTGTGGTTTCTTTCATGAAACGTGATTATATAATTAAACTAGCTGGCTCGGCCCGGCTCCTGGCGGGGATCTATCTATCTATCCATCCATCCATCCATGCATCCATCCATGCATCCATCCATCCATCCACCCACCCATCTATCTATCTATCTATCTATCTATCTATCTATCTATCTATCTATCTATCTATCTATCTATCTATCTATCTATCTATCTATCTATCTATCTATCTATCTATCTATCTATCTATCTATCTATCTATCTATCTATCTATCTATCTATCTATCTATCTATCTATCTATCTATCTATCTATCTATCTATCTATCTATCTATCTATCTATCTATCTATCTATCTATCCATCTATCTAATCTATCTGTCTGTCTGCCTGCCTGCCTGCCGGTCGACCCACCCACCCACCGACCGACCGACCGACCGGCCCACCGACCAACCAACCGACCGACCGACCCACCCACCCACCCAGTCAGCCAGCCAGCCAGCCAGCCATCCACCCACCCACCCACCTACCTTTCTGCCTACCTACCTACCTACCTTTCTGTCTGTCTGTCTGTCTGTCTGTCTATCTGTCTGTCTGTCTGTCTGTCTGTCCGCGCTATTAAATATTGATAAAAGTTACTGGAAAAAACGTCAGGACCATGTGTTGAAAGAGGAAGAGGACTATTGGAGAAAGGATGGATTGAATTTTATGCAACCGAGAGCAATCATCAACCTACTGGAATCGTCCGACACAGATTAAGGGTTGAGCAGATCGCAGACCTTAATCTACGTACACACCTACTGGGATATTTTGCTCCAACCATTCAGACGAATTGCAGGCCCTAAACATTACAGCATCAGCATCAGCTGAAGAAACAAGAAGGAAATGAAAAATAAGGTAAGAAATATATTCCTTCTACTTTCCTGTTAATTTACACATTATTTACCCCGTGCCTCTGTAAATTCTCTGTCTTTACTAATATTACACATTGCACCCCTCTCGGGATTCTCCGTGATGAAGTGGTCAAGCCGTCTGACTCGGGCTCCGAAGGTTGTATGTTTGATTCCGGGCCGCGTCCTTCATTTCACGAGTGCATTTTTTCGGAGACTCCCGAGGGTCGTCGCTGGAGCTACGGAGTTCGTGCTTTGTGCGACGCTTTCCGCGCTGCGGAAAGAAACTGAGCCATATGGGATAAAAACCCAATGCAGCCGACCCTGTCGATTTTAAGCTAGTTCTTTCATTGCACCCACTCCCATACGAATCCGGATACGCCTTTGTGTGTCATCAGAATTTGCAGGTCTCCCATTACCGTAAAAATAACTTTGTTAGCAAGAGATCACTAGTTTTTCAGAAAAACATCAAAGGAATGTTGCCGCTTTTAATGATTTAAGTTGTTTTTGGACCTATCAAAGACATATTCCTTGGGTGGGGGTAAATATAAGACGGCTGGAAAAATTTCATAACGATGCAACAGACAGTTTTCAAAATAATTGATCGTGAATGAAGGCAAACAAATGTGGACATACTTTTTTTTTATAGACTTTTGTGTGTTTGGGACTAAGTCAAGTTAACTGTAAGTGTAGTTTAGCTGCTGAATATGGAAATAGGCAATATAAAATTGTTTAAAGCAAGAGGTACTTTCGACTATATTGCTCGGGGTGTTATCGCATATGGCTCGGTCTCTTTCCGAACGCATCACATGACGGAGCTTGAAATCGAATCCACAACTTTCAGAGAGCGAGCCAGGCGACATAATCACTTTCGCCACGGAGCCGTTATAACACTAGATTATCTCCTCTTTGTTGTTTGCTTTTAATAGTTACAAAACTTATTTTGCTCACTTGCATATTATCTGGTCCTTTGCAGAAGATCGCTGAATAGACTCTCGATCAATTATCAGTTCCCTTGCCTCATGCACTTTCATACCCAAGATGTCTTCAGGCTGGTCGATGACTCCACTTCTTCATAGAACCATTCCTTCCATCACTGTTCTTTCCATTTCACTGTGATGTTTTATATGGCCAATATATTTCCGTTTCTGAGATATGATAGTCTTTTTTCAATGTTCATATCTTGTCTTTATTCTTAAACAAGTGAATCCCAGGAATGCTACCTGGTCAAAAAAGCACGCTAAAGTCGGATGTGTTGGCCTACGGGTTTAGGCCCAAGGGCGCATAACTTAGACACACCGCAATCACATCTGAAAAAAAAACACTCTGGATGAACGCAAAGAAGAAGAAACAAGTAAATCAGTACAGTTATCTCGGAACAGATGTATTGAAGAGATAGAACAAGAATTGCCATGGCGAAGGTAGCCTTTTGCAAGATGAAAAACATACTGACCAATAAAAAGATGTCAATTGCAACGAGAAAAATAGTGTTGAGGTGCTACATAGAACCTGTACTTTTGTATGGATGCGAAGCGTGGACAATGAGCAGACAAGCTGGAAAACATCTGATGGATGTGGAGATGTGGTTTCTGAGGAAAATGCAAAGAATACCATGGACAGACAGAAAAACAAATGAACAAGCCCTTCAAGAAACAAATGAAGATCATAAACTGATTAGAGTCATTAGACGTAGACAGTCAAAATTTTTTGGGCATGTTATGAGAAGAAATAACTTGAAGAACTTGGTGACAACTGGCAAGATCGAAGGGATGAGACCAAGGGGAAGATCGAGAAGTAAATACCTGGATGGCTTGGCCACGTGGCATAGTCGAGTCAGAAACACGGAGCTGATCCACGACTCTGGTGATCGAGTGAGATGGCAAAACATGACCGCCCACACTTATCGGCATGCCACGTGATGGGTAGATGGATTTTGTCGATAGTCGATTACTGCATTTACGAGCATCTATAATTAGTGCCATTGCTTTCTGAATGATCGGCAAAAATACACATGAAAATCAACGCAAGGCGGTCTGCTGCTAAATCGTCCGCGGTATGCGGGATTACGAATTGTGTTCGTAGCCTGTTCGACACAGAGCATACCGTGATGGTAAACTACTAACAGTAAAATTGCATAGACATTCACAATCAGCCATAGATAATGGGGTTGATTGCGAAAACTGTAAAGGACACGCAAGCAATTAACTGTACTACTACTACTACTCGTAACACAAAAATCACAATATACAAAACACTGATCAGACCAGTTGTGCTGTATGGCTCTGAAACCTGGAGTACAACGAAAGGAGACGAAGCCTTGTTACAAACCTTTGAGAACAAAATTTTAAGACGCATCTTTGGACCCATTAGGGATACACAAAGTGGAGAGTGGAAAAGAAGAAGTAACAAAGACATTTATGATCTGTTTAAGTCCCCGCTAATCACTGGTATCATGAAGGCTAATAGACTACAATGGCTGGGGCATATAGAAAGAATGGAAGATAATAGGGAAACAAAACTCGCTTACACTCAGGAAATAAATGACCGTAGACCCCGAGGTAGACCAAGAAGGCGGTGGAGAGATAATACATGTACAGACCTACAAGCACTTGGAATCAACGACTGGGAAGAGAAGGTCCACCAGAGAGACGAATGGAGACGGATTGTATTTGCAGCAAAGAACCTCAATGGCTCGGAACGCTGAAGAAGAAGAAGACTACTACTACTAACACTGTTACCTCAGCTTCTGTAAAAATGAATGTACTTACTTGCCTCGTTCATAGACCGCCACTGAATGCTCCAGTCATAAGTCCGTTTCCGTTAAATCTTGTCTTCTAGAAAGAACATCAAAACGACATGTCACAGATAACGTCTTTCTTTATTGTCAGGTTTGACGATCTCTATGTGGTTCTATTTCCGAACGAGGGTTGTCAGTATGGCTGATTGTTGAACATATCTTCAACATCTTCTGGAAAAGTCGATGGTATCGATAATAGGTGTTTACTACTGTCGAGCCTTCACGGAAGTCCGATTTAAAAACACAAAATATGAGTAACAAGCTCAGCGAACGGGAAAACACACGCATATAGATCAACGTTTCAACTGAAATCGTCATCAATGGAATAACAGAAATGACACAATAGCAAATAACTATAACAAAACAAAAAAAAAACAATATAAAGGAGTGCTCTCTGAAAGGTGACAGATTCATGAGATTCAATCAACCAATCATGTGTCATGCCGGAAAGCGTGGGCGGTCATGACCCGCCATTTCACTCTATCACCAGAGTCGTGGATCAGCTCAGTGTTCCTGTCTCGTCCATGCCATGTGGCCAAGCCATCCGGGTATATTCCTCTCGGTCTTCCTCTTGGTCTGTTCCCTTCGATCTTGCCAGTTGTCACTAAGTTCTCCAAGCCATTTCTTCTCATAACATGTCCAAAAACTTTTGACTGTCAACGTCTAATTTCTCTAATCAATTTACGATTGGTCATTGGTTTTTCTATCTGTCCATGGTATTCTTTGCATTTTCCTCAGAAACCACATTTTTACAGCCATCAGATGTTTTTCGACTTGACAGCTCATTGTCCAAGTTTCACATCCATACAAAGAACTGGCTCTATGTATCCCCTCAACACTCTTTTTCTCGTTTCAATTCAATTTTCATGAGATTAGGAACTCAAAAAGGAATTATCGCTTACGAGAGAGAGAGAGAGAGAGAGAGAGAGAGAGAGAGAGAGAGAGAGAGTGAGTGAGAGAGTGAGAGAGGGAGAGAGAGTGAGTGAGTGAGTGAGAGATGAAGAGACAGACAGAAAGGCTGAGAGATAAAAAGAGAGAGAAAGGCAGAAAGCGAGTGAGAAAGATGGAGACAGAAAGTGTGAGAGAGATAGAGAGACAGAGAGATAGATAGAGAGGATGAGTGAGAGAGTGAGTGGTGAGAGAGACAGACAGGTAGAAAGAGAGAGAGAGAGAGAGAGAGAGAGAGAGTAAGAGCGAGAGAGAAATAGAGAGAGACAGAGAGAGGTAGAGAGAGAGAGAGAGTGAGAGAGATATGTATATAGAGAGATAGAGAGACAGTGATAGAGAGATTGAGAGCGAGAGAGAGAGAGAGTTAGAGAGAGTGAGAGTGATAGAGAGAGAGAGTGAGAGAGAAAGAAAGAGATAGAGGGAGGTTGAGTGAGAGAGGGATATTGAGAGAGTGAGAAAGAGTCTGTATGAGAGAGAATGTGTGGGTTAGAAAGCGAAGGAGAGTGAGGAAGAAAGAGAGAGATAGAGACAGAGAGAGCATGTGTGTGTGAGAGAGAGAAAGAGAGAGAGAGAGAGAGAGAGAGAGATAGAGGGAGGTTGAGTGAGAGAGGGATATTGAGAGAGTGAGAAAGAGTCTGTATGAGAGAGAATGTGTGGGTTAGAAAGCGAAGGAGAGTGAGGAAGAAAGAGAGAGATAGAGACAGAGAGAGCATGTGTGTGTGAGAGAGAGAAAGAGAGAGAGAGAGAGAGAGAGAGAGAGAGAAAGGGAGATTGAGTGACAGAGACACACACAGAGAGTGTGAGAGAGAACGAACAAACGACATTTATTTTCAAATGGTCACAAATTGGGCACATAGACCCGTCTTACATTCGGCCCTTTCAGTCACTCATCTTTCGTTCATCAATTATCTATTGAGCATGTTACATTCACATAGTGAGAAAAAGTTAAAGGACCTTCCAGTCTTGATTGCTTGGCCACATAGGATACTGTTGAGAAGAACACAGATCAGACTCAGTTGAGTTGAGTTGAGTTGAGCTAAGAACCGACATCACTGCACTCAGAACATTCCCATACGCACTCCGTCCCCTCGTTCAACAGCCAACGAAGAGTGAAACTACTAATCGTTGCCATCGCTATCTGATTGAAAGTTCTCATGGTCTTCACTCTCAGTTCTGAGATTCTTCCAGAACCCCTGCTGATCTTCCGTACTTTACATCTTTCCATATATGGGTTCTCAATCTGTTCCCCCACCTTCTCCACTTGGTCTCACGGGAACACGACCACCTCTCCATTGTTCACATGTAATCTACAAATAAGAGGTGCATTCTCTGCCAGCTTATCAACCTGTTCATTCCCCTGCACTGCCGCATGGCCAGCGCAAAACATCCATATAATTCTCACAATCTGTGACCTCTGAAGCGAAATGAGCCATTCCACACTAAACATTCCTTTCTCCATTTTACTAAGCATACTCCTTGACTCCGTGATGAATAGATCAAAGCTATGATAACCGTTGACGCTTACAGTCATGGCACATAATGATGATGACATAAAAGAAAAGAGTCTGCTTCTTTGACTGCTTCCATTGTGCGTTTAGCTTCTTTGACCAAAACGCGCTTGAGCTTGAGATGTTACAAGTACACAGATAAAGACTTCCAATGTCAAACATTCGGCATTATCCAAATCTCACTTTCGCAAAATCAGCAAATGTGAGATGAGATGCTTGATGAGAGCTGCCAACTTAACTATTCGAGATCGAGTAAGAAATTATGCTGTCAAACAGACAGTGGGATCAACACTTTGTGCCACATATACGAATAGACGGACAAACTGGCTAAATCTGCTTCTTCTTTTCATCTTCTAGTACATATGGATCACTATAGTCTGGCAAGAATGAGGCAGCGAGGTGTGACGAAGGGATCTGGCCGTCGATCGACGCTCAGAGGAAAGGCGAGACGGACATATAATCAGATTGCTACTGGAACTATTAGTGTTGGAACTTTTCGCTGGCTGCTGAGGATGGGGACGGAGCGCTTATGGGAATGTCCCGAATGCTGTGATGTCGGTTCCTAAATCAATCAATCAATCAATCATTCAATCAATCTTCTAGTATAGTACTTCACGCCAAGTTACGCACCTTACAGGCTAGCGTACCGACTTTGGCGTCCAATTGTGTAAGATCAGTCTGTTCCCAAGGGCATGCTGGTCTGCTGGGAAACGAGCAGGCGGACTATTTGACTGGGAATGAACAGCTGGGCGGGTTATTGGTCCACGATATTTTCAGGACCCTTTGGGATCGTGTGTATCGTGTGGAAGAATGGTGTTTGTCCATCATGCATGATGATGACCATTCATTTCATCCAGTGGTCTCGAAAGTTTTGAGCCGCTAGTTCTAAGATGGCTGGCAAGGCCTATTTTGGCTCGAAATGTTCTCTGACAATACTTGACAAGAATGCTTGACGTTCCAGGAGGAGGATCTCCTGGGTGGTTTTTTTTTTTTTTTTTGGTCCAGTCTTTTGTTCCCCACAACTCTTGCAGTCTTGTTTACAAGTGACTACACCTTTGTGTAATCATGTACGTCATTAATTTCGGCCTTTGGTGGCAGTCCCCCAAGTGTCGTGATTCATTCCAAAAGCTTTGAGCGATATCTTCTGAGTGTCCTTGAAGCGTTTCATCTGGCCGTCTTGGGAGCGTTTACCACAACGCAGCTCACCGCACAAAACATCGTTTACGGAACCTGTGATCTGGCATGCGAATCAGGTGACAGCCTAGCGAATCTGATTCTTCATTAGGAGAGTGTGAATACTGGGTTTGGACGCTCTTTTCTAAGTCTTCAGTGTGGAAGAGTAGATACATTATCATGGCATACGGGAATGATGCGGTTAGGAAGCGCCAGGTGATCTGGCAGACACTCATTACTACTGGTTCCATTAGTGTTGGGACTCGTCGCTGGCTGTTGAAGATAAGGACATAGCACGTACGGGAATGTCCCGAGTACTTCGATATCGGCTCTTGTCTCAACTCAACACAGTATGATAACTTTCAAGAAATCGGATACATTCATATGTAGTCTCCTTAGATTACACAAGAATATTTTCAGAACATGACAGGAACTCAGAAGCAGATACTAGGCGCTGGACACAGGGTATTCGAAGACTCCTAGGAGGTCGCCGCTGGAGCTATGAATTTCCTGCTCATTGCAAAGAAACGCCGCATAAGGCAGGTTGAGCGAGATCGAATTTTTATTTTTTTTCTCAAACAAACGAACAAACGAAGCTTTCGACAGGCAGCTGTGCTGATTGCAGACAGAGCCATATGGGATAGAAAAAGGTGCAATGAAATTGTTTCTTTTGCCTTTAATCCCCTTTAACCGTACAGTCATTTTGGTGGAAGGAAGTTGTCAGTATATGCTGTCGTTTGGAGATCGTGACATGTGGAGAAGACTCGTGCCCAATAGTTGGCTAGGCCCCTGATTATGATGATTTTGATGATGATAGAGGTAATGATTATGATGATGATATTAGTGATGAAAATGATAATAATTATGATGATGATATTGATGATGATAATGATATGACGATGACTATGACGATGATAGTGATATAATGAAGATGATTATGATGATGATTATAGTGATGGTGACGGTGAGCTAATGTGATGACAAGAATCGTTTGAAAGCTACTGATAAAGATACTTAGATATCATTCAACTACAAAAAAACAATCACTTGTTGATGATGCTGATGATGATGATGATGATAATGATGATGATGATGATGATAATGATGTTTTGGCGATGATGATGATGATGATGATGGTTGTGATGATGATGATGATGATGATGATGATGATGATGATGATGATGATGACGATGACGATGATGATGATGATGATGATGATGATGGTGGTGATGATGATGATGATGATGGTGATGATGATGATGATGATGATGATGATGTTGATGATGGTGGTGGTGGTAGTTATGGTGATTATTATGATGATGATGATGGTGGTGGTGGTAATTATGGTGATTATGACGAAGATGATGATTTTTGTGATGATGATCGTTGTGGTGCTGATGATGATGATGATGATTGTGATATTGTAATGATAATGCTGATGATTATGATATTATGATGGCGATGATGATGGTGATGATAATGATGATTTGGTGACGATGATGGTGGTCTGCATCGAATTTAAGCACTCTATGAACTCCAACGATAAGGATAACTAGATATTCGTCAACCACAACAAATCACAATTTCAAAAAAAACAAAACTGTAGCAGTAACGAAAACAAAACCATTATTTGTCGTTTCTTTGTCTACTCTGACTTGAATTATCAAGCCAGATCTCGTTTAATTAAATTTGAATTTGAAGTTTCCTTAAAACGACCCTTTATCGACAAAACGAAAATAGCCCGCTGTCACGATTAGAAATAAACGTCCATATCTCTTTTCGTTTCCTTAAAGGAACTTCTTTCTTCACATCGCAAAATTATCTTTAAACTTGACATAGTTGAAAGTTTATGTTAGTTCATCAAGGTGCAATTGTCGGCTGGTGTCAGAAAGAGGCTAGATTTATAATTAGAATTGTTGGTACAAAGAAAGAGACCAAGAGGCTTTATAAACTGTTAGTCGTTAGTCGCGGTTCCAATCTCACGGCAAAGGGTCTCTCTATAACGCTCAATTCCTGTGCCAGTGAATATTACATAAGATGCTCATCACTGCCCCATTTGAAAAGTGAAACAGACAGCACGCACAAGCATACACGCATAAGGCCGCTGCCAGAATGCCAACACAATATTCCGCCATTGAAATTACAGTTCATAGTCGATGGAAGCAAGAGTCACTAGAAAACCATCGTTTGGACACATATAAGAAAAAGACTAGCTAGTTCAGCAACATGCCGCCCGCAATTTTTCTGAACATGTTGTTCACAATACAAACCACCACGGACAGATGTGGAAGCGTTCACATTAAATCCACAGCTCATAGTGTCGCTTTACGCACATTATGCATCAGCTGTTCAACGGTATTATGTACTACCAGTCCAAAATGAGGAAATGAACCAGTAAACCGTAGCCAGAAGCGAAAACACTCCAGAGGCCTTAACAGCTCAACAGTCTATCCGCCCTATTGGACCGGAAGTCTCCTTAAGATATGAAACGGGGTATAAAGACAACTAACCGTAATAATAACTATTGGAGCATATCCAACAATCGATGTGATGTATAGGCGGCGATAGAGGCAGAGCCCGTCTGGGGGAAAGAGACTGACCCGGGTGGCCAGCCCCTGAAGTGTCAGGAGGGTGAACGGACCGAAAGACTCACCTAAAAGAAGACTATATTTGACGGTCAGAATCTTCCTTTAGTTCTTTCTGCACCGTAGTTTCTATCACTAGATTAGCAGCTACTAGCATACATTAGAATAGTAGAGTAACTACGTAAGACGTGAGTGGATAATTCTGTACACTAGAACATAAAAATTAAAAACAAAAACAACGTAAGACATGAGTGGGTACTTTTACACACCAGACTACATGTGGAGTAACTAAGTAAGTTATCTGAAGGCATTTCTATATGTTAGAGTACAAGAGGAGTAACTAAGTGGGTCATTTTTAAGTACTTCTACACACTAGAGTACAAAAGTAGTAACTAATTACATCACAAGTGAGTACTTCTTCATACTAGATGTCACGAGATAAATAACCTTGTTCGTGTCGATCGATGACAACCAAGCCCGACATTGGTCTGCAAACACAATAGACCCTGTGTTGTTGAACAGACTGAGAAAATAGTCGTTGGAACTGTCTGCACCTGGTCGGCTTTTTTGTATGAGATCAGAGTGAGTCACGTCACGATGTCTACACATGGTTGACAATTTGTTGACAGGTTGTTGTTCGAGAGATGTGCACTGGCGTCATCTGTTTACACAGCGGGAGTTGGCCGTTGCAAATGATAGACAGAATGTCTGCTAGAGGTCGGAAGGATTCTCTGATGTGAGGGAAAGGTCTCTGGCTCACAGACAGCCCGGATATTTGTTGGATGAGACAAAGAACTTCCCAGATGAAAGGAAACTTGACAGCTAATTGACTCCGGTTAGTCGGGAAACAGGAGGACAAAGCTAGATTCTGGACTGATTGGCGTCTGGACTTTTTGGTGAAGTCACTCAAGCACCCAGATAAAACCCAGTTGCGGTAAACAGGTGGAGGGAGTCGAGAAAAACATTCTGAAGTGTTAGGATAGGTGCATTATTCCGAGTTGCGTTGCATGAGTGAAACTATAATGTCTTAGTGGTGATAGTTATCCGCGGACATAGATCCAATTTGATTGCATAGTTTCTCGAGTGGCAACAGAAATAAGCATATGGTAGGCTATTAATAATATCTAATTTAAGAGTATGATTAGGAATAGAGTACAGTGCTGTGCGGTGATCTAATGTATTATAGGTGCAGTGATATAATGTATTATGATTAGTGATAGAATGTTCTATTAGTGCGGTGCTAGAAAGTATCATAGGAGCGTCGGCACTGGTATCCTATTGTGTGGCTTCAACTAGCTTGTGTGATATATCATTTTACTCGGGGAGTTGAGGACAATGTAGTGGAATAATAATTAGAGAGATTAAGGATGGTTGAGAGGGAGGAGGGGAATGTGAAATGGTAGGATCTTCCAGTAGGGCATCTGCTGGGTTTCTACCCGTTCCTTTATTCTTTCGTGGTGTTGCCATGTATAAGACCATTGTGATGCGCGATTTGGCCGTATGACAGAGATCGGATCTCTGTTATAGATCTGAGTGCTGCTATTGGCCTACAATCACCTAATTACTGTCAGGATTGAGTTGCCCTCACCATGATGTTATCTACTCTACAGGTTCCATTTACAGTTCCCCTTGAGTGTTCCACATGAGTGTGAGATGATTTATTACGCAGAAGCAGTTCAAAGTTTTATACAATGATGACTCATAGAAAGAAGACAGAGGTTGCTGAGAGGTTTTACAGGGGGCTCAGAACCTAGTTGTTCCGCAGAAACCTGACTTCTGCTGAGTAGGACTTAATTAAACATACATGTCACCGCCTCACCAGCATATCTAGTAAAGGGCTGCAATTCCAGCCCAAGGGAAACCATTGAGTCGAGCAGGACCCAAATAGTCTAGAACCTTCTAGATAGAGATGGTCACCAAGTCCATGATTCCGTGGACACTGATGTGGCCCGCCTAATGCGGGGTCCACGAGGAACTCGGACAGAGTTACCGCCCGTGTCGAGTTAGGACACGCGGAGACCGGCAGAGGACGAATGGACTTGAGAGAGGCAACAGGGCCTGCCTTTGAGGGACTCTCTAGATATCAATAGATATATAGACATAGGCTAGATAGTTTGCTAGACTGTTAAATGATACTTATGTGTGTGATGTTTCCTATTTGACAGATGTGATATAGCGCGGGTCTGTTTACCCACTGCGCCAACGCATACTGTATATGAGAATACAATAAATCTTCGATCTCATAACAACCAGATTTATTGTTGCCTGTATGAACCCAAGTTTAGTTATCTAGACACGAGCAAGACTATGACAGGCTTTTTGGGGGCTAGTTTTCCGGTTTTGGCATAGAATGTTTTCTTAAAAACCTATTAAATGCCATGTAAAATTAATTATTTAATCATATCACACTGATTTTTGATAAAACATTGATTTTGATAACACATTGATTTGTTTAAATCAAAGAAATTGTTAACGTTGTAAATTTACATAAAACTAGTAGCTATCTAGCGATAAAATAGAAGTAATCTGAGTCCCTCGGCAATGTCTCACCATTGCCGCCACAGCGCCTCTTTATTTTGATTCTGTAAACAATTTTTTTTGACATGTTACTATTTTGACATTTTTTTTTGTGTGACAGTGACTAATGTGTTCTCGCTCCACGAGCAGATTGTTCCGCAACAAGTGCCGCATCCAACCGATGAAACCTTTCCCACAGTAACGAGAGTGCAAGATAACATCGAGGAGCTTCAAAAATTCAGAGCTAAGTTTCACCTCATACTCATTGTACTTCTAAGCTGTACTTCTCATGTTTCATCAATGTATTATTTTGTATCATATTGATTTGGTTGCATATTCATGAACTTTTCACCAACATAACCTTGCATTTTGATTTACACATTAATAAGTAAGGGAGTTAACCAAATTTTCGACTACACTACATTTTTTCTAAGGGATTTAATTTTAGGAATATTACAAACAAGTGAAACACAAAATGTCTACCTTAGATAAATGCATTGAGCAAGGAATAAAGCTAGGTTATAAAGAAGAGAAATTGTCAGAATGGGCACAGAAAACGCACGCAGAAAACATTGCCCGTGAAGAAAGAGCGATAGAACGAGAGGAAAAGAAATCGCAGATGGAGGCCGAAGAAAAGAAACTGCAGATGCAAGCAGAGGAAAAGAAATTGCAGATGGAGGCCGAAGAAAAGAAACTGCAGATGCAAGCAGAGGAAAAGAAATCGCAGATGGAGGCCGAAGAAAAGAAACTGCAGATGCAAGCAGAGGAAAAGAAAATGCAGATGCAGATGCAAGCAGAGGAAAAGAAAATGCAGATGCAGATGGAGGCAGAAGAAAAGAAAATGCAGATGCAGGCTCAGGAAAAACAGCTGGAGCTCGAGGCGGCGGCCAAACAGGCCCAATTGAATGCCGAAACACAAATAAAATTAAAACAGATGGAGCTTGAGTCTAACGCAGAAATATCTATAAATAAGCTAAGAAGCAAAGAGGAAGAACAAAAATATAATAAATATAAAGGGCTCGTGAAGGCTTTCTGTTCTGGAGATTCCATCTCCGCTTATTTAGAAAATTTTGAGTGTCTCATGTCTCATCATAAAATCAGTAAATCAGATTGGGCATTTATTCTAATGAGGAATTTGGCTCTTGAACCACTGAAAGTAATAGAAACAATACCACAGGAAATGCGAAAAGACTATGAGTACCTAAAACAACGCATTCTCCAACATTTTTCTTTAGACACTGCAGGTTACCAACAACAATTTGCTAAATTATCTCCACAACCAAACCAAACCTTCATAGATTATGTCAGTACAGTCCAAGACATATGCACAAAATGGATTAACTCGGCTAAAACCAACAATAGCCATGATAAACTTAAGGAACTAATTATAATAGATAAAATAGTTAGCACCATCCCTACACCTTTTGCCAAGTTCTTAAAACAAATGGATTGTAAGAGCATTCAGGAAATCGAGGCGAAAGGAAATGCATTTTTTACAGCAAACAGGGATATTTTTCAACATAATATAAGTCACAATGATACAGCAGCTGCAGTAGTGAACACCAAATACTCCAAACAATCACAGAGCAGATTTAAACCACGATCCAATGTCGGTAAAGTAGTAAGGTGCCAATATTGCAATGCTCATCACGACAGTTACGGTATGTGTGACAAATCACCCGCCTACCCTGAACACCTCAAAAAGATGGTAGAGAAGCAAACAGCTAAACGCATGGCTTACCACAGAGTAATTAAATGTTATTTCTACAATAGCTGGGGTCACTATAATAAAGATTGTCAAGGCCGAAAGTTATTGAAACAGGCCAATGCGGCATTAGTAGAAACGTCGACTGACGAAGAGCTTGAGTCACTAAATGAATGTGAAAATCAACACGACAATGAAAGCGAGCTTGGGAATGCTGTACACGTCATCAACACCATAACAGACAGTAAGTGCAACACCTGTACAAAGTTCCAACTGGACACAACACTACATTGTGGTCACATTATCCCAATTGCAAATGAAATAGCTAACGCTGCCTTATCATCTACAGGCAAGCTAGTTTTTTATACAGGGTTTGTTAACAACAAAAAGGGCACGTTAATTCGTGATTCCGGCGCAACTCTCTGTGGTGTGAGGAGAACATTAATAGACGCTAAAGACTACACAGACAAACATGTGACGTGTCGCACATTTTCAGGTACAACAGAGAAATATCCCCTTGCTTTGGTCGAAATTCAAACACCATTCATATCGGGGCGAATATTGTGTGCTATCCTTGAAAATCCCGTCGCGGATATTATACTTGGTAATTTACCCAACATACATCCTTGCTCTAAAAGAGAAATAAAAAGGTGGGAGCAAAAACACGGTATCCAACACAGAAATAGCAACACAAAAGAGAAACACCATTCTTGCTTGTCTCAAACTGCCAAAAGACCAAGGGAGACAACCACTGAGGTAATTCAGGAAGAATTTACCGAGGTGTACAATGCAGGGGCGGTCGAATCAAGAAACGATACGACCGAATTAAAACCTCGAATTGAGGATGCGACCAAACTACCAAGTACCGAACCTGTAAATGTGCAACAAAACACACAACACACAAACACAATAACACGACAGACAACCCACAAAACCAACACCTACCAACTACAGGAATCATTAGAAATAGTAGCGCCAAACTCAACTAACATCACTTTTGGTAATGAACAGAAAAATGACCCTACACTAGCACCATACTTTAAGTTAGTAGGCCTTAAGCCAAAATTAACAAAGAACGCATCGTGGACATTTAGGCTACACAATAACATCTTAACGAGACTTTACACAACAAAGCAGACCACGACACAGCAAATTGTTTTACCACAAGCACATCGAAACAAAGTGCTAACAATAGCCCATGACTCCCCTTTTGGAGGTCATATGACATACGAAATGACCAAGGCTATTATCTTGACCCAGTTTTATTGGCCAAAGTTTGACCAGGATATTAAAACCTTTTGTACAACTTGTGTTATATGTCAGAAACTGGTCAACAAGGGGAATAACACCACTGTATTCCCTTTAAATAGAAACTTGCAATTATCTCATGGAAATATGTTGAAACCATATTATGTTAGACAGGACAATGAGACAAATGAACTGACTCAACGAACTGGCGACGGAGACGAAACAACAATTTCTCAACGAAATGACACCTCGACAAACGAAGCATCGTTAACGACACACTCTTACGACGACAAAAACGACGAAGACATATGGACATTACCGACAATCTGTGATATCGACATCGACGACAAATTTGACAACATATGGACAACGATTGATCTCAACGACGACGACAATTACATTGAAGACAATGTACAAACAGTGGCATCTGTGATAAATCAGACAGACGTGGACAACATGGAAATCCCTGTACCAATCATGACTGACGACGGAATTAATGACGTAGTTGCTTATATTGATGATAAAATTGTTTCCAAGATCCTTAAGCTAGAAGTACCTACCACAAAGAAGCAAGTTAGAAGTTTTCTAGGTCTGATTAACTATTATTCGAAATTTATTCCACATTGGGCAGAGTTAACCTCAATCTTTTCTGATATGTTAACTAAAAATCATCCATTAAAAATTTGTAAAAGTACCAGCTTAGATGATGCAATGTGTAAATTGAAACATATTTTTGCTAATCCACCAGTCTTACGATTACCCAACATTAATTTACCCTTTATTTTGACCACAGATGCGAGCGCTATCGCAATAGGAAGAGGCTTGATGCAGGAAATGGATGGCATAAAACACCCAATTCTCTATGTAAGCCGCAAATTAAAGAAGGCTGAGACTCGGTATGCCACAGTTGAATTGGAGTGTCTGAGCCTAGTGTTTTGTATATTGAGATTATCGAAGTTCCTCTTAGGGAGTCACTTTGTGGTCCTCACTGACAGTTCGCCATTATTAGTCCTTAACCAGGGGTCGCCTAAAAACCATCGGCTACAAAGATGGTGTCTTCTACTTCAAGATTTCGACTTCGAAATCCGCCACATCAGAGGCACCGACAACATTGTGGCTGACCTTTTGTCACGGCAAGTGAATGCGCCAGTAGAATGACTCTGATCGCATCGACCATTAGCCATATTATAAACTGTGATACTTTTAGTCGGTTGCATATTACAGTGGAACTCTACACCTGCTAGAGTACTCTCAGTGATTAGTTGAATTACGACACCCAAGAACATGATACGTTACGTTGAGAACTATACCATCAAGTGCCTAAGCGCTAGAACACTTCCAGCAAGAAACAGTAACTGTGTTTGTGTCAACCAATAAGATCAACCAACGAACTAACTCCGAATTCTGAAAGAACTCGTTATATAGGACATTAAGAACATGCCATACTTGCTGTTACTACGTAACTTTACAAACAGCCGAAACAGAACACCATCGACTACGACACTCAAGAGACAGCCATATTAGCTATACCATTCATGGCATAACACGCTAGCGACAGGAGAACGACGCGCACATCATCTTGGGATTTAATTAATTAATTAGTTTAAGATTAAATATGTATTGTATTTCCATTATTGTTGTATATAAATTGTATTCACCTGTAATTTGTACATATTCGACATTAATATTACAGGCGGTACCATTCCTAAGCTAAAGAACCGTCCTATACAATTGTCTCTAGTTAAATTATAACCCATTTGTAAGTCATCGTACAAGAAGTACGTATTTTCTTAAAGGGCAAATATCGCCTAGCCCATTTTTTCTAAGGGCAATAACACTTACCTCAACTTTAAGTATATATATTTTAACCAAATACTATTTTTAATGAAAATTGAGTGAATGACTGTGTGAATGGATTAAATGAGAGAACGATACACTTGGCGGACAAATTGTACGCAAACCGTATTTATTTTAATTTGTCTGCGTCTTTCATGTAAATTGTATAACTTGTCTAATTTGTGAATACATGTCTAGTACGTAGTTTAATAGTGAGTTAATATACTTAGTTTAGCAGTTAGGATACATCTAAGCACCACTACTTGGAATGCCTGATCATGTATTGCACACAATGCAGTATTTCATGATTGAGGTTATCCCAACTCGTGACGCTTGGAAATACGCCACACATTCACCACACACAGTACACAAACCTTAAAACTCAACACTATCAAGTTAAAATACAGTCACTTTATTATAAACATCAACTTATTAGTCAAAGCACACTAACAAGCCAACAGGGACACGTGTAGTATGAGGGGGATAAAAATAACAAGGTAACTACATATTTAGCATTATATAACATACGGGAGTAAAAGTGTATAGAAATACACACACAGATCAAGATTTGAAGGTGTACTTATTTAGCCAAGACTTCGGTCTTGTTAACCCTCTATTATATAGGGGTTATTTGTCTGGGTACCATTTTGGGTACTATGAGAAGGGCAAGTTGTAAATACAACTACTAAAATGCCACGTAACTTCGGTCTGATAAGCATATTTAAGCACACGAGAGACAGGGATCTCTGCACCAAATCAGACAAGTGTTGTATGGTAGAATACATGAGTTTTTAGTGCTAATAGGTAGGTTGCCAGGTTACTATCCACCAAACTACAACACCAACTGTAGGTGAGTCGGTGACAGAATTAGAACGGATCTAATTCCCAACAACAAATCATGTCACGGGGGAGGGGGGAATCCTGTCACCGCCTCACCAGCATATCTAGTAAAGGGCTGCAATTCCAGCCCAAGGGAAACCATTGAGTCGAGCAGGACCCAAATAGTCTAGAACCTTCTAGATAGAGATGGTCACCAAGTCCATGATTCCGTGGACACTGATGTGGCCCGCCTAATGCGGGGTCCACGAGGAACTCGGACAGAGTTACCGCCCGTGTCGAGTTAGGACACGCGGAGACCGGCAGAGGACGAATGGACTTGAGAGAGGCAACAGGGCCTGCCTTTGAGGGACTCTCTAGATATCAATAGATATATAGACATAGGCTAGATAGTTTGCTAGACTGTTAAATGATACTTATGTGTGTGATGTTTCCTATTTGACAGATGTGATATAGCGCGGGTCTGTTTACCCACTGCGCCAACGCATACTGTATATGAGAATACAATAAATCTTCGATCTCATAACAACCAGATTTATTGTTGCCTGTATGAACCCAAGTTTAGTTATCTAGATACGAGCAAGACTATGACACATATGTGTTGTGTTTAATGAGTGATAAGCTACGTCACCGAAGATTAATAACTCACATACCAAGGACATATATATATATATATATATATATATATATATATATATATATATATATATATATATATATATATATATATATATATATATATATATACACACATCTACCTAACAAACATTAATAGGTTGTGTTCTAAAAGAGGGGAAAATGTTATAATCAGAGACTTATGAAAATTAGATTTTCCCCAAGTGACATTTCAGTTAATTGGAAGATTATCAGTTCAACAAACATTATGAAACAGAGTAACTTCACCGTGTGGTAGAGTGAAGACCAAGATCAACAGTGTCTATCGGATTACCAGCATCCTGTTTGCTCGAGTGATTGGAGAAAGTTGTCATCTTCTGGGTGAGGTTCACTGTCCGGAATAAATGGTGCTGTTGTGTGCCAAGCACTATGATGTTACAGCCTTTGCTTCTAAATCACTGGTCTACCATTAGAATACACGTCACACATTATACACCTTATACCCACACACACACACTTCTCCTACATATACTCTTTGCTTTAATAAATTTCTTGTTTTTATTTGTTGAGGCTAGAGTTGTCAAGTATGTTATGTTGGGGAAGAATGAGAGGGGGCATGATCCAGGGGTGAGTAAGAGTGAGAGGAAGGTGTCTTCAGATTGAAGGAGTGTGTAGTCGGAGTCTGCTGGATATCTCCAGGATAGAGATATTGGATTAAAAAATAATGTGGGTGTTGATTCCCTTCACTCCAGGGACGACACTAAAGTGGTAAAGAAGAACAAGTAACTAATACGACATTCATTCTTTACACACACGACACTAGAATACAAGGGCAGTAACTAAGGACGTTTTCTGTAGGCACTTTTACATACTAGAGTACAAGGGCAGTAAATAAGTGAGACGAGCGGCTGACCGGGGGGACAACCGGAGACTGCACTTGAATTCTCTGCCTTTGACTACATAGAGTCCTTATGAGGACTGGACATGACCGGGACCAGCCCCGGTGAGGACAACACAAAAAACAACCAGCACGTAGAAGTGCTAATAGAGAAAGAAACCAACAAACGAAAGTATGCGGAACCTAGTAGGCCCGACCAAGGACCGGTCTTTATCAGGACCAACATAAGACAGAAAGGAAATTACCGGGCAGCACAAAAATAGCCTTATCCGACAAACAGAGCGGAACCAATAAAACCAGGATGAATTAGGACCAACAGTCCACACAACCACGGATCTCAAAATAACCAACGCTGAGGAGATAGGTTTAACGAGACCGAATTTGGAATATTTTGTTGTTGTTGTTGTTGAATAATTGGAATTGGAATTGGCATGCATCAACCTACCTACCTACAAACTCACATACATACCTATCTACCAGCTTACTTGCCTACTTCCAATCTATCTGCCTACCCGCCTGCCTGCTTACCAACTTATATTATCTATTTCCCCACCTACCTACCTAGCTGGTTCCCACCTACCCATCCACTTTGTGTTTGTTCATCAAGAATGATGATGACCATTCCTTTCATCCAGTGGGGTTGAAAGTTTGCAGCCGTGAGTTTTAAGATGGCTGGTGAGGATTATTTTGGCTCGAAATGTTCTTTGACAATGTGGGCAAAGAATGCTTGACGTTCCATGAGGATGATCTCTTGCAGTCATGTTTGCTTCACAAGTGACTGCACCTTTGCGTAATGATGTAAACCGCGAATTTAGGTCTTGGGCAGCAGTCTCCCAAGTCTCATCATCTCATCTCATCATGTTCCTCTTGTACCTTGCGGTGTCGAGGTGAAGTATAAACATCGTGAGAGGGCTCGATTATGGGCTTCATGTATCGATATTCCCATGGACTCTGCTATTCCCTCCCAAGTGTCGTGATGAATTCCAAAAGCTTTTAGTGAGATCTTCAGTGGCTTTAAAGCGTCCTCTCTGGCCGCATTGTGAGTATTTCCCCACAGCGCAGCTCGGTGAAAAAAAAAAA
>OY992888.1:64304517-64334517 GCA_963921405.1 Cepaea hortensis | reverse complement strand
AAGGAAAGACCAAGGCGTAACACTCTGAGTGAGCTAAGGCAAGCTAGGAAGGATGTGCAAAAGGCTGCCAGGCAGTGTGCAAATGATTATTGGATCAAGTTATGTGAGTCCATTCAAATCGCAAGTGATAAGGGAGACATAAGAAGCATGTATGAAGGAATAAAGATAGCCTGTGGTCCAGTGATCAAAAGAAGTGCACCATTGAAAACCTTGACTGGAGAAATCATCACTGACAAGAAACGGCAGATGGACAGATGGGTAGAGCACTATTTCGAGCTTTACTCAAGTGAGACCAAACTAGCGGATGATGCCCTCAACGCCATAGAGGCTCTACCAACTCTTGACCACCTGGACACACTTCCCACCATAACAGAAGTTAAGTGTGCTATAAATGAGCTTGCATCTGACAAGGCTCCAGGTAAGGATGGGATTCCAATAGAGGTTATCAGGAGTGGGCAAGACACACTCACTATACAGATCCACCAGCTAATAGAGCTATGCTGGCGTGAAGGACAAGTCCCACAGGATTTTAAAGATTCAAGCATCATAACACTGTACAAGAACAAGGGCGATCGGAGCGCCTGCAACAACTATAGGGGTATCTCACTTCTGTGTATTGTTGGAAAAGTATTTGCCAGAATTGTTCTGCGCAGACTTCAAGTCCTAGGAGATCAAGTCTACCCCGAATCACAGTGTGGCTTTCGACAGAACCGGTCTACCACTGATATGATATTCTCATTGCGACAAATGCAAGAAAAATGCCGTGAACAGAATCAACCACTGTTTATTGCCTTCATCGACCTCACAAAGGCATTTGATTTGGTCAGTCGTGAGGGTCTGTTCAAGGCACTAAAGAAGATTGGCTGCCCACCAACTCTTCTGTCCATTGTGGAATCGTTCCACACAGGCATGAAGGGTATAATCAAGTTTGATGGTGCAACTTCTGAAGAATTTGAAATCAAGAGTGGAGTTAAGCAAGGTTGTGTACTAGCTCCCACCCTCTTTGGAATATACTTTTCACTTCTACTGAAATATGCATTTCGTGATCAGGATGGTGGTATATACATTCACTCACGCTCAGATGGCGGCCTCTACAATGCTCAGAGATTGAAGGCTAAGACCAAAATTAGGAGGGTACTGATCAGAGAGTTGCTTTTTGCAGATGATGCTGCAGTTACGACCCACTCTGAGGAAGAATTGCAATGTCTACTATCTGCATTCTCCAATGCTTGTTCTGAATTTGGTTTAACAATTAGCAAAAAGAAGACACAGATTATGTCACAAGGTGCACATGGGGTACCATCAATCTTTATTGACGACGCTGAACTAGAGATAGTAGACCATTTTACATATCTAGGATCAGTGGTTAATAGCAAATTATCCCTAGATCAGGAAATCAACATCCGGATTGGTAAGGCAGCAACAACAATGAACAGGTTAAGAAAAAGAGTCTGGGAGAACAGGAAGCTTACTGCCAAAACAAAAGTTCTTGTCTATCAAGCCTGTGTCCTTAGTACTCTTCTCTATGGCAATGAAACCTGGACAACTTACTCACACCAACAGAACAATTTAAACAGCTTTCATATGCGGTGTTTGCGAAGAATTCTTGGTATTAAGTGGCAAGACAAAATCACAAATACTGAAGTATTGGAAAGATCAGGTTGTGTGACAGTTTATTCCATGCTCAGTCTTCGTAGACTTAGATGGATAGGACATCTTAGGAGGATGGATGATGGTAGAATACCAAAGGATATCTTTTTTGGTGAATTACAGATGGGTAAGAAATCTCAGGGTCGGCCTCTACTACGATACAAAGATGTGTGTAAGCGGGACATGATTGATACAGGCATTGATAATGCACATTGGGAGCAAGTCGCCGCTGAACGTGTTGCATGGAGGGCAAATATCAGAAATGGAATAAAGTCAAAGGAGAAAATTATTGCAGAAAAGTCACACACCAAGCGTTTGAGACGTAAGATGGTGCATGATGGTGGAAATGACCACGTGTTCAGATGCACCCACTGTGAACGGAGATTTACAGCGCAAATTGGCCTTATCAGTCACACTCGCTACTGCCATAGTTAAAAGTTATTATGCCTTTTTAAAGCACAAACTATCGTCTGTCAAGACGACAAGGTGCCAATGGAGTAGTGCCTACAGATGATTTACTTAGTTACTCCTCTTGTACTCTAATAGGTAAAAGTGCCTACAGATGATTTACTTAGTTACTCCTCTTGTACTCTAATAGGTAAAAGTGCCTATAGATGATTTACTTAGTTACTCCTCTTGTACTCTAGTATATAGTAGTGCCTACAGATGATTTACTTAGTTACTCCTCTTGTACTCTAGTATGTAGAAGTGCCTACAGATGATTTAATTAGTTACTCCTCTTGTACTCTAATAGGTAAAAGTGCCGTACAGATGATTTACTTAGTTACTCCTCTTGTACTCTAGTATATAGTAGTGCCTACAGATGATTTACTTAGTTACTCCTCTTGTACTCTAGTAGAAAGTAGTGCCTACAGATGATTTACTTAGTTACTCCTCTTGTACTCTTATAGGTAAAAGTGCCTACAGATGATTTACTTAGTTACTCCTCTTGTATGCTAGTATGTAATAGTGCCTACAGATGATTTACTTAGTTACTCCTCTTGTACTCTAGTATGTAATAGTGCCTACAGATGATTTACTTAGTTACTCCTCTTGTACTCTAATAGGTAAAAGTGCCTATAGATGATTTACTTAGTTACTCCTCTTGTACTCTAATAGGTAAAAGTGCCTACAAATGATTTACTTAGTTACTCCTCTTGTACTCTAATAGGTAAAAGTGCCTACATATGATTTACTTAGTTACTCCTCTTGTACTCTAATAGGTAAAAGTGCCTATAGATGATTTACTTAGTTACTCCTCTTGTACTCTAGTATATAGTAGTGCCTACAGATGATTTACTTAGTTACTCCTCTTGTACTCTAGTATATAGTAGTGCTTACAGATGATTTACTTAGTTACTCCTCTTGTACTCTAGTATATAGTAGTGCCTACAGATGATTTACTTAGTTACTCCTCTTGTACTCTAATAGGTAAAAGTGCCTATAGATGATTTACTTAGTTACTCCTCTTGTACTCTAGTATATAGTAGTGCCTACAGATGATTTACTTAGTTACTCCTCTTGTACTCTAGTATGTAGAAGTGCCTACAGATGATTTACTTAGTTACTCCTCTTGTACTCTAATAGGTAAAAGTGCCTACAGATGATTTACTTAGTTACTCCTCTTGTATGCTAGTATGTAATAGTGCCTACAGATGATTTACTTAGTTACTCCTCTTGTACTCTAGTATGTAATAGTGCCTACAGATGACTTACTTAGTTACTCCGCATGTATTCTAGTATATAGTAGTGCCTACAGATGACTTACTTAGTTACTCCGCATGTATTCTAGTACGTAGGACTGCCTACACATGACTTGCTTAGGTACTGCTCTTAAGTATGTAGAAGTACGTAAAGATGACTTAAATAGTGTCAGGAGTATGATAGCGCCAAACCAACGATTTATTTTGGTTTGGTCTGCCCCAAGAAAATATCTGGCAACGCCGGAAACGCCACTCTGAAACAATGGGACCGGAGACCATTTTTCCTTGTAGCAGCCAGCGGTGTGTGAAGGCAGGCGCTGGGGCCCTGTGTAGTTTTGTGGCCTGCCCGCCATGAGACGAGATATGTGGGGTTTCCCATCTGTTCATCAGTGAACAACATATGTCAGAAGAGAAAGCCGAGCGGCTGACTAGTTAGTGTCAGCAGGCCTGGGTTCTTGGTGGGATAGTAAATTGTGTCACAACTCTTGTTTATGTCGCGTCTTGGGGTTTATGTTGTGTAACCTATGTTTTTGTAGTGCCTTATTGTCTGTGCAGTGTTGCTTGTGTCAAAGTTCTTTATAGTGTCAGTCTAACCAGCCATTGTTTGGAACACCTGTGTTGTGGTACTTGGTGTACCCTGTTGTCTTAAGTGCTGCTGATTGGTTAGGGGTTACCCAATGTGGTGATTTGATATATACAGTTGTCTATTGTATCTGTTATTGACATGCAATGTGCTGTTAGAAGAAATAAATAAAGAGCTTGTTTATTTGTCCTTGATTTGTTTGTTTAGTCTCTCTTAGTTTTTACAACCACTATTTCTACCACAGTCTAACACCTTAGTTCATTGCTTGGGCTCTAACATGGTGTTTCCTGTGTGAACATCTATAAAATAGTTTCTGCCCCTGTCCGAGATCTCGTACATCTTCTTATCTAATTACTATCATCTTTTTTTGTCAGTTGAAGGCGGTGTGAGGTTCTCTCTCTCTTTTACTACTTTTCTTCTTTGGCCGTAACGAAGTCAGAACTACCCTCTACCTCTTAGCACTGTAGCAAAGGAAACGTCATGTCTTTATGATTGTCTCCCTTTGTCTTTTACCACTCGACTACAAAATGGCGACCCCGACGAGATATAGTGGCAGCCTTTGAATTGTTCTGTTAGAATTGTGTTAGTATCTAGTGATATCAACCCCAGGGTTGAAATAGAAAACCACCTCATGGAAAGACAATTATTCCATACAGTGGATTGCTCAAAGTCGTCTGACGAAGATGCGAGTTTGCTGTTGTCATTTGGAAGCGGGGGTTAATTAATAGAACAAATACATATCATCTGGCGCATGAAAAAACAAACAATGGAAAAAAGTAATTATGGGCAACAGCCAGATTTAAATACATAGTCAGAATACTGTGATGAATGAGATAGATGAACCAATGACAGCATAGACGGAACCTGAACCCTCATTAGATGAAATTGCATGGGCAATAAAGAACCTGAAGAATGGTAAATCACCAGGATATGGTGAGATACCAGCTGAACTAATTAAAGAGGGAGGAGAAGAAAGCATACAAATCTATCACGCATTATGTATCAGTGGAGTTGCCAGATACGTGGCCATCAAAAGGAGGACATAATAAGACAAAAAGGAGGACAAAGGGGGACATAATAAGACCAAAAGGATGACAAAGGAGGACATATTGAACGTTTCATTTAAATCGTTCCAGATTAAACCCACAATCAGTACAATTTTATTACAATAGCTGCCAATACATTTTTTATCATAGCAGGTGGTTGATTTACAGAAAAAAGCAGTAAACAGCCTCAACTACCTCTCAACAGCTGGAAACAAACTAAGCCATCTAGTTTTAGAGTGATAGAGTAGTTGCTGATAGTTAATGTTGACATAGTCACAGAAATCCTTTAAAGTTTCTGTTCTGACAGTGTATATAGAAAAGTAATTGAATATCTTCATGACAATATATTCAACATCAATCTGCATTAAATCTGCGCGTGTTGGATGCAGTTGTGCAGAACATGAGCAGAACATTCAACGCCTACTAATGGTTTGCTCAAGGCTTCCTTCAAATGCAAGAACACATTTCTACCTTCTCTTCTGTTAATGCCTCCAAAATTCACATTGGCACTGTCACCAGCAAAAGCAACACATTTGGAGTACAAATCATGTTTTTGGAGTGTTCTCAAAATATACCGTGAGACAGTTTCTGAGGTTTCATTTGGTGTGTTGTCTAACTCGAGAATCTTAGTTTGGATTCCATCTGCTTTCCAGTCAAAGTACTGAACAACGATTGGAAATATTTTCTGCGAACCGTGATTGCTAGCATCTGTCGAAAGACCGAAACATTAAATACCACTTAAAGATTTATCAAATTCATCAACAGTGTGGGGGACAATCACCTGGTTTATTATTACTTTAGTCTTTGTTTTTGGACAATATTTTTAGCAATTTTTTAATCTTCAAATAATGTGTGCATCATACCAGCTGTGCAGGCCATCGAGTTGTAAGACTGATGATGACAAACTATGAAATGCCAAAGTTGCTTCAGCGGATTGCGCTTTCAGCAACACATTTGAGTACTTAGATTGGATGGGAGGGGGGGGGAGACGTCAATGTGCTAGATGACGCGGATACTTTGATTAGGTTTCTATGTCTCTCACTGTCAACATGGCGCTCCAAGTCAGCAGTTCCTTTGTTGGCAACGGACAAGTAACTATCGCAAATCGTACACTTTGCCTCATTCTCGTTTGCGTCCTTCAAGCATTAAAACGTATTTTTCATAGTGTTCGAGAATTTGCATTTTCTCTTTGTAGAAGCCATTTTCATAAATATAGACGGCAACAATTACAAATTAAAAAAGACAATTTTAAGTGGTGCTTCTGCTAACGGAACCGGAAATAACATTAACATTTTGACCATAGAGACTACAGGATTGTTAGTCTTGCCGAATAGAGCAACAGTTAGATTCAAATTATACAAATAATTGGTGTTTCACGTTTGGTATAAATAGGAAAATTAAATAAATTTTATTAAGCAGTGGGTTTTAATACAGAATGTAAACACACGGTAGAGTGTAGATACATTGTAAGTTGTAACAACAATACATAAAAAATTATAACATAAAATATAAGAAAAGCCGGACATTTTAAAGGTTTTTGGCTTTGCCTGCCGGACGGAGGACATGAGGCTAAAAAGGAGGACATGTCCTCTCTTTGCCGGACGTCTGGCAACCCTATGTATAAGTAATAGAAAGATATTTACAATTTTAAGTATGGGCAACGCCAAATAAATAACAGACTGAGTACCTAGTCAGCCGTTGCTACAGGCTGGTTAAACAATGAGTGGGGATGATATCAATGTCTGACACCTGGAACCCTCAGTCGCGGACTACAGGCTGGTGTAAACAATGAGTGGGGATGATATCAATATCTGACACCTGGAACCGTCAGTCGCGGACTACAGGCTGGTGTAAACAATGAGTGGGGATGATATCAATATCTGACACCTGGAACCCTCAGTCGCGGAGATTTCCCTTGAACACTGCAGCTGCAGCTGTCTGTAATCACAGCTCAAGTGAATGCGGTGTAGAATTTCCCCAATTCCGTTTTCCCGCTGAGGGAAAGTTGTTTGTTTACTTCTGTAAGTAAGATATCTAAGATGATTCTTTTGGAGTAGGCTGCGGAGTATTTGTTAGTGTGTGTCTATGTATGCTTGATTGGTTGTTGGTTTGGTTGGTTGGTGGATTGGATGGATGGATGGATGGATGGATGGTTGGATAGATGGGTGGGTGGATGTATGGATGGTTGGTTCTTTGACGGCTTTGTTGCTTGTATACTTGGTTGGTTATTAGGTGTGTTTATTTGTGGGTGGCTGTGATGGTTAGAGGCTTAGTGATCGGGTTGACTGGTTGGTTAGTTGGTTTGTAGGTTAGTGGTTGACCGGTTGGTTGGTTAGGTAGATAAGTGGGTATTCAGTTTGATGCTTGGTTGGTTTGTTAGTTTATTGACTGGTTGATTGGTTGGTTGGCTGGTTGGTTGGTTGGTTGGCTGGTTGGTTAGTTGGTTGGTTGGTTGGATGGTTTATTGTTTGGGTTATTGGGTGGTTAAATGTTAAAACTGTCAAATTAATGGTTTGAACATAAACAATGCATATTACCATGTTATGAGACAGGCAAGCAGGCAAACACACATATACACACACAGAGACATGCGCACATGCATAAACACTTACATACACACCCTCATACATACATACATACATACATACATATATACATACATACATCATTTACACAAACTCTCACAGTTATATACCCACTCAATAACACACAAATACACACTCTATTAGACGTGAGTTATCCATTACAAATTCTAGAATTGGATTCCATATCTAATACTCACAGGATGGTTATCAGCCAATCCAACTCGTATGGGGATAATCAAAATAGAGGGACAAACGGTTTCTTTGTTCCACGGTTCAACTTGATATCTCTATGAGCTGATGATCTCGGCTATTAAGATAAGGGCATTTCTTCAATTCTGTCTAGACACGGGAGAGAATTTTGAACTGCGGTTTTGTATGCTGCTCCTTGTGGAATGACGCATCGTTGTCTGGGTATAGGAGTGCCCGTTGAATTTGTCTTTATTTAACACTATCCCAAGCATACTGGGAGCCACGCTAGCGTTGTGGATAGACGCCAGTCTTTCGGTCTTGTGATCATGGGTTCGGATCAGCACGCGGGTGGATCCCCCAGTCTGAACCAGCCTAAAATTTGTACCACGAAATGTCTTTGGAAGTAAAGGCAGACAGTGGGATCAACACTTTGTGTCACACATATTGAAAGACAGAAGATCAAATGGTTAGATAGTTAGTTAGTCGAGGTTCCAACTTCACGGCAACGGGTCATCCCTATTATGCTCCGTTCCTGTGGCAGTGAATATCACACAAAATACTCCTCACTGCCCAATGTGAAAAGTGGAACAGGCAGGAGTCTCGGCAATCCAACAGCCCGCGTAGATACACTGTGCATAATGCCGCCGCCAGAATGCCAACACAAAGTTAATCCACTTAAACCACAGTTTATCGTCGATGGAATCAGAAGTCACCAGAAGGACCTCATTGACCCGAGTTTTCCCACATGGCTCGGTCTTTTACCGCAGGGCGACCCGCCGAAAGTGTCGCATAAAGCACGAACTCCGCAGGTTCAGCGCCGACTCAAGGGAGTCTCCTGAAAAATGCATTGGTGAACCGAAAAGGCAACTCAGTCAATTCAGCAACAGCCGTTAGCCATTGTTCCGAACATGCAGGTTACTGTACAGGACAGATGTAAAAGCAGTCCCCGGAAGGCGACGGAACCATGTACTACCAGTCCAACATGAGGCAAATGCGATTGCAAACCGTAGCTGCAAGCATAAACACGCCACAAGCCTTAACGGCTCAACGTCTAACCGCCATCTTAGCTACCGAAAGTCCCATGGTTTGGCCATCTCGTTAGAATGCAACACCATCAACTACCAGCATAGGCCCTACATCAAAGATCATCTGCTACGAGAACAAGAGGACGCCAGAGTAAAAAATGAAGTGACGACGACGATGATGACGACGACGACGATGATGACGACGACGACGATGATGATGATGATGATGATGATGATGATGATGATGATGATGATGATGATGATGATGATGATGATGATGATGATGATGATGATGATGATGATGATGATGATGATGACGACGATGATGATGACTACAATTCTACAGAATCTAAACCTCGAAGAAAGCTGGCTCATACGCAGTATCATGTCTCTGTTAACATAGACCTGAGTAGTATACAATGTGCAACCACCGATATTTTACTATATAAAAAGTCTATCACAGCAAGCGAAACGTCATATTTTACGACCTCAACGGACCACATTTTCAAAAAATTGGCGGGTGTTTTCTTGGGTCTGGGTGACTACTTCCGGTTGTCGTGATGACTACTTCCGGTCCCGGGTACCCCCTACCAACCGCCCATCCCACAGGTGCCTCCGCCTACCGCCTTGGCTTCCGAGACCATTCAAAGACAGCGAGGCAAACCCCGGGTATGTGGAATACTTATATAGATAAGTAGACCAACTAGTTGTAGGGCGCCTGGGTTCGAGTCCCAGTATGTGGGTGTGTGTGTGTGTGTGTGTGTGTGTGTGTGTGTACGTGTGTACGGGGTAGGCCGATGTGAGGGCGCGAGGGAATAGGCCCCTAACCCGGATATTATCCTTTGCCCTCCGCAGAGGAGGGCCATCAAAATTCTCATTAAAATGTGAATAGTGACGATCAAATGAGGTCTTTGGATAGTATTTCTAGTATTATTAGTATTTCTTTGGAGTATTTTTTTAAAAAACCTTTATTGAGTGTTAAGAAACATTTGCATTTGTATTGTTAGTATTTTGTGAGTTAGTTTCCACGTTGGTTTCTTCCATTACCACTGTTTTTGACCTACTGGGTCATTACATTCGTGTCTCGGTTGTATCATTAGTTGCTATTGGGAAATGCAAAGATCAGTGCTCGTGGCGCTCGTTGTGGGACATTGTCGGTACTAAGGACACTACTTTCTGAACTTAGCAGTGGGCATAAGGTCACCATACAAGGGTTGTCATCCCACTGTGGAGTACCCAGACACGCCGGCGCTGGTAGATTGGGTACGGAAGGAGTGCAATAAGATAAGTCTGATCCACCCATTACATACCACCAAAAGAAATGAATGACGAAGTCAACCAGAAAGCCACAGTACTTGCTCAAGGTGACTACCGTGTTATGGACAGATCAGGACAAGTCATTAATCTCCATCTCAGAATAGGCCACATGTATACGACCATTCAGGCTTAATGAATCAGCCATGTGCATGTGTTGAATGGTGTCGCAGCCAGCAGAGCACATACTCCAGTTATATGCAATTAGCACCATATATCTCTTTATTATACTAGTATTGTTAGGTTAACTGTATACCTACTTGGAGAAACACAACGAAAATATGAAAGATGTATAAAAAAAGCAAACTTACCATTAGAGATTTGGCACATGGTGTTCTGGTTACTGCTCACATAGACCGGTACTTCTATTAGACGAATGCTGGCCGTCTTATACACGGTATTTGCTGACGTAGAATGAGTCAGCCGAATATTATGCACTGTCTGGTCATGTGACCGGGTGCGACTCCATCTATGACCGGTTGAGTCATTAGGCACGTGTTTCGGTTGTATCCCATAAGACACGTGACCGGATACAGCGCCATCTTTGACCACTTGAAACCAGTGAGTATGTGGTCTCGTTGTAGTCATTACACAGGCGACCGGAAGCAGCGCCATATTTCAGCGGATGTGACCATTACCCATGGGTGATCGGATACAGCGCCATCTTTGAATGGTTTTAGTCAGCGAGCATGTGGTCTGGTTTTGCCACTCCCACATGTGACCGGATGCGGTGCCATTTTTGACAGGCTGTAACTATTGCCCACGTGGTCTGGTTGTCGCCATTACACAGGTACCCGGAAGCAGCGCCATATTTAATCGACTGTGAGCATACCCAAGTATCTCGACTGTATCGTTATGCTGTCAGTACACTGTGAGTCATCGTCCAGTTTCGCCCACAGATATGTCTGAACACGTTCACGTACGTTCACTCTCTGACATAGCCCTGTGATGAATCACCCAGTTGGTCACCCTCTGATGATGCTGCTGTTGCTGCTGCTGCTGCTGCTGCTGCTGCTGCTGCTGCTGCTGCTGATGATGATGATGATGATGATGATGATGATGATGATGATGATGATGATGATGATGATGACGACGATTTTTGTTGGTGGTGGTGGGTGATGACGGTGATGATAATTGAGAGACCTGCCCGGTGCTTGATTCGGATTACATGCCCGGGGCTTGCCTCGCCTGATTTCGATTTATCGTCACAGGTTTGTATTGCGTCTGGGATTGACCTAAAGGACCTTTTTAATGTTTGAGTGTTATTCTGCGCTAATACACTAATTGTTAGAGCTACAGACATGTCCGGAGCTTGATTCGCATGCCATGCACGGGGCTTGCCTCGCATGATTTCGATTTATCGTCACAGGTGTGAATTGCGTCTGGCCATGTCGTAAGATACCTTGTTAATGTTTGAGTGGTATTCTGCGCTAGTACACTAATTTTAAGAGCTACAGTCATGTCCGTAGCTTGATTCGCATGACATGTACGGGGCTTGCCTCGCATGATTTCGATTTATCGTCACAGGTGTGTATTGCGTCTGGCCATGACGTAAGATACCTTGTTAATGTTTGAGTGGTATTCTATGAAAGTAAGCTAATTTGAAGAGCTAGAGACATGCCCGGAGCTTGATTCGCATGACATGAACGGGCCTTGCCTCGCATGATTTCGATTTATCGTCATATGTGTGTATTGCGTCTGGCCATGACGTAAGATAGCTTGTTAATGTTTGAGTGGTTTTCTGTGAAAGTAAGCTAATTTTTAGAGCTAGAGACATGCCCGGAGCTTGATTCGCATGACATACACGGGGCTTGCCTCGCATGCTTTCGATTTATCGTCACAGGTGTGTATTGCGTCTGGCCATGACGTAAGATACCTTGTTAATGTTTGCGTGGTATTCTGCGCTAGTACACTATTTTTTAGAGGTAAAGACATGCCCCGAGCTTGATTCACATGACACGCACGGGGCTTGCCTCGCTGATGCAGTTTTTTACCGCTTTTGTGAGATTACTGCAAACTAAAGTATATTTGTCACCATCCACATATACCGATAGGTTTTGCCTTTCGAGATGTACAGTTTCTGACATAAATTGTAGTTTTGTGTTACCATTTAAGCAGCTTTTTTATGAGATTACTTCACTGGCATCCAAGCAAAGTGCCTCAGATTATTTGTTTATACACTTTGTGAACAACATTCACCTTCGGGTGTCTTTTTTTGGCTCAGATCAAAGAGTAGTATTTGCGCAGCAGTGTCTGCACGGACTTATTCTTCATTTTCAATTGTGCTATATGGATTAACACACACAATTTTGCATGTCCTTTGCAGGGAGTTGCAATCAATTCTAGATAGGCATACACATTCAGCAATTTGCCATTGCTTTCTGAAAGAAAAATAAATCTTGAAGTCCAACTTAATGGCCGGTGTAGTTTGTCATCGTAGAATATATATATATATATATATATATATATATATATATATATATATATATATATATATATATATATATATATATATATATATATATATATATATATATATATATATATATATATGGTCTTAAGCCGTGGTCGGCAACTGGTCTAGAGTGGAAGCTCTGACAGGTGGACAGTTAGAGCAAAGCTTTGCTGATCTGGCATCTTTTGCTGCTGGTTTTGTTCCAGATGTATTGTTGTTAAATTTCCAATTGGAGTAAACTAGGCAGGCAGAGAGAGGGATCATGCAGCATTGGCAACACATGGTCTCTAAATACAGCCCAGGCTGTGTGCTATGCAGAGGTAGAACTCCATGTTACGAACTATCGTCTATAATTCCATCCATCATGTGTCATGCCGGAAAGCGTGTGCAGTCATGACTCGCCATCTCACTCGATCACCAGAGTCGTGGATCAGCTCAGTGTTCCTGTCTCGACCATGCCATGTGGCCCAGCCATCCAGGTATTTACTTCTCGGTCTTACCCTTGGTCTGTTCCCTTCGATCTTGCCAGTTGTCACCAAGATCTCCAGTTCATTTCTTCTCATAACATGCCAAAAATTTTTTGACTATCTACGTCTAATTTCTCTAATCTATTTACGATTTTCATTTGTTTCCTGTAGTACTTGGTTTTTCTGTCTGTCCGTGATATTCTTTGCATTCTCCTCACCAAATTATGAAGGAAGGAAAACCAACGAGGATGTTCTTCAACAAACGGAAGCAACAAGTAAACAAAGAGATGAATGCATTGATAGCTCGGACAAGTGACATAATCGAGACAAGAACATAGACAACATCTGAGACTGGTGATCGTTTGAAAGTGCTGGTCGTGATCGCCAAGATTATGACCATGGTACATTATTGTGAGGATGGATTTCTTTCTGGTTTCTGTTTCTCTTCTTTTTCTTAATCACCTCTTTCTCCTGCTTCTTCTTCTCCCCTCCTCCTCCTTTTTCTTCTTTCCCTCCTCTTTCGTCTGTTTTTCTCTTATTTTTCCTTTCTCTCCTAACTTTTGTCATCCTCCTTCTTCTTCTTCTTCTTTCTCATCTTTTTCTCCTACTCCTTCTTCTTATTCCCCTTCTTCTTTTTCTCTCCCACCTCCTCATTCTTCTTCTTCTTCTTCTTCTTCTTCTTCTTCTTCTTCTTCTTCTTCTTCTTCTTCTTCTTCTTCTTCTTCTTCTTCTTCTTCTTCTTCTTCTTCTTCTTCTTCTTCTTCTTCTTCTTCTTCTTCTTCTTCTTCTTCTTCTTCTTCTTCTTTCCCTCCTCTTTCGTCGTTTTCTTTTTTTTTTTTTGCTTTTTTTTCTCCTATTTCTTTTCCCTCAACTTCTTTTTCTCCTACTATTTTTTCTACCTCTCTCTTCTAATCCCCCTCCTTCTTCTTTCTTTACTTTTCTCCTACTTCTCCTCCTCCTCCTTCTTCTTTCTCTTCTTTTTCTTCTTCTCCTTCTTCCTCTTCTTCTCCTCCTCCTCCTGTTTCTCCTACCTCTTCTTCTTCGCCTCCTCTCCTCCTTCTTCTATATAAGAAAATACACCACACCTAGTTTATGCACCTCAAAGGATTGTGTGTCCCTCCCTCTTTGGCATGCATTGGTATACGTGTTTTAAATATGAGAAACATAACGTTCTTGTGTAAGGCAACATTTCCGTGCTTCAACGATTTCGATTGTTACCACGTATGTTGAACACAGAACAAAGACTTGATCGTGCGAGACGGCGAACCATGGGCATTCACGCTTATCGGGATAACACAAGATGATATCGACATAGTAATAAGGCGGCAATATTAAGTTAATCGCGTTCCCGCAACCGTAGCAAGAGAGATAACACGGCGTGCACTGAATGACATAAACTGTGTTTAGTGTCAAAGGAGTGACGTGTCGTTAATTCGGCGAATGGACCGACGCTTCGAAACGCTGATTAGGCTCTGTCGTTATTTGTATGTGACAGGTTCGAATCACGGTCGCTAACTATGGCTTTAAATTTGTATGTTGTCTACTACGGCTTTCTCTCAACCCTAGTGTTTTATTCTACTTCTATGATTGCCAAACAAAACATGTGTTCTTTTTTAGTGAACTGTCTTAGTGGCCTCAAAGAGTCCCCAACTGATATTCGTGTTTAAAATAATTGCGTTCATTATGTCCCTTAATGTGAATGCAAATTGGATTGGTGTGTAAAGGTATTCTACAACCGCACACGAAGTCCACTCTATAAGTGCTCAAGTATCAACTTATAGACTGTTATTTTCGTTCATTCGTTTTGAATTCGAGTGTAGTCAAGGCTGGACTGATATTAGCCTGAGGGTTAGCTTTCCCTGTCACAAGTGTCTCTCGCTATCAGGCGAATCAACTCCGACTTCTGAGGCACTTGTGATTTACGTCCGTAAGTCTAGGCTGGTGTAGGAAGAGAACCCACTACCTCGTCATCAGCGAGCGCTCTAATCCAACTTCCATCCGATGAATCATATTATAGGGGTCATCGTGGCTGAAAGGACGCCATGCTCACCTTATGGCTCAGAAGTTAACGGTTCGATCTTAGTATGGGGAATGTATCCAACAACCATTCATTTTTCATGCATTCAGTAGCTTGTCCTTTGCAGAACCTCGCTCCCATAACAACTTTCCGGAAAACTGCTCGATCATAAGCAAAATGCCCCGCATCCGATACACCCATCTGGAGATCATTCGCCACATCCTGCACTCATCTTCTCTTTGGCCTTCCTCATCCTCTCTTCTCAGACATATACCCCTCCATTACTGTTCTCTCCAAACTTTTATGACGTTTAATTAAAGTGTCCAGAATATTTCAATTTTCAAAGAACCAGTGGTATATTAATGATATCTCACGACCCCCCCCCCCCCCCCCTCCACTTCCCCTCCTTCCCGTTCTCCTGAGTAGTCGGATAAGATATGTAAGATATTTAGCCATTTCGACTAAGTGCTAAAAATTCGCGCGTGTAAGTTATATACATTAACTATTTAAATACAATGAGATGATTAATAGTCTCAAGCGACTTTCCGTATCTGTAATGGGATTATATACAGTAGTTTTTCCTAACCAACCCCCTGTAATTTGATATGCAGGGTGTTTGTAAAGTCTCATTACGCTTCCTATGTAAAACAGCTGTTTGTTGGAGAGTATGTTTTCCGTTAGCAAGACGGAAAACATAGTCTCCAACAAACAGCTGTTCTCCATACAAAGTGTAGTGAGACTTTACAAACACCCTGTATAATATAACATGTCTGGTACCATATTAATAACTTTTAAGTCATAACTGCGACACACATCTACTTCCCATTTTCCGCCACTCATTTTTGTTTGGCCCAAACTACTTTTTTTAAGGCACTGAATCGCTTAAAAATCCCACGGCAATTAGACATAGCAAATATATAAAGTTTAATACATAAATTATCCCGAAACAATATTCTCGTATGGATCTGCGGTGTGCTAGTGCTAGTATGGATCTGTGGTGTGTCAGTGCTAGTATGGATCTGTGGTGTGACAGTGCTATGACGGATCTGTGATGTGATAGTGCTACCACATTGTGTAGGTCTGAGAGCAAGGAGAAAAAGGCTTCCAGTCTCTTCTTAATTATAACAAGCGACAAGCCCAGACGCTGATCTCGCGTCCAATCGGGCTCATGACATTACCAGCGGAGTTGGCTATCAGCTATGCTAGAGCACCTGGCAAATAGCAGGCCATACGGCTACAGCCCTGGCAAAGTAGTTAGAAAATACAATCTACTCACTGGTAGATCCATCCTATTACCTTAGATAGAATCTGACTAGAGGAAGCAAATAATATTTAAAAATAGAAGCAACGGCTGCATCCGTATATGTAAAAATAAAAAACTGCCATTTACTACCTATATAGTACTTTGCGGTGTGTGGCGGGGGGGGGGGGGTGTCTTTGAACTTGAGGAATTAAGGCCGCCTGGTTAGTGCAGTCGCCGCGAACTGTGCAGGTTAAGATTTTCTTTTAACCCCCGACAGAAAAAAAAATCTCACACCTTACAGAGAATTCGAACTCGGTCTCCAGAAGGAGAATCCGGAGTTCTAGCCACTCGGCCAGCCGCTCCTGGCAGCCATATATAACAATATGAAATACAAACAGCTAGGTATGTGTAGCTCCTGCGAAAATATGAGACATATAGGGTGTATTTTTAATGACTGCAGTTTTTGAAAATATTGCCGTTCCAAGTTTTGTATTTACCTATTATGTTGCATGAACTCCACAGAGGGCGAATACAAAACTTGGAACGGCAATATTTTCAACAATTGCAGTCATTAAAAATACACCCTGTACTAAACACATACGCAATGTACATACCTTAAAGCGGACTCCATAAAGATGAAACTAAATCACAGAGTGAAAATCTCCCAAAACAAGAGTAATCAAAAAGTTTATAATAATAAAATAATACAATAAAAATAAGTATTCTAGAACCCTACAGACGACGCTAACTGACTCAGAAAGCATGCTGAGGACGGTGAGGACAGGCAAGCTTCGGGCAGAGTGGCTTGCTTCTGTAACAGTACAGGGACGATTATAAGATGTATATAAATGAAGTCCTGAAGTCCTGATTGTAGTTTTCATGAGTTTATTTGACGAAATGTATCAGAATAAATATATCAGGATACAAGAGGTTTTCTATTATAAGCAAACGATGTTGTCAACTCAAGGTCCAGCCCGTAACTAACTTCTCTAACCCCCTGCGTCACGGCTTGAGCGTCCTTAGTTACGTTTTCATAGGATGCTCAACCGTGCCTAGTCTTTGCACATCATCCCCTCCTAAGCTATTAACAGAGATGGTGCTCTGTTATATTCCTCCCTTTCTTTTAGAAGACTTTTCTTAAAAAGTCTTAATCCCGAACCTACTTATTTCTATTTATTCTTTCTCTCACTAACACCTTAACCCCAATATTATTTCTCCAACCCATCTTACACCAATCCCCTCTTAACCAATGAACTTTATTTCTACTCTTTAGAGTCCAATTCTCCACTTATTTCTTATAGCTAACCGCTATGTTCTGTTATTGATCTTCGTGAAGTGATACTTCTTCTTCGTTTCCGTATATGAGCCTACAAGGTTTCATTTAAAAAAAACAGTTCATAAGGAAATCCACATATATTATTTACATAAACTATCACCAAAAGCTCACTATTATACATCATAATATTTCTGGCTTACAAAATCTCAGTTTTATACAACACATCACAACATATATGTGTACCTTTTCGAAATACTTCTTCTTCTCTTCATAAGCGATCTGCTTAAACCTTTTCATCACGTGCATATATACCAATATCTGATCTCAACTATAAAAATTCAAAACGCCGTACTCTTCTGATACTACCTCAAACTCCCTAACGTCATCACTAACAGTATTACCTCAACATTACTAATGCTCCACTTTCACTTTCAACCAACCTGAAATCACTCGCACACGATAGTAAGACAAAGAATCGGTGCGCACCGGAAAGTCAAAGAACTAGAACTCTTCCTCACAAAAACCACACTCACACTTACACCCCTATGTCGCCCTTAGACTTTATGTAATAAAGTCTAAAACAATTATATATCTTCCACAGTTCAATTATACCACTTATTATGGCAATTTCACAGTTTGCGCTGATATCTATAGCATCAAGCATCAACCACCACAAATATTATTCACTCCTAAATGTCTATATATTACAGACAGTACACAAATCAAAAGGTCCATTATAGGCCCTATCACTTAAGACCTCCTCCATCGTTATAAACATCACCTAACAAAACCAAATCTCTCCTATACCTCACTCAGGAATACTCCATATCAGAATTCCCCTATTAATCTCGCCGAAAATTTCAGCAATCTACTAATGTCCATTTATTATGGGCATTTCACCTAAAACTTCCACTTGTCAATTTATGCCGTTATCAACAGCAACCAAAATACCGCCACTGAACTCATGTCTGTGACCTTCTAACCTATCTACCCCATCACTCCTTGCAATCAACTTTATTCTTTATCAGTCCATATATCACGGACCCTCCCCCCTTTTTTCGCAAAACTTCATGGCACTTAATCTATGTTCGCTGTGACCACAGCACTCCACACTGACAATGTCCATTTTTCACGGACATACTTACTTCCCTTTACTGACACATGACATTGGCACCTTGCCGTCTTGACAGACGATAGTTTGTGCTTTAAAAAGGCATAATAACTTTTAACTATGGCGGTAGCGAGTGTGACTGATAAGGCCAATTTGCGCTGTAAATGTCCGTTCACAGTGGGTGCATGTGAACACGTGGTCATTTCCACCATCATGCACCATCTTACGTCTCAAACGCTTGGTGTGTGACTTTTCTGCAATAATTTTCTCCTTTGACTTTATTCCATTTCTGATATTTGCCCTCCATGCAACACGTTCAGCGGCGACTTGCTCCCAATGTGCATTATCAATGCCTGTATCAATCATGTCCCGCTTACACACATCTTTGTATCGTAGTAGAGGCCGACCCTGAGATCTCTTACCCATCTGTATTTCACCAAAAAAGATATCCTTTGGTATTCTACCATCATCCATCCGCCTAAGATGTCCTATCCATCTAAGTCTACGAAGACTGAGCATGGAATAAACTGTCACACAACCTGATCTTTCCAATACTTCAGTATTTGTGATTTTGTCTTGCCACTTAATACCAAGAATTCTTCGCAGACACCGCATATGAAAGCTGTTTAAATTGTTCTCTTGGTGTGAGTAAGTTGTCCAGGTTTCACTGCCATAGAGAAGAGTACTAAGGACACAGGCTTGATAGACAAGGACTTTTGTTTTGGCAGTAAGCTTCCTGTTCTCCCAGACTCTTTTTCTTAACCTGTTCATTGTTGTTGCTGCCTTACCAATCCGGATGTTGATTTCCTGATCTAGGGATAATTTGCTATTTACCACCGATCCTAGATTTGTAAAATGGTCTACTATCTCTAGTTCGGCGTCGTCAATAAAGATTGATGGTACCCCGTGTGCACCTTGTGACATAATCTGTGTCTTCTTTTTGCTAATTGTTAAACCAAATTCAGAACAAGCATTGGAGAATGAATGGAGTACTATTGTACTGATATCTATATAATTATTATTCGGAGTAAAACATGGCATTCAATTCGTGTTTTACTCTTAACACATTAACGCTGTCTGGCGCAGCAGTTATTATAAGCATTACCCACGTCTACTTCTTCTTAAAAACCAGCAAACACATGGTGCTCACTCCATGGTAAACCTACTACTAATGAGGTGATATGTCTCTCTTTATAATATGGACCTGTTTAATTTTCTAACTCCCCACAACTGAACTAATTTAAACACAATCAGGGCAACTCAATAAGTAACATCATTATAACTTTGCTAATGAAAATTAATAAACAAAGTAATATGCTAATATTTAACCAAAGTAAGCTAATTAAACTCACAATTCGTGAATAACTGGAGTCAAGACAAATCAAAATAGAACAATATCACCCCTCCCTGGTTTTCAACCGTTTATCCCCAACATTTTTCAAAATAAAACAAGCATCAATTTAAATTAAAAGAAACTTATCTAGTGTTATCTAACACTACTGGTCTCTTTTACGGACCAGTAGTTTGTACGTAAAAGACTGAAAACACAACAATCCTATTCTAAAATCAAATGGCAATCATTTTACAAAACTAAGTCAATCAAAAAATAATATAACATACCATATATGATGCATTGAAAGATCAAATTCAATTAAAACCAACTGTCTTCTCGCTAAAGAGAAGAGTTATCCCCAACATTTTTCAAAATAATTATACATAGTGAAATAATAAAATTCACATAGAATTAACTACTTAAAGTAACCAAACAACATTGGTCTCTTATACATATCTATTCAGTGCCAGGAACACAAGTCATGCCTATTCCGTTATTCTTATAACAGAGAAAAAAAAAAAAAACTCAATGCTAAGCATTAACCCCAAAATATCATCATCATCAAGTGCCGTGCCGGCTGGCGTTGGCGTTCATGGCTCTCCATAGATCTCGGTCTTTGGTTTTCTGGATCAACTCTGCTGCTGATATTCCTCCATGCCACCGTCTCAATCCATCCAGCATCACTTCTCTTGGTCTACCTCTGCCTCTCTTCCCCTCGATCTTTCCCAATATATATATATATATATATATATATATATATATATATATATATATATATATATATATATATATATATATATATATATATATATATATATATATATATATATATATATATATTTGTTACCTACAGACCATATTCTCATCATAACGCAGACCCTCAACCAAAAGTCATTAATCAACAAATGACCGTAATTTTTCTGGAAGTCAAGCATTGATTATTTCCCTTTCCAACATTCCATCTTTCACGAAACTATCCCATTGCGACACTACTGCACTTGACATACTAACCAAACAATTACTGTAAACTACAGCAAAAAATTGCTCTATTTTCCAAGTAGTGTGGCTATTTCAGCACACCACAATTCATCTACTCAGTAAGGGAAACTGTAACTCAGCACAGCCATTTCCTAATCTAGTTGTTTCCCTTGAATTTGATTTTTACCAACATTCATCCCGTTTACCACGGTGTCTCCACAATGCTACAACCACCAACGACTGTCTATTTACTATAGACTTCACAAATACATCTATCTACTGTACCAACAACTAATTCTACTTTTGAGTCTCTCGTCTACCCGACGCAACTAACATTTCATTCTCCTGCATGAGTACTTTCCAACATCTCACCACAACAACTCTAAACTATCCTCAACTCTCTCCTAGCGTTCTCACACCGCGATGATAGTCAAACCAGTCACATTTATCGGAACACATTCTATAGTGCTCTATTTATAATACTCTGATGTTCATTTGGCTAATCACATTCTCTCCTTCTCTTGCTTACATCACTCATCTTTCAGTACTACTCAAGGTTACTCCTATTTATCGGGACGCTTTCAGAAACTAACCAAAACTGCACACGACTAATGGCTATCTCCTTACAACAAACCTCACTCCTGCTTAACTCAGCGCGACGAACACATGTTTGTCTACACTTATACTCACGCACGGACAACCCATAACCAGACGAATTACTTCAATACTCAACATGACTTTCACAATTCGACTGCTTTCTTATTTCAATCATCGTAATCCCACTACTCTCCGTCCTACTTAATTCTCCACATCAAACCACTCCGACAGTCAACTACTCACTCACTTTATCTTAACCTCCTCATCACTTCATAATAATGATCTACTTCTTCGCGCTATTTTCAGGCTATAACATCCGCACTACCCAATCGGTGACTATTCTATGACTACTTTATAACCCAAGACAACCTATGCAATACAAGACAATACTACATCAGTTCTCGACATCACACATCACTTGCAGTGATTCTCCACCGTTTTCCACTTTAATCCTCTCCACAGCAACACAACATTTGAGCCGGTATAAGCCTCATCATACTTGAATTACCCCAAGCTCAGTTACAAAATGCTCAAATCTGCTCGTATCGGTTATTTAAATATAACCATGGTCTTTCATTTTTAACTCCTGGTATTCCTGATCTTTCTCCTTCATATGGTTGTGCTAAACATGCTCCTATAGCATTATCCGAAGCATCTGTATATAAAATAAGCTGTTTATCCAAATCTGGATGTGTCAATAGTGGCACTACTGTTAAGCTATTTTTAAAAAACTCAAACGCTCTTTGACACTCATCGTTCCACTTAAATCTAGCGTATTTGCCAGTTAGGTTAGTGATGGGCTCTGCTATTTTTGAGAAACCTGGAATGAAACGACGATAATACCCACATGTACCGATAAAAGCACGAACTTCTTTTACGTTGGTTGGGGCAGGCAATTCTTTAATAGCCTTTACTTTATCCTGATCTGGTTTAATTCCTTCTCTATCAATAATGTATCCCAGGTACTTAGTTTCTGTTTTTTGAAATTCACATTTACTGAGTTTCAATTTAACATCATGTATTCTTAATCTGTCAAATACTAATTTTACATGTTTCAGGTGGTCCTGTACGTCTCCTGCTGTGTAGATCAAAATGTCATCTATATATGCTAATGCGAACTTTTGCATGCCTTCTAATACTTGATTTATTAATAACATATAGCGAGAAGGAGCAGTTTTGACCCCAAAAGGCATTCGTAAAAATTCGTAAGAACCTGCGTGTGTACAGAAAGCAATTTTCCTTTGAGCAACTGGGGACATAGGGATACACCAAAATCCTGACCTTGCATCCAATGTAGTGAAGAAGGTAGACCCATTAAGTAACCCTAAAATATCGTCGATCACCGGCAATGGGTAAGCTACATTCTTAGTGATTTTGTTCAACGCCCTGTAGTCACAACAAAATCGGTGTGAACCATCGGCCTTGGTCACTATGACGATCGGAGATGACCATTCTGACTTAGATCTTGTTATTATTCCTGCTTTTAACATATCTTCTATTGCCTTTTCGACAATTTCTCTATTTCTTAAGGGAGTTCTATACGGTTTCAAACTAATTGGTGGGTGATTTCCAGTATCTATTTCCATAGTGACTGTTTTGGTCTTCCCCAATTCTAAGTCGTTAATTGCAAAAACATCTTGATTCTCTTTTATAAGTTTTTCTAATATTTCCTTATTTTCTGGTGGAGCTTTTAACTGTGTTAATAATTCTTGTTCTCTTGTTATTTTGTCTACTGAATATATTTGAGATGTATGTTTTCTGAATGGATGGATCAATTCATCATTCTGCACGTTCCATCTTCTTCCGCGTCTATTCCTGGTATTGATTCTTTCCATAGGAGTTTCTGAATAATTCATTCTCGGCATTGCTACTCTATCTGTTGCTAATACGCTGTTAGAATCATGTTCTACTTTAGCTATTACACATCCTCTGTACAATTTAATTTCCCTGCCTGTGTTGTTAATAATCATTACTGGAAAAGTTAAGTGTTTATCTAATGTCATTATTCCATCTGGAACCTCTAGACCAGGCTCATCTATCACCTCCCTTTGTAACTCTGTTATTCTAACTGTATGTCCTACTAAATAATACGGATTTCTTTTCACTTTCGCCTGTATCAAATTAACCGTTTGTGGTTTTAAAGTCGTGGACGTTTTAACCCTAACCAGTGCTGATATGTGCACGTCCTCTTCTAAATCTACGTACACGCCCCTGAATCTTAACTTGTGCAGATCAAAAAAAAGTCTTATACCATTTTTCAGCAAGAAGTCTCTACCTATAAGCATGTTCCTATTTAACTCTTTCACTACGTGAAAAAGATGTCTTACGTTGATTCCTCCTAATTTGAGATTTATCATTGTTTGGCCCAGAACCTCTAATTTTTGTCCTGTAACTGAGTGAAGAGTATCATGACTCCTGAATATTTTGCAATTTTTTATTATTTTGTATAAAAAATTTTCTTTGATTACACTTACTTGAGCTCCCGAATCAATTAATTTTCGAATTCTATATTTCCCTATTTCTATTATGCATGAACTGGGGTCCGTTTTATTTATTGAAAATTGTCTGATTTCATCCAGTTGAGACCATTTTCTACTCGTCCTTCTATACTTGTCATTAAAATATTCTTTAATTCTTGGGACCTTGTTATCTTCCCTCCTACCGCAGGGCCTATTCAGTAGGTGGGATTCCGGTTTTCCTGCGTTCTTGGCCTCAAAATTCCTATTTAATCTGTTATTATCATATCTATTGTGTGTATTCAACTGAACACGCCTGTTACCACCGAACTTAAAAATGTGTCCGTGTTGGCCACAACCCCAACAGACTATATTTGTGTTACCTACCGTTTCTCTTATAGGATTTCTCATTTGTCTTCTTCTATCATAAGTATTTTCATTAGCTCCCTGCAACGTCTGTATTCCTCCTCTTCTATTCCATCCGAACCTTGTTTGTCCGATCTCCATGGGCTTTTCGATCCTATCCTCCCGACTAGTTCCTATTTCTCGTCCTACTCTCAGTCTAAATCTTCGTCTCAAATTCTCTTCCGGTACAGCTATATCCACAGCTTGTGATAATCTCTCAGGGTTTTCTCTCATTAATTTAAACTTCAGTCCATCTGACTTTATACCGTCTACAAAAATCCCGACCAACATTCATTCTACTTCCTCTCCTCGTACGTTCTGTCCCAGGAATGCCTCCTCAGCTAGGTTAATCAACCTATCACTAAATAATTGCACAGTTTCTCCAGTGTTTTGCTTGGATTGTCTTAACACTGAAAACGCATGCTGAGGATCTGTGATTTCAGCATACTTGTGGGCTAAGTCATCCTTGAACTGCTCCCATGTCTCATCTACTCTAGCTTCTAATTTTCTTCTAATGTGATCCGAAACCGGTGCAACAGTGGCCTGGTAAGCAATTTTCATCTTCTCCTCATCCGTTGCCGCCACCAAGAATGCATGTTTCTCTACCGAAGTCATCCATTTCTTGAAATCTTTCGCCTGTCCACTAAATTTTTCAATCTCTGTTCCTATTCCTTGTTGCTTTATTGCTGTGTTGAGTCTACCTATTGCCGTGCCTACTCCAGTTAACACCTGTGTTAACGAAACTTGTTCCTCTGCCATGCTGAAATATGCTGAAATATTTTTGCTATACAATTTATATAACCAAATTCACAATTATAATTTAGTTAATAAATATCAATAAGTATACCACCATAGGCGTATTTAAATTAGACAAGGGACGTAAGCAACTGTTTTTCTTCTTATAAACATCAAGTGTTCAAATTAATTAATCAATTTTATCTAACACACCATGTTATGTTATATTAATTAAATCTTAATTATGTTAAATACCGTTAAAGGGCTGAAATATATCTCTCACGGGTCCAACAGGAAAGTAAGTCCAAATACGTCGACCGAGGATTATGCTTTACAACTGTAGGCTTCACAGAAAAAAACGAGCGTGTCGTATTCCTCTACTCCATCACAGCGAAAAGACAACCTCTGGACTCTCCATTTCACCCATTGGCGGGCACCCCAGATTTGTGGCTTCTTTTCACCCGAAAAAGGGCACGTCTGGACTTCACCCGAAAAAGGGCACGTCTGGATTTGAAATGGCTCAAGCTGAGAAATGAAGCGATTATAATAGGTTCTCTTCTTCAGCAGGACGGCAACCCATTATGCCCACCCGCGTCCGAGGAGACCAAAGCAAGTAAATCGCATTCCATAACGAACTTCATAAGCCTGAGTTTGGTTTGGGTAAAGTCAGCTTGGTGTCGGCTGACTCAACTTTCAAAGCGATGAAATGACGATCTTCATGGTCTCTCAGCAAATGAGCTTGGCATGCATTGACTCATGTTTTACATCAGCGTGTAGGAATCTTGACCACAAAGCTCCTGTAGTTAATAACGACAGTTCCAATAAGTGACCTTACTTCAGGCAGCCAAGGTCAATCTAACGACACGATGATCTCAAGGTAACGGCTAAATCAACAGCCCCGATAACAGCAGGTCAAGACTTACAGCATAGTGACGCCCAAGGACAACGGTCAGGTCACTCCAGGACACGATGATAAACAGCCCACGATTGTAGCTGCTCCATCTAAATATGGCGGCTCCAATCAACTAGCCTTCGTAAAAAAAAAGTGATTTGCGGTGGTTTGATAAGGTCTGGATCCCTTGAGTACGGCTTCTGGCAACATTTAAGATTCACTCAGTAAAATTATCTGTTGTGGTAACGTTTTTTTCTTTTGTTGTAGCAACTTGAGAAAAGGTGTTCAATAAAAGTTCTCCGCTGTGCTGCATATTTTGTTAATACTTCGCATTGTGTCTGCAACAGCCAAGTCCAAAATCCTGGTATAGCGGCATCAAATCTGTACTGTAACAGTACAGGGACGATTATAAGATGTATATAAATGAAGTCCTGAAGTCCTGATTGTAGTTTTCATGAGTTTATTTGACGAAATGTATCAGAATAAATATATCAGGATACAAGAGGTTTTCTATTATAAGCAAACGATGTTGTCAACTCAAGGTCCAGCCCGTAACTAACTTCTCTAACCCCCTGCGTCACGGCTTGAGCGTCCTTAGTTACGTTTTCATAGGATGCTCAACCGTGCCTAGTCTTTGCACATCATCCCCTCCTAAGCTATTAACAGAGATGGTGCTCTGTTACACTTCGCTTAGGAGGTCATGGGTGGCTAGCATCGCCTGGATCTTCTCTCCGGGGCATGCTGGTGTGCTGGGAAATAAACAGACGGACAAATTGGCTGGCTCGGCAAAACTTGGTGGAGTATTGATGCATGACAAGGCAGACGTGGTTGCGACCTTGTGGGAGCACGTGTACACCTCGGAGGAGCAAATGGATCACCATGGTCTGGCAAGAATGAGACAGCGAGGTGTGACGAGGGGATCTGGCCGACGCTCGGTGCTCAGAGGAAAGGTGAGACGGACATATAATCAGATTGCTACTGGTACTATTGGTGTTGGAACTCTGAAGATGGAGACGGAGCGCTTATGGGAATGCCCCAAATGCTGTGATGTCGGTTCTTAAATCAATCAATCAATCAATCAATCAATCAATCAATCAGACGACGTTTCAATTCATAAATCTTCATCGGGAAGCAAAACAACAAAGAATGATGTACTGACAACCGCAGATGTTGCAACAAAAACCATCAGGGAAAGACAAATGAAATGCATAGGTATAACACCGGAGAAGGTGAAATAGAGAATTAGCTTTATGGAGGGGGGGGGGGGAGGGGGGCTAGGCGAGAGAGGAAGTGGATGACAGAAAGATGAGCGTGGAAAGCTAAAACAGCTATAAGTAATTAAAGTTTAAAAATAAAAAAATAAAAACAGTTCACACTGTAAGGCACATTGAACATTTATGTATAATCAGTTCCGCACTCGATGGATGATTAAACACGTCCATAACGTTCATTCATTCAGTAGCATGTTTTCTGCAGAAGCTCTTTCCCATAACAACCTTCCGGAAAACTTCTCGATCATAAGCAAGATGTCTCGCGTTCGACACACCCATCTGGAGATCATCCTCTACATCCTGCACCCATCTTCTCCTTGTCCTTCCTCTTCCTCTCTTCCCAGGCATATACCCCTCCATTATTGTTCTCTCCAAACTTTCATGACGTTTCAAGTGACCAAAATATTTCAACTTCATCCGGTCGCTTTTATTTCCCCCAAAATTTCCTGGTACTAATTTTAGACTGGGTTGACCTGGGAGCCTAGGTCAATTTAAAAAAAGAAATCCTTGATGTGGAGTGGAACACATGACCACTAGCCCGGCAGCGAGCGTCTAGCCACTACTCTATGGCGGCTCCCTTGAACAACCCTTTGTAATCATGTATTTAGTGTGTATATACTAAACAAGTAAGCAGGCATAGTGCAGAATGTGGCTCAGATATTAATATCTGAACAGCGAAAGCTATAATAATTAGCAGTGGAAAGGAAAGGTCATCAATGAACATCATAGTAAACGGGGAGATACTAGAACAAGTAACAAGTTTCTCTTATCTTGGACATGTCATAATAGATGATGGCAGAGGTGAAATAAAAATCTGAAAGAGAATAGGAATGGCCAAAAATGCTTTCAACATCTTGAAATCAGTATTAGCATCTAGAGAGATTAGCAACGCATTAAAAATGGGAATTGTCAAATGTTATGTAAATTCAACGCTACTGTGTGGTGCCGAAGCCTGGACATTAAACAAGCAATTAGAAAGTCGAATAGATGTGGATATATAGAAACATATGTCGTATTTCATGGAAACAGAAACAATCAAATACAGAGGTTCTTGAAAAGCTGCGAATGAAAAGAGAGTTGATGAAAGAAATAAAAAAGAGGCAAGTGATATATTTCGGCCACGCTAGAAGACATAACACTCTTATAAAAACCACACTGGAAGGCATGGTTGAGGGCAAGCGAGCAAGAGGTAGACAACGATACAAGTGGGAAGATAACATCAAGAGAGGAACGAACAGCAATCTGATAGAAAGTACAGTCAGGGCGAGAGACAGACAATGTTGGAGGTCCATTGCATCCACCCTTCACTGCGGAGCCGGAACGTGATTGCTTGACCTGGGTGCCTAGGTCAATGTTTTAAAACAATCCGTGATGTGGAGTTGAACCCATCACCACTAGACCGGCCTAGAACATCTAGCCACTACCCCATCGCGACTCCCTTAAACAGCCTTTTGGGATCAAGTGTACAGAGTGGAAGAAGCGATAAATTACCATTGCCTGGAGAGAGTGATTCGGCACAGCGTGACCATAGGGTCTGGCTAACACTCAGGACTTAGAGAAAAGTCCAGACGGACACATAATCAGATTGCATCTGGTACCATTGGGACTCTTCGCTGGCTGATGGTGACGGTACACGTATGGGAATGTCTCGAGTGCTGTGATGTCGGCTCTAATCTCAGCTCAACTCTATTCAGCCTTGACCAACTGGGCGACAAATAAAAATATCTGCAACACCAAGGTCATCAAACTGTCAGACGACAGTTGGGTTAAATTGAGTTGAGCTAAGAAACGATATCACTGCACTCAGGACATTCCCACACGGTATCCGTCCCCTGGTTCAACAGCCAGTGAAGAGTCATATTGCTAATGGTTCCATCTACCATCTGATTGAAACTTCTCCTGGTCTTCCCTCTCAGTTTTGAGATTCGTCCAGAACCCCTACCGATACTCCGGCACATCATCCGCTCCACAGACAGGTTCTCAGTCTGTTCCACCGCTTTCTCCACCTGGTCCTACGGGCGCCCGACCACCTTTCCCTAGTCCGTGGGTAATCTATCACCGAGAGGTGTATTCCCTGCCAGCCTATCAGCCTGTTCATTCCTCGCGTATGACCAGCGCAGAAAATCCACACAGAAGCCAACGGAAACTCGGGAGTCTTGATTGCCGATACCTGCTCCGGAGAAGATAATAGAAGAAGGTGGAAGACAAAGGAACGAAAAACCAAAAAACAAACCCATCTTTCTCTCTCTCTCTTTCTCCATCTCTATCTATTTCTCCATCTCTCTTTCTCTTTTTCTTCATCTCTCTCTTTTACTCAATTTCTCTTTTACTCCATCTCTCTCTCTCTCTCTCTCTCTCTCTCTCTCTCTCTCTCTCTCTCTCTCTCTCTCTCTCTCTCTCTCTCTCTCTCTCTCTCTCTCTGTCACAAATCCCATTAACCAACATAGTTCTGACGACAACGTTCAAATTGTAAAAAGTATGAAAATGTATTTACATGTAATATTAGTACATTATAGAGCTTTGTGGTATAAATGTTACATGAAAACATTATAAGTATCTTGTAGATGGAAACATGACAATCATGAAACTTAGGCCTGCTTGACTTATTTACATAATATTTCACAGAACTGCTCAAGAATTTAATTGTAGAAGACGCCGGACGTCTGTGG
>OY992888.1:64294517-64299517 GCA_963921405.1 Cepaea hortensis | reverse complement strand
ACTCTGTCACCCTGTTTACTGTCACCTCTAAATTTGCAGCCAAACTTTTCCTATCTCTGCCTTGTCTGTACACCAGCTCATCATCTGCAAATGTCAAGATACTACCACCACCTGGTGTCTCAATAGCTGCGACATAGCTGGTGTATACATTAAAGATCACTGGGGACATAGCAGATCCCTGTGGCAACCCAAGTGTAATCATACAGGGGTATTTCATCAGCGTTGGAGGTCGTGTTTCGCCATCTCACATTATCACCAGAGTCGTGAATCACACAGAGCGAAGCTGCTGCTTTGGGGCGCACATTTACGCCGTTTCTCTGATCTGTAGATTGAGCACAACCCACTACTGGCATCGCTGATCGTATTCCAGTACGAATCTTGGGGGTTGTCCATGTCGGATTGGAAGCACCAGACTCGAGTTTCGCTCTCGTTTCAGATTGTCAGTAGTGCATATCCCTGACTGGACCCGGGATCGAACTCCGGATCACTGGCGTATGAGGTGGGTGTGTAACAGCTTGACAACGAGGCTCACGTTAGACGCGACCTAATTATCACACTAGAATGTCACAACGTCACCCATTGTAGGCTATAGCTCAAAGTGTGCCCGAGCGCCGCGACTGACATCCGTCTATCGATGTGGCCCGAACGATCAGGTCTTCTCTATCTGGCAAGGCACATCATGCGCCTAAAGTCTCTGATTCTCTACGAACTGACATGATTTTCTAGACATATGTAAAAAAAAAAAAAAGGTAGTTTGCCATTGCTTCCTTCTTGGTTTAATATCCTGACAGTATTTCAGTTTCCGAGACAAGTTTAAGAGACACACAGACAAACAACACAAATATCTTACATGCCACAAGTGACGTGATGAAGTATACGCCGTATACGGTGTTTCTGACGCGGGTACTGTTGCTTCTGAAGACCGCCCAGAACGGAACCAGAGAGAGTACACTTAGAACAGCAGCAGCAGATCCGGCTGTTTCTATTCCCTGAATCATCTTCCAAGAGGGAAATTCCATGTATTCTGGACGAGCTGGGGATATATACAGAGCAACATTACCTTTTAATACAATGTTAAGTAGATAGTGTGTGTCAAGTCTTAGATATGACTGAGCTACCGTATGACAGATACAACTCCGTGGCGAAGGTGTTACGGACGCAGTTTGTAATCCCGTATACCACGTTGGAAACACAGCTGTGAGCGATTTGGCAGCAGACCGCCTTTCGTTATTTTTTTTTTTATGAAATGGTATGAGTACCGGTCGTTCAGAAAGCAATGGCAAACTACCGAACGTAAAGTAGCCCGGGAATCACGAATAACTAAAAATGCTGGGGTTGACTGCTACTTCCTGTAAAGGATATGCAATTTAATTTTAACAGTAGATATTACCTGCTTTCTGTTAGCGCCAAATGTTCGGCGGCGCTCACCAAACCCGACACCCCACAATATGCTAATAGCTTTGGGCGGAGGAGCACAATTGGGAGGGTACACGCCTTTTCTGGTGCGAGGAAATGCAACCTAAAGACTAAGCCCTAAACCTTGGTCGGCAACTGGTCTAGGATCGAAGCTCCGACAGGTGAACGAGTATTTATTTTCTGATCCGGCAGCTTCTGCAGCTTGCCTTGTTCCAGACGTACTGGTGTTACCTTTCCTCTGGAGTACACTAGGCAGGCCGAGATAGGACCGTGCTGCATGGGCAAGACATGGTCTCTATAGTTCAGCCCAGACTTTGTGGTATGGTGAGGTATAACCCCATCCCTGGACCCTCACCATGGGCTGTAGTTATTATGCTGCCTTTGTTTAAAGCACGATGTAACAAACTATCGTCTGTCAAGATAGCACGGTGCCAGCCATTTTAAAAATGTTGTAGGACATTGCGATTAACCCAAACTCCAGGTTGGTTAAGTGGGCAATTTTACGTTTAGTAATTTGCCATTGCTTTCTGAGCGAGAAGTCAATTATAGTCACAAGATAGTCACAATTTTTTGGCCACGTTATGAGAAAAAATAAATTGCAGAACTTGGTGACAACTGCCACGATAGAGGGGAAGAGAACAAGGGGACGGCAGAGAATTAAATAGCTGGATGTCTTGGCCTGTGGTTGAGACAGGAACGCTGAGCTGATCCACGACTCTGGTGATCTAGTGAGATGTCAAAACATAACCGCCCAAGCTTACCAGCATGGCACTTGATGATGATGATGACCCTTAAGATGTATACGCCAGTCAGTTTTTTTGTTTGCGCTTTCTCGCTTTGAACTCAAGCGTAGTCCATACACACAACTACTAGTAGTAGCTGGACTGAATTTTGCTTGTGGATTAACTTTCCATATTAAGTGTCCCTAGGCATCAGGCGAACCCACTCCAACTTCAGAGTTTATTGTAATTTACTCCACCAAGTCAAGGACGATAGGTCAACATTTTAGTCCAATACCTGACCTCGACATCAGCACACCGGATGTTTAAGAACACACGTTCTTATCCATCCGGCCATGCTGACCTACAGTAAAAGTTACCTGTATGGGTGTGTTTGGTTTATGGTGCTAAACCCATATGTTTATATTACAGTCCACTCAGAACCCGGTGGGTGATATGATCAGTATCATGTATGCCGCCTTTAATTCCCTAACCATTCCTTGGTACTCCGTATAGTCTGAGCCGACCTGAGAGCACAAGTGTATATTATAAATCAGTCCCTTTGCATATTCGACCCCATTACCATTTAGCCGCGAACGAACGTCTAGTAATAATTCTGCCGTGACGTAGTGGTTATGCTATCTGGCTCGCATTGTACTGCCATCTGATCTCGCATTCTACTGGTCTGATCTCGCATTCTACTGTCGTCTGACTGGCATTCTACTGCCGTCTGATCTCGTATTCTACAGCCGGCTGATCTCGTATTCTACTGCCGTCTGATCTCGTATTCTACAGCCGGCTGATCTCGTATTCTACTGTCATCTGATCTCTCATTCTACTGTCATCTGATCTCTCATTCCACTGTCATCTGATCTCGCATTCTACTGTCATCTGATCTCGCATTCTACTGCCATTTGATCTCACATTCTACTGCCATCTGATCTCGCATTCTACTGCCGCATGACTCGCATTCTGCTCTCGTACTACTCTCGTCCTGGCGATGTGGTTATCTATACCGATGGCTCTGTGTGTAGATGCAAAAACAGTGCCTGTGGATTCATAGCCAACGCAAATGGTCAATGTTTAGTAACTGAGAGTTTGGCATATGACACCATAATCTCATGTTTGAGAATTGGGGTGGGGGTAGTTACTGCAGCTTTCCGCTGGTTGGAGAACAAACTGTATATGCATGTTGTGATTGTGATGATTCACAAAGCATGCTGACAAATGTGAAGACTGGCATGCTTCGTGCAAAATTGCATGCATCGATTCAGAGGTCACGGGTTGTGAACATTCGCTGGTGTTTTTATTTCTCCAGGACACATTGGTGTGGTTGGCAATGAACAGGCAGACAGATTGGCTGGTGCCGCATCATTAAGAGGTGATTTTATGCATGATAGGGCAGATATGGTGAAGGCCCTCTTGAAGAATTTGATTACTGCAGAAGAACAGATGGACTATCATGGTCTAGAGAGAATGTAGCAGCAAGGGGTGGTCAGAGGATCTGGTCAACAGTCGTCACTCAGAGATAAAGCAAGACGGACATATAATCAGATTGCACTGGTACCATTAGTACTGGAACTCTTCGCTGGCTGTTGAATGTGAGGACTGAGCGCTTACGGGAATGCCCCGAGTGCAGTAGTGTCGGTTCTTGACTCAACTCAACTCACATTCTGAAGGTAATTGTTGCGTTCCTTCGTCTACGTTGCTCTGACCACGAGTGCGATTTTTACGGGGGTCATCCCTGGAACTACGGAGTTCGTGCTTTTTGCGATGCTCTCAAAAAGCTTCATGTCGTTCTGAGGGGAGAGACCCAGTCATACGGGGGCAACACCCAGTGCAATGAAGTCACCCTTAGTACTTTAGTACTCGATAGACAGTCGAAACGAAATTTTGACAAAAGGGAGAAAACTGTATAACGCATCGGTAGTCTGAGAACAGAATGAGTTATTTCCCATCTGTGATACAAAAATAGAAATATCACGGGTCACAAAATGACCGGGACCCCTGTTATCGTAATGACCAATCGCTCGAATTCCGTCAGGATAGTTGGTTCGAATCCCGCCGGTGTGGATTTTTTTTTTTAAATTATTAAATAGACTTGGGTTTCTTGTCGACCCAGCATAAATTGGTTATCAGGAAATGTCTCGGGAAGTAAAATGCGCCCTGTGTAATAAAGGCAACATTGAGTGCCGATTGGTAAACCAATAAGCGCTTAACACCATACAACTAAGGCGCGTTATGGAATCCTGAACTTATTACGTCACATACAGTCGGATGGAGATTGGCCACAGCTAAAAGCAATTATGCTGGTTTGGTGGTAAACGCGCGAGCGGACAGATTGGCGGGGTCTGCCCCACTGGGTGGGGTTTTGGTGCCTGATAAATCAGAAGTGGTCGTGGCCCTTTGGGATCGTGTGTATGGTGTAGAAGAACTGATAGATCATCTTGATGACTTGGAGAGAATGGTGCTGCAGGGAGTGACCAGGGGATCTGGTCGACACACAAAACTCCGAGGAAAGGCCAACCGGACACATAATCAGACCACTACTGATCCCAATAGTGTTCAGACAGATTGGTCAAGGCCTTTTAGGATTGCGTGTATTGTGTGGGAAAATAGACACATCATCATTGTCTGGATAGAATCGTATGGCCAGAGGATCTGGCCCACACTAATTTCTCCAAGGAAAGGTAAGACTGACAATCAGAGTATTGGGACTCTTCGCTGACAGTTGAAGATGATGACGAAGCGCTTATGGGAATGCCCCGAATGCTGTGATGTCGCTTCTTGACTCAGCTCAGTTGTTCTGTTGACCATGTGGTGACGTACACTCCTTCATGCATGGAAGGGCTGTTTGTATAAGTA
>OY992888.1:64264517-64287017 GCA_963921405.1 Cepaea hortensis | reverse complement strand
CCATCTTGCAGACAAATCCAAACGTCAATATATTAGCTTGTAAACGAGTTCATAATTTTGTAGTGTCTACACTATCCTTTCATTTAAGCTTATTTGTGTTTCATCATGAGCAAGAAATATTGTCAACATTTCAGAGAACAGTGGCTCAGTGACACGAGATTTCAAAAATGGTTGTTAAAAGTAGAAGGGGATAATACTAAGTGTTTTTGCAAATATTGCAAATGTTCCATTGCAGCCAGGTTAAATGATATTAAGAGGCACAAGAATACAACGAAACATCAGAAAGCCGAACAGCCATTCAGTACACAAAGGCAAACAACAATTGCATTTGACAAACTGAAAGATGATGTCAAAGAAACAGAAGGATGCATGAGTTTGTTCATATCTGGCCATTGTTCGCTTCGCGTTGTTGTTGACCATTTAAGTGAACTCTGCAAGGTACATTTTGGTGACAGCAAAGGTTGCAAGAACTTTAAGCTTAAGAGAACTAAGTGCAGAGCAGTTATTTCAAATGTACTTGCACCATATTTCACAACAGACTTTACAGCTGATATTGGCAAAAGTAAATACAGCTTATTGATTGATGAGAGCAATGACATTTCTGAAACTAAGCTACTTGGAATAGCTTGTCAAAGACAAGAAAGCAGTTTATGGTTACTTACTTAGATTTAGTTGAACTGAGTGACTGCAACGCACAGGCAATATGCAATGCGTTAAAAGATTGTTTAAACAAGAATGGACTTGAGTTGCAAAGACTAGTTGCACTCGGCACTGACAATGCGTCTGTCATGACAGGTGTAAACAATGGAGTATATACACAATTAAAATCCGAAGTTCCTCATCTGGTACTAATTAGGTTTGTATGTCATTCCCTTCAGCTGGCAGTGTCACAGGCTGCAGCTGCTTGTCTGCCCAGGAACATCGAGTTCATGATTAGAGAAACATATAACTGGTTTTCTCACTCAAGTCTTCGTCAAGCAAAATACAGGGAGCTTTTTGCTTCAATAAATGATGGACAACATCCGCTGAAGATTGTTCAATTAAGCCAGACACGATGTCCATTCTATCTGCCATTGTCAGAATATTGCAGCAGTGGGTCGAGCTCAGAACTCATTTTGATGTAGCAAGACTCAACGAGCGCTGTTATACAGCAGAACTTCTACATTCTATGTTTAGCGACATGAAAAACTATGTGTATCTCATATTTCTCAAGCATATTCTCGGAGACGTTCAAAGTGTGAATAAGAAATTCGAAGCAGACATACAGGATCCAACAAAACTACTCAGCGATCTTGTCCAGCTCATTGATTCTATCTGTTCAAAGATTGCTATTCCTGGGGGGAAAAAAATAACAGAAAGTGATGTTATTCAAGATTATTGAGATCCTAATCCCAATCTAGGTTATGAGTTTGAGAAAGAAATAGCAGACTACAAATTTCCCGATGAGAAAGAAATTCGTGGAAGGTGCATCCAGTTTTTAATAGAGCTATTGACACAGCTGCGTTTACGTACACCCGATAACGTTCGAGTGTTGCAGTCCATGTCATGTCTTAGTGGAAGAGAATGTCTACAGCCAATGAAGCCCTGTATATTGGATCTTGCTAAAATGTTTGTAGAAGATGCAGCTACTCTCACCCGCATCGATTTCCAGTGGAGAAAACTGCATCATATGCAGTGGACACAGACCTCTGAAACACTTGGACTGTGGGCAGAAATAGCCTCATACAGGGATGCCACCGGTGAAAATCCTTTCCAAGATCTTACAGATTTAGCTTTAACTGTGCTCATTTTACCTCATTCTAATGCGGACGTGGAGCGTATTTTCAGTCAGATGGGAGTTATAAAATCAAAATTGCGGAATAGACTTAGCATAAAGAGTTTGACAGCTGTTTTGACTATTAGATATGGAATGAAAAGATATGGCAAATGCTGTCATGATTATAAACTACCTAAGGATATTCTGCGAAAAATTGGATAACAGGAGGCATATACATGTTTCTTTCAATCATCCTCCTCATCCTCATCATCGCAGGAGCAAACACAACAGAAAATAGCTACAGAAACTGAAGAGGAGTTGTTTGACTGGGATTTGGCAGATCTGGAATCAACTTCATTCTAATATTCAGTGATAATAATAAATTATAATGTGCTACTTTATAACATTTTGAATGAATACCGCCAGGGCTTGTTTTAGTGATTTCCCAAAAAAATAGTATGCAATTTGGTGCTTTGTTGGCTCGAAAGTAGTTCTGATTGGGATTTGGCAGATCTGGAATAAAATTCATTGTAATATGAAGTGATAATAATAAATTATACTGTGCTACCTTGTTACATTTGTAATAAAAACAGTTGATGCTTTTGTTTGGTGCTTCCTAAAAGATGTTGGTGCTTTTTAGGGTCGATTTTGGTGCTTTTTCATCAAAGGGAGATGGCAACACTGGTGAATGGCTCAAGGGTTGGATGCTACTTTGCACTTTGACCCGACTGCAAGCACATCAAGCTAAACGAGGTCAAACTAGACCAAAGCGTCATGCAAGAAACCAAAGAAGAAGAATCATCCAACACAGAAATGGTGCCATCAGCATTTGGGGGGGATTCTAGGATCTGAACATGTTTGTTGTTGTTGTTGTTATTGTTGCGTTCGCTCGCTTTGAACACAACCGTAGTTCATACACACTATTTTTATAGTAGTGATAGAGTGAATTTTGCGTGTGGGTTAGCTTTCCCTATCAACAGGTTCCCTCGCCATCAGGAGAACCCACTCCGACTTCTGTGGTACTCATAATTTACGTCCCCAAGTCAAGGAAGAAAAGTCACCATTTTAGTCTAGCTGACCGGGTTAAACCCTTCGGCATCAACACACTGGAAGCTTTAGAGCGAGCGCTCTTATCCATTCGACACTGCTGACATCTGAGCACTTATTGACTGTCAAAACTGTCAAAAACTGTCATTCACTGCCAATATAGTATCTTGCGCTGCCTTCTGACTACCAGAACAGGACAAAATGTGGTACAGATCTGGGATACACTCTCTTGTTTCAAGATGGCGTAAAGCCGTTAAACTTGACAAGAAATATGTTGAAAAGTAGAAATGTTTGCTGCACGTGTGCATGAAGCATGAACATTGTAACTAAATTTCATTTGTATGTCAATAAAGGTTAAAAGAATAATAATTGTGGTACATAACTTTCTGACCTAACCTTATAACTAACTAACTAACTAACTAACTAACTAACTAACTAACTAACTAACTAACTAACTAACTAACCAATCAACCAACCAACTAACTAACTAACTAACTAATTAACCAGCTAACTAACTAACCAGCTAACTAACTAACTAACTAACTACCTACCTACCTACCTAACCAACCAACCACCCAACCACCCAACCAACCAACTAACTAACTAACTAACTAACTAACTAAACAAACAAATAACTAATTAACCAGCTAACTAACTAACTAACTAACTTACTAACTAACTAACTAACTAACAACTAACTAACTAACTAATTAACCAGCTAACTAACTAACCAGCTAACTAACTACCTAACTAACTAACTAACTAACTAACTACCTACCTACCTAACCAACCAACCAACCAACCAACCAACTAACTAACTAACTAATTAACTAACTAACTAACTAATTAACCAGCTAACTAACTAATTAACTAACTAACTAACCAGCTAACTAACTAACCAGCTAACTAACTCACTAACTAACTCACTAACCAACTAACTAACTAACTAACTAACTAATTAACTAACTAACTAATTAACCAGCTAACTAATTAATTAACTAACTAACTAACTAACCAGCTAACTAACTAACCAGCTAACTAACTAACTAACTCACTCACTCACTCACTCACTCACTCACTAACCAACTAACTAACTAACTAACTAACTAAACTAAACTAAACTAAACCAACCAACCAAACAACCAACCAACCAACCAACTAACTAATTAACTAACTAACTAACTAACTAACTAACTAACTAATTAACCAGCTAACTAACTAACCAGCTAGCTAACTAACTAACTAACTACCTACCTACCTACCTAACCAACCAACCAACCAACCAACCACCCAACCAACCAACTAACTAACTAACTAACTAACTAAACAAATAACTAATTAACCAGCTAACTAACTAACTAACTAACTTACTAACTAACTAACAACTAACTAACTAACTAATTACCAGCTAACTAACTAACCAGCTAACTAACTACCTAACTAACTAACTAACTAACTAACTACCTACCTACCTAACCAACCAACCAACCAACCAACCAACTAACCAACTAACTAACTAACTAACTAATTAACTAACTAACTAACTAATTAACCAGCTAACTAACTAATTAACTAACTAACTAACTAACCAGCTAACTAACTAACCAGCTAACTAACTAACCAGCTAACTAACTAACTAACTAACTAACCAGCTAACTAACTAACTAACTAACTAACTAACCAGCTAACTAACTAACTAATTAACCAGCTAATTAACTAATTAACTAACTAACTAAACAAACAACTAATTAACTAACTAATTAACCAGCTAACTAACTAACTAACTAACTAATTAACTAACTAAACAAATAATTAATTAACTAACTAATTAACCAACTAATTAACTAGCTAATTAACTCACCAACTAATAATACTGTCTGTTATTATTACAATGGCATCATGTGGTTCGGCACTTACCGTAAAAAAACTGGCCATAAGGTAAACGATCAACTCTGAGTTCTGGTTGCGGAGTCCCATGTTGTTGTTTCTTGTAGTTTAACTCTGTGAGGAATTGAAAACACGATCATTACAACAGTTGATTGATTGACTTCAAGAAGCATCGTCATTAGCATTAGAAAATATTCACTGGTGCTGTCTTCTTCTTCTTCTTCTTCTTCTTCTTCTTCTTCTTCTTCTTCTTCTTCTTCTTCTTCTTCTTCTTCTTCTTCTTCTTCTTCTTCTTCTTCTTCTTCTTCTGCTTCTTCTCCTCCTCCTCCTCCTCCTCCTCCTTCTTCTTCTTCTTCTCCTTCTTCTTCTTCTTCTTCTTCTTCTTCTTCTTCTTCTTCTTCTTCTTCTTCTTCTTCTTCTTCTTCTTCTCCTGCTTCTTCATCTCCTCCTCCTCCTTTTCCTTCTTCTTCCTCTCTTCCTCCATTTACCTCAGTGAAATTTTGGAGATGTAAACATATTGTGTGCGCTCTTTCCAATGCTCTTAGTAAACTGGTGTTCATTTATCTCAGGTCATTCTTGATACCATCACTCCATCTTTTACGTAGTCATCCCTTGCTCCATATCTATTATATTTCTTCATTGTGGCTCATTGTGGCAGATAGTACCAGGGTATTCTTGTCAGGTGGTCAATCCATTTCATCTGTTGTTCTTTCATGATGACTGTTAGTAATGTTTGTTTTTTGTTTGTTTGTTTGTTTGTTTGTTGTTGTTGTTTTTTTTTTTTTTGGGGGGGGGGGCATTTTATATAGTGTTTGAAATTAAAAGTTTATATCCCATCTCATCTCATCATGTTCCTCTTGTACCTTGCGGTGTCGAGGTGAAGTATAGACAGCGGGAGAGTGCCCGTGTATGGGCTTCATATATCGATATTCCCATGGACTCTGTTATTCCCTGCGTCCATCGTTTACGTGGTCGGCCTCTTCCTCTGCTTCCCTCTGGTCTGTACATCATTGCTTGTTGTGGTATACTGTGAGTTGGTAACCTACTTGCATGGTCAAACCATTTGACTTGCTGCCTTCTAATAAAATCTAGCGCTGCTATAATCCCCACTTTAGTCCTGATTTCTTCATTTCTGATTTTCTCTCTTCTTGATACATTGAGTATTCTTCTCAGGAATCTCATTTCTGTTACTGTAATTTTTCTTCTCTCTTTTTCTGTCATTGTCCGGCTTTGGCATTGGTAGCATAGAGTTGGTAGGGAGATTATGTTGTAAAGTGCTTTCTTTGTAACTATTGATACGTGTTTGTTGTATATAGTATCGGTGCCATTTGTTCAATGAGTTGATTTGCCTTATTGCATCTATTTTCGATCTCGTCTTCCGATTAGCCGTTTGATGATATTATACTTATTAAGTGCTTTGAAGCTCTTTACTTCTTTCAAGGGTTGTTGTTTTGTTTTGTTTTATTTTGATGAATCTTTGTTGTTTTTTTTTCCTTCTTCTTCTTTGGTTATAGTTTTGAGTAAGCCATTGCCCAAGCGATATTTCAAATTAAAAAAAAAAAAAAGACAACAAACGGAACTATCCAGGGACCCACGCCAATTAAAAAAATAAATAAATAAATAAAGCTGCGATGGAGATTCGAACATTAGGCCTGACTACCATTCTAACCATTGCGCTACTACAGGTTTTCATAATGTTAGGTAAACTCGTTTTTAAAAAAACGGCTGTTGCATTCACACTCCCTTTTCTTTAATGATGCCTTAGAGTGTAAAATAAACACAGCGAGAAAACAGCACGGCATTAGGCTAAGGCACAGCTACCGCTCGGTTAGCTCCGACGTCTGACGTAAGACAGCCTTCTTGCTCGTGACTTCCTTGTAACTATTCTGGGGAAGTGATGGGATGATGGGATAGATCATTTACATATGGCAGCAACAGAGGCGGGACTTCTGCGTTTGCGTTCACTCGCTTTGAGCTCAATCGTAGTCCATAATCATGTTGCTATATGGTGTATTTTTAATGACTGTGCAGTGTTTGAAAATATTGCCGGTCCAAGTTTTATATTCACCTTCTGTAAAGTTTATGCAACATAATAGGTAAATACAAAACTTGGACCGCCAATATTTTCAAACAATGCACAGTCATTAAAAATACACTCTGTACTTCTAGTGCACTGGAATGATTTTTGCGTGTGGATTAGCCTTTCTTATTTCCAGTGTTCCTCGCTATCAGGCGAACCCACTCCGACTTCTGAGGTACTTGTAATTTAGGCCCCGAGTCAAGGACAAGAAGTCAACATTTTAGTCCAATTGACCGGTGTAGGGGTTAAACTCGCTACCTCGGCATTAGCACACCGGACGGATGTCTAAGAACGTAGGCTCCTATCCTTTCCGCCGTGCAGACCTCCATCAGGATTATGATAGAGATACATTTCGGAAGACTGCTGTAGAGGAAAAGTTCTGAATCAGACTCGTGTGGGATATTAATCTGAAAGGAATTGTTGTTCATAGGGGTAATAGTTTATGTGTAGACACATGTACACCGGTTTCCAAGTATAATAATAGGAATGACGAGACGTCAATATCTTAATAAGGAATAATAGGAAAGAAGATACTGGGGCTTTTCCTTGACCACAAGTAGACTGATTATGGAAGTCATGGCAGTAAGTAAAGCAATTACACGGCTCGAGACACAGACATTCACTAGGGCATGTGTAACAATGCGTGTATACAGAGGATCAACAAGTTCTGCTGTGTTGTTTCAAAACAGGCTTTATTTATACATGATGGTCGATACAAAATCCAAGTACAGAATCAATTGTGATGTTGTCTTCTCTTCCCTCGTTCTTGGTGGTCAATACCCAACAACCCGCTACGTCACGACTTGAGCATCTTTCTTACTGTTCTATATCGATGCTCAAGCGTGCTGTAGTCTTGCACCCCTAAGCTAATACTGATATGATATTCATTCTGCTACACCTCCCTGTCTCTTAAAAGACTTTTCTTCTTCAAAAGTCTTAACTCCTAACACCTTTATCCTACACCTTCTCTCCTTACCTCCCATAATTTCTCTAAGCCGCCCAAACTAACTCTATTTTAGGTGAATATTTCCTTCCAATTGTACCACATAGCAAACCACTATAAAAATATATATATATATATATCATAAGAATGGCTCGTATCAATCGTTATCGTACACTTGACATTATGAAATTTCTCATTCACACAGCACAGGATAGACAGAAAAAAAGTAAAGAAGGGGTGCGCACCCAAGTATAAGGAAATAGTCAACACAATCCCATTTACCTCTCTTGCCAACGAAAAAACGTTTGTAAAAAGTTTTTTTTTAAATATATCTTATGAAATACATCTCTGTTCACTATAAATTAAGTTGATCTAAGTTTTCTTTTATATACTCAACATTTATATTGCCATATTTTGCCATCCACAACCTTGTCTATATTTCACTTATCTCACCTTCAACCATGAACCAATGTTCATATTCCATGAACATTTTAAATTAATTAACGCTGTTTTTTCCACAGCTCCTATATTACCCCCCTCACATCCCATGGTACGCCTCCTTGTTTATCTATTCCATATACCCAACCTTCTATGCTGCCATTCACAGCCCTCTTTTTATCTATTTTCTATTAACTAACTATCATATCGTTACTCATAATATGGTATCCAATCCATATATCTTCAACTAATGCTGACTTTAATGCAGCTCCTATTTTAACTTTCCCATAACCATCATATGTTTCTAATACTTCATAGCCATATCAACCTCTTTATGCTGATTATCACAGCAACAGAATATAGCCATGAACATATTATTCACAAAGATAATGTATCTCTCTACTAGTCCTCAGTAGTTTATTACTATTTTCTGAACGAAGGGTCCTAAATAAAGCCCCATGTATTGCCTTTATTCTAGACAAAACCATGTAAATTAAACTTAACTTAACTAATTTCTAACATATATATATATATATATATATATATATATATATATATATATATATATAAACAAGGTAATTACCATTCAACATACAAGACAATTCACTTAAATTATGAGTGAAGCGAAATAAAATCACAACAGGACATCATACCCCCCCCCCCCAAGTTTTTATACATCATTTATGTTTCCCCTCATATCAATTAAAGGTATTAACTCATTCAAAGAAAAACATATTTTAAAATAATATAACATACATCCTATATATTGTTAGTCTCTTTTATGGACTAACAATAACTAATTTATTTATCTACTTAAGAAAACTCAAGAAGTCAAACCATAAAATCAATTGGCAATCAAATTAGAGTTAAAAAAAATATACCTCACTCTAATTTACATCCATATTAGTTATCTTAATACCTAATTATGTCTATTCTTCAAGACAACTCATTATAAGTATCAATAGAACCCTTTTCTATAACAAATGTGTCATATACATCCTCAAGTATCATTTTTCCTTTTTAAATCATGAAATTTATATCTTGCTATCTGCAGTATTTTCTATCAATTTATTTCCTACGTTTCCATTTCTTCAGTAACTCCAAGTTCCTTTGAATAAGTGCTATCTCCACATCAATATCTTCTTCTTCGTATAAAGTATTACTTTCTTCCATACTACTATTTGATTCTGAATTTTCATCCATTTCTTCTTCATCTGTATGTCTATTACTAGCAGCTGCCAATCTGTTTCTTTCTATATCCAATCTAATTTTTTTATCATCGTTTCTTAACGACCTTTCTAATAGGGGTATAAATTCGTCGCTTGATGAATTTTCCCAAATTCTTCTCTGTCTTTTCACTTCTCTTTCTCTCTGTCTCTCTATTCTCCTTTTCGTTGCTTGTCTAGTATTTTTAAATGGAGCACCTATCTCTTCTTCCATAGATTCTATGCTATCATAATGACTCTCATTCATATTTTTTTCTTCTATCGTTTTCGGTATTGTCTGTTCTTGAGTATCATCACAAACTGGAGTTGTTACTAACTGACTTTGTGCTGGAGCTTTTCTAAAATCTGGGGGTATCGTAGCTCTTCTGACGACTTGTTCATCTAAGTATCCGGTGTCTGAATAATAATAATTATTATAATTATTATTTCCCTTATCATCATTATCTCTTCTTAAGTGCTCTACGTGTGCCCTTGCTATATGTCCCGTGATCTGGTTCTTTATACTGTACGATACATTTCCTAGCTTTTCTAAAATGTAATAACCTGGACCCCAACGAGCATCAAACTTAGAGTTCCTTCTATGCTTCTTATAATAAACTCTATCACCTACTTTGAATTCCTGTAATTTTGTATTCACGTTTCTGTACTTTTTCTGTCTTTCTCTAGCTTTAATTATATTATTCATTAATCTTACATGTGCTTTATGCATTTCTTGTATGATGACCTCTTGAAAGTCTTCCCCCACATATTTACGTCTTGGTTTCAACAGATTATCTATGGGTAGTATTGGCTCTCTCCCGTGTAATAAATAAAATGGTGAAAACCCTGTGCTCTCATTTTGATTTGTGCGTATAGCGCTAAGCGCAGGTCCTAGGAATAGATCCCAATCTTTTTCATGTTCATCGACAATCTTTTCTATAATATCGTACAATGTTCTATGTTGTCTTTCGTTCTTAGCATTTGAAGAAAGTCTATAGTATGAGGTCTTTATATGTTTTATATTCAAATCTTTTAATAACTTTTCGAATTTCTTATTCACATATTCTTTACCATTATCCGTGAGTACAATCTGTGGGCAACTAAATCTTGGTACGAATTCCTGTAAAAAAAATATTAATGATAGTATCTGCGCTCTTATCTGGGATTGCATAAACTTCCGGCCAAAGACTGTAGACGTCCACCATATGAATTAGATATACGTTCCCTGATAATGTTCTAGGGTGAGGACCTGATATATCTAAACTAACTTTTTGCATTGGAAACTGAGGAATATCTGTATCTTGTAAGGGACACTTAATTGTTTTCATATTCCTTAATCTGCATCTTTCACACGTATCGACATATTTACAAGCAGTTTAAAATAAATTCGGCCAATAATATTTATTCGTAAGTGCTTTCACTAATTTATCACGACCAAGATGACCATTCTCATCATGATATGCTTTTAAAACTTCATTTTCTAAATGTTTTGGAATATATTTCCTTAGCTGTTCGTTTCTTTCACTCATGTAATATAACTGTTCATCCTCTTGCAAAACTAAATAATTCTTCTTATACTTATTCTCATCCGTTTCTTTTAATTTCTGTTTTATTTCTAAGACTTTTGGGTCTAATTCTTGTTCTTCTTTCATATTAAATTGTGCCAAATGTGGGTCTTCCGCTCTAATTTCAGACTCTTGATCCGACAGTAAACTCTCAAAATCTTCTCTATTTATTATGGCAGAATCTAATATATTTACTTGCCAGTTTCGGTCGTCTATCTCCGGTTCACCTTTCGTCTTCCGTGTTCCCTGATGACTGTGGATACGGGATTCTAGACAATAAATCAGCGCATGTGTTGTTCCTACCTGGTATGTATTCTATTCTTGTATTGTATCCTTGCAGATTCAACGCCCATGTCTGTATTTTCCTGTTCTGCACTGGAGCTTCTAACAAAGATTTTAAAGGCATGTGGTCAGTTCTAATGATGAAATTTGCGTTATGTAGATAGTAGTTAAGTTTCTGAAGAGCATAATGAATAGCATAAGCCTCCTTCTCAATAGTAGACCATTTCCGCTGAGACCTGCTAAGTTTATGAGATAAGAAATAAATTGGCCTTTCATTTTTAACCCCTGGTATTCCAGATTCTTTTCCTTCATATGGTTGAACCAAACACGCTCCTATAGCATTATCTGAAGCATCTGTATATAATATTAACTGTTTATTCAAATCTGGATATGTCAATAGTGGCACTATTGTTAAGCTATTTTTTAAAAACTCGAACGCTTTTTGACACTCATCATCCCACTTAAATCTAGCGTATTTGCCAGTTAAGTTAGTAATAGGCTATGCTATTTTTGAGAACCCTGGAATGAAACGCCGATAATACCCACAGGTTCCAATAAACGCACGCACTTCTTTTACGTTAGTTGGAGGAGATAATTCCCTAATAATTTTAACCTTATCTTGATCTGGTTTAATTCCGTCTCTATTAATAATATACCCCAAATACTTTGTTTCTGTTTTTAAAAATTCGCATTTACTGAGCTTCAGTTTGACATCATGTATTCTTAATCTGTCGAATACTAATTTTACATGTTTTAAGTGATCATCTACATCCCCTGCTGTATAAATTAAAATGTCATCTATGTATGCCAATGCAAACTTTTGCATACCCTCTAATACTTTATTAATTAATAGCATATAATAAGAGGGCGCTGTACGAACTCCAAAAGGCATTCGTAAGAATTCGTAAGAACCTGCGTGTGTACAAAAAGCACTCTTTTTCTGGGCGTCTGGGGACAAAGGTATACACCAAAATCCTGATCTTGCATCTAACGTGGTAAAGAAAGTAGACCCATTAAGTAAACCCAAAATATCGTCAATCACCGGCAATGGGTACGCTAGATTCTTAGTGATTTTGTTCAACGCCCGATAGTCGCAGCAGAATCGATGTGAACCATCATCTTTGGTCACGATGACAATCGGAGATGACCATTCCGACTTTGATCTTGTTATTATTCCTGCTTTCAGCATGTCTTCTATTGCTTTTTCAACAATTTCTCTATTCCTTAAGGGTGTTCTATACGGTTTCAAACTAATTGGTGGGTGATCTCCAGTATCTATTTCCATCGTAACTGTTTTTGTCCTTCCCAATTCTAAATCATTAATTGCAAATACATCCTGATTCTCTTTTATAAGTTGTTCTAATACTTTCTTATTTTCTGGTGGAGTTTTTAACTGTGCCAACAATTCTTGCTCTCTTGTTATTTTGTCTAGTGAATGTATTTGGGCTGTATTTCTTCTGAATGGATGGATCAATTCATCCTTCTGCACGTTCCCTTTTCTTTTGCGTCCGCGTCTGTTATTAATTCTTTCACTAGGAGTTTCTGGATAATTTATTCCCGGCATTTCTACTCTATCTGTTGCTAATATGTCATTAATGTTATGATCTACTTTGGCTATTACACATCCTCTGTATAATTTAATTTCTCTACCTGTGTTGTTAATAATCATTACTGGAAAAGTTATGTGTTTATCTAATGATATTATTCCATCCGGAACTTCTAGACCAGGCTCATCAATTACCTCTCTTTGCAATTCAGTGATTCTAACTGTGTGTCCTACTTCATAATACGGATTTCTTTTTACCTTTGCCTGTATCAAATTAACCGTCTGTGGTTTTAACGTCGTAGACATTTTAACTCTAACCAGTGATGAAATGTGCATGTCTTCTTCTAAATCTACGTACACGTCCTTGAATTTTATTTTATGTAGATCAAACATAAGTCTTACACCATTTTTTATTAGAAAATCTCTTCCTATAAGCATATTTCTATTTAAATCTTTCACTATATGAAAAAGATGTCTTACGTTGATCCCTCCTAACTTAAAATTCATTATTGTTTGTCCAATTACTTGTAAATTCTGTCCTGTAACAGAGTGAAGATTATTATGACTTCTGAATATTTTGCAATTTCTCATTATTTTGTATAAAAAAACTTTCTTTGATCACACTAACCTGAGCTCCCGAATCAATTAATGTGCGAACTCTATACTTCCCTATTTCTATTATACATGAGCTGGGATCTGTTTTATTCACTGTGAACTGTTTGATTTCATCTAATTGAGAGCATTCCCTACTCGTCCTGCTATACCTGTTATTAAAATATTCTTTAAATCTTGGGACCTTGTTATTTTCCCTCCTACCACAGGTCCTATTTAATAGGTAGGGCGCCGGTTTTCCTGCGTTCTTGTACTTGTAAAACTTCTGTGTCTCTCTTCAACATTTCTATTTAATCTGCTATTGCCATTTCTACTTTGTGTATTCGACTGGACACGCCTGTTACCACAAAAGCGAAAAATGTGTCCCCGTTGACCACAAGACCAACAGACTATATTTGTGTTATTTGTGTTACCTACCGTCTCACTTGTAGGATATCTCATTTGTCTTCTTTCATCATAAGCATTTCTATTACTACCTTGTAATGTCTGTATACCTCCTCTCCTATTCCATCCGAACCTTGTTTGTCCTATCTCCATAGGCTCTTCAATCCTATCTTCTCGACTGGTACCTATTTCTCGTCCTACTCTCAACCTAAATCTACGTCTCAAGTTCTCCTCTTGTACTGCTATATCTACGGCTTGTGATAATCTCTCAGGATTTTCCCTCATCAGCTTAAATTTCAGTCCATCTGACTTTATACCGTCTACAAAAATCCCGACCAACATCCGCTCCACCTCTTCTCCTCGTACGTTCTGTCCTAAGAATGCCTCTTCAGCCAGGTTAATCAACCTATCGCTGAATAATTGTACAGTCTCTCCAGTGTTTTGTTTTGATTGTCTTAACACCGAAAACGCATGCTGTGGGTCCGTTATTTCAGCGTATTTATGAGCTAAATCGTCCTTGAACTGCTCCCATGTCTCATCTACCCTAGCCTCTAATTTTCTTCTGATATGATCAGAAACCGGTTCTGTTGCTGCCTGATAAGCAAGTTTCATTTTCTCTTCATCTGATGCTGACACCAAATATGCATATTTCTCTATTGAAGTTATCCACTTCTTAAAATCTTTCGCCTGTCCGCTAAATTTATCAATTTCAGCTGCCATTCCTTGTTGTTTCATGACTGTGTTGAGTTTACCTATTACCGTTCCTACCCCAGTCAAAACTTGTGTCAGTGAACCTTGTTCTTCTGCCATGCTGAAATATTTCGCTATACACTTATACAAGCAAATTCACATTTATAACAATTTATCTAAATGATCTTATTTAAATATTTAAATTACATTAAAACAATGTTCTCTTAGCAGTTGTACTTAAATTAATTACCGTCGAGCATGTCTTTCCTTGATCCAAGAGAAGCGTGAATTCAGGTACGTTCTTTAAAAATATCCCTTGTCACGGTTCCTGTATACTCAAACGTCTGGAGTTTATTATTTAGTAGCCATCCAAACGCGACTTCAGTGATGTCCTTCTTCTAGCGTCTCAGGTTTCGTCACTTTCCTTTTCACTTTCAGCCCCTGGTTGAGCCCCTACCAGACTTGATGCTTCTTTTCACCCTGAACAGGGCACTTCCAGGCGACGTCTTGAAAACTGGTCTAGCGATAAAGCGACTAGATTTGATTTGGGTCCCTTCTTCAGCAGGTCGGCAACCCAGTTTGCCCAACCACCTCCGAAAGTCCCCTATTGAGATGTTCGCTTTTGTTGAAAAACATTCTGACTTGTTAGAATTCAGGATGAGCGAATGCAACGGTATTTTCTCGTGATTTCTAATTGAAGGAGCAATATGGTTGACTCAAAATAAGCTCTCATTTTTCTTCAGGTTCTCCAAGTCAATTTTAAATGAACATAACAAAAGGAAACAGCTCCTTTAAACCAATTCTCCTTTAAACCAATTCTCCTTTAAACCAATTCGAGTTGTTATAGCTGTCTTGAGATTTCTTTGCTAGTATGTAAGTGTGTGACCTTCAACACAAGGTTACTTAACGGCTGAAATAATGCAAGTCAAACCTCACAGCAATTCGACAAACATCACGTTGCTTCAAGTATTTCTGACGAAAAACAGCTTGATAAAACTCCACAGTCATAGGCAATCATATTATGTAGATGGATCCATTCAAAAATCTTGATGTGTGTAAGTTTATTTTAGGTAGTCTGAAAAACGCTTAAATTTTGACCTTGATTCAATTATAGTTGGTCCGATTTTGAACTTTTTCTTTTATTTAATGAATGTCTAAAATATCGTTCATACCTCCACAAATTGGTTAGTCCACTTTAGTATGCGGCATGTTGACTTTCATACTTCACGTTGTTCACGCGACCTTCAAGTAAAAAATCCTGTATGCGGCACCAATAAATCCATCTGTAACAATGCGTGTATACAGAGGATCAACAAGTTCTGCTGTGTTGTTTCAAAACAGGCTTTATTTATACATGATGGTCGATACAAAATCCAAGTACAGAATCAATTGTGATGTTGTCTTCTCTTCCCTCGTTCTTGGTGGTCACTACCCAACAACCCGCTACGTCACGACTTGAGCATCTTTTCTTACTGTTCTATATCGATGCTCAAGCGTGCTGTAGTCTTGCACCCCTAAGCTAATACTGATATGATATTCATTCTGCTACATATGTTTCCTTGGTGACTCAATGAGTATGTTCAGGAAGATAGAGATGGATGTTTCCGAAGACATTTGTTGTTGTGGCTGGAGCTGTCACGGCTGGTAAAGATTAGTATCATTTTCTTGCCAGGGCATGTGGGTGTACAAGTAAATGAGCAGGCTGACAGGCTTGCAGGTAAGGCTACTGTGGAGGGCGGACGAGCCATGGACCAGGCTGATGTACTGAATGTGCTACGAGAAGTAAGTCGTTTGCGAGAACCAAGCGATGACTGTGAATCTACAACAATGGTCAGACTGCGAGAATAGAAAGTTAAAAGAGGGGTGGCCAAACAAGAGCACTATGCAGGAAGCCAAAGAAGATTGATAAACCAACACAGAACTGGCGTCGTGTGCCGCTACACGCTGCGGGATTTAATTAGAAGGGGATCTAAGCACTTAGGGACTGAACAGTTCGATGTGCAATGAGGATGATCTGTCGACTAACTAACTAAAACCGGTTTGAAAATACGAGAGAAGGATTCAGATAGACACATTCGCAAGGTTTTCGATCGCTTGCTTTGAATTTAAACGTAGTTCAAACAAGTGGTGCTTCTACTACTATTAGCAACTACTACTTGTGAATACACTGAGCGCATTTATGCATGTGGGTTAACTTTCCCAATTACCAGTGTCTCTACCATCAGGTGAACCCTTTCCGACTTGTGAGGTACTTGTAATTTACGACCCAAAGTCAAGAACGAGAAATCAACATTTTTGTCCAATTGACCGGTGTATGGGTTGAACCCGCTACCTCGCTATCAGCAATGAGGAAGTTAAAGAGCAGGCGTTCTTATCCATTCGGCCATGCTGACCTTCGCTGAGTTAACTACATGTTGACAAAATATTAATTTATCCATTCAGTAGCATATCCTTTACAGAACCTAGCTCCAATAACAACCGTCCGAAAACTTTTCGGTCATGAGCAAGATGTCCCGCGTCCGATACACCCAACTGAAGATCATTTGCCACATTCTGCATCCATCTTCTCTGTGGCCTTCCTCTTCTTCTCTTCCCATGTGGCCAAGCCATCCAGGTATTTTATACTCTGCCTTCCCCTTGTTCTCTTCCCCTCGATCTTGCCAATTGTCACCAAGTTCTCCAATTTATTTCTTCTTATAACTTCACCAAAACATTTTGACTGTCTAACTCTAATTTCTCTAATCAGTTTACGATTTTAATTTGTTTCTTATATAACTTGGTCATTGTTTTCTTTGTCGGTCCATGTTATTCTTTGCATCTTCCTCACAAATCACATTTCCACAGCCATCAGTTGCTGTTCAGCCTGTTTGCACATTGCCCGCGCTTCACATCCATACAAAAGCGCAGGTTCTTTGTAGCACCTCAACACCCTTATTCTCGTTGCAAATGGCGTCTTTTTATTGGTCAGTATGTTTTCCATCTTGCAAAAGGCTACCTTCGCCATGGTGATGTTTGTTCTAATCTCTTCAAGACATCTCCCATCAGATGTTATAACTGTTCCGAGATAATTGTACCGATTCACTTGCTTAAGAATGATGTCACAAATATCATAGTTTCCCTTGGCAGAAAAAAAGGCTCCCCACTTCTGCTTCACGTCATCGCGCCATTTATGTACACCTTATCGTTATTTCAAAGCTAAACGTCACCAGAAGATAAACAGGCAACCAGTCTCTCTACATGTTTGTGCAGGCGGCCTGCCTGAAAGGAAATACTGCGATAAAACAAAAACACGAACCGGAGATATTCCGTCAGACACAAGCTTCTCTGTCAACATTTACGCAAACATCGAATTTTCAGCCAAGCACGGACTGGCCTCTGTTCTGTGAAGATCTCAGATTGTGTCACAGACTATTTGAAGTGGGTATAAAGGCTATATGAAGGGTGTTGTTTCTAGATAGAGAAGGCAAAAATGTATATAAATATACAATTTTTAAGAGTATTTTTAATTTACTCGTTTTTGTTTTTTTTTCGTTTCTAGGGTTAGATTTTTTTCTTTCTATCCCACCTTTCTTTTTTACAATAAAACTACAAATATTCACTAATGGTGTCTACGTAAAATGTATGGTGTTTGTAAATTCTCACCACACTTTGTATGTAGAACAATTTGAAAAAAAAAATATATTTCTTCCGTTGATAACAACATTCTGTTTGGAGTGCTAAGAATTACTCCAGCAGCCGACAGCTATTCGCTGCATATAGCTTCACGATGGACTGTGGGGCACATTTTTTGTTTACATTATATAATAATTTTTCAAATTTGTTCTACATACAAAGTGTAGTGAGACTTTTCAATCATCCCTGTAGAAGGAATAAATATCCGTGAATCAAGAGGCGAAGAAACGACGCTGGTGCTGGACAGGTCATACACTGAGAATAAATGAGAATAGATAACTAGAAACGCATCAGTCTGGAACACACATGTGGGGCAAAAGAAACAGAGGAAAATCTAAAAGTGGTGGGGCTGACTGCGACGTCCTGTAAGGATATGCAACTAGCTTATGCTAGTTAGTTAGTCGCGGTTCCTAGTTCACGGAAACGGGTCGTCCCCATTATGATCCGTTCCTGTGTCAGTGAATATCACACAAAATGCTCGGCACTGCCCAATGTGAAAAGTGGAATAGACAGGAGTCTCGGCAAGTGAACAGCCCACACAGGTACACTGTGCATAATGCTGCCGCCAGAATACCAACACAAAAGTACTCCATGAAAAATACATTTCATTGTCGATGGAATCTTCAGTCACCAGAAAGACTTCATTGCCCGGAGTTTTATCCCACATGGCACGGTCTGTTTCCGCAGGGCGACCCGCCGAAAGCGCCGCGCAAAGCACAAACTCCGTAGCTCCAGCGACGATTCCTAGGAGTCTCTTGAAAATGCCCTCGTGAACCGAAAAGGCAAACCAGTCAATGCAGAGACGTAAAGTTGACAAGAAATCACAAAAACAAAGAACTATGGAGTTGACTGCCACGACATGTAAAGGATATGCAACTAACTTTTAAATGGGTCAAAAGCACCAATAAAGATAAAACTCCAGCTGAACGGCCCAAACAGGTACTAAGGACAGTCTTGGTACTTTCTGTGGCGAAGTGGTCAAGCCGTTTGACTCGTACTCCGAAGGTTGTGGGTTCGATTCCGGGCCGCACCCTTCGGTTTACGAGTAAAATTTTTCAGAGACTCCGGTGGGTCGTCGTTAAAAGCTACGGAGTTCGTGCTTTGTGTGACGCTTTCCGCGCTGCGGAAAGAGGCTGAGCCATATGGGATAAAACCCGGTGCGATGAAGTCGACCTTGTCGACTTTTAAGCGACTTTTTTGGGTACTTTACATACCAAGAGCAGATTACCACTACGGGATTTGTTTGTTTCCTGTTTAGTTTTGTCGATAAATCATAAGCAATATAAAATTATAGAAAGTAAAGTAGCTTTACACAGAACACAATTACGGACAACATAAGACGCTACGGCGACTAGCCTTCATCAGCAAACAAATACACAGCCTGGGATTCTGAGATACGGAGCACATTTTTTTTTTCTAATTTCTTTGTGTTATTCTTATTGTATTTTCATCTTTCCATTCTTTTCATGCCGGCTTCCTGGCCTAGAGGTTAGCAACTTTTCTCCGTAATCTCGTATACTCTCGTAAGTAACGTGACGACGGTGAGAATCAGCAGTGGTTCGAATCGCGTCGGTAACTTACGGGGTATGTGAGCCGGCCGCTCAGGAAGCAATGGCAAACTACTGAGCGTAATCTTGCCAAGAAATCAACAATCAGCTGAAAGATGCTGATGTTGACAGCGATGTCCTGTAAAGAATATGAAAAAAAAAAATTCTTTTCATTCCGTTCTTATGCCTTAATATAGTCAGTCACCTAGTGTTTTCACCGCGTTTATAAGTTGTGGTTTGTTTATTTGTTTGCACATGAAAGCTAGTCGTCGGAACGTCCAATGTTTTCCTAAATTGTGTTTTGTAAAGCTGCATTATTGTGTGTTATTTTATTACTATTTTATATTATTTACATTTCCACAGGTTTACCGCAGTTTCACCAATTGTATTCACATATGATAAACAGCATTTCTCATTCAACACGTTGTTATCAATGCCAAAAGTGTTTCGTATCAACATTTCGCCTGAGACAAATTTTTTATTGATTAAATGAACTAATTAGCAGATCCACTGCCGAGGGATAATATATCGCTAAATGTGATCAAGTCTACCCCGAATCACAGTGTGGCTTTCGACAGAACCGGTCTACCACTGATATGATATTCTCATTGCGACAAATGCAAGAAACATGCCGTGAACAGAATCAACCACTGTTTATTGCCTTCATCGACCTCACAAAGGCATTTGATTTGGTCAGTCGTGAGGGTCTGTTCAAGGCACTAAAGAAGATTGGCTGCCCACCAACTCTTCTGTCCATTGTGGAATCGTTCCACACAGGCATGAAGGGTATAATCAAGTTTGATGGTGCAACTTCTGAAGAATTTGAAATCAAGAGTGGAGTTAAGCAAGGTTGTGTACTAGCTCCCACCCTCTTTGGAATATACTTTTCACTTCTACTGAAATATGCATTTCGTGATCAGGATGGTGGTATATACATTCACTCACGCTCAGATGGCGGCCTCTACAATGCTCAGAGATTGAAGGCTAAGACCAAAATTAGGAGGGTACTGATCAGAGAGTTGCTTTTTGCAGATGATGCTGCAATTACGACCCACTCTGAGGAAGAATTGCAATGTCTACTATCTGCATTCTCCAATGCTTGTTCTGAATTTGGTTTAACGATTAGCAAAAAGAAGACACAGATTATGTCACAAGGTGCACATGGGGTACCATCAATCTTTATTGACGACGCCGAACTAGAGATAGTAGACCATTTTACATATCTAGGATCAGTGGTAAATAGCAAATTATCCCTAGATCAGGAAATCAACATCCGGATTGGTAAGGCAGCAACAACAATGAACAGGTTAAGAAAAAGAGTCTGGGAGAACAAGAAGCTTACTGCCAAAACAAAAGTCCTTGTCTATCAAGCCTGTGTCCTTAGTACTCTTCTCTATGGCAGTGAAACCTGGACAACTTACTCACACCAAGAGAACAATTTAAACAGCTTTCATATGCGGTGTCTGCGAAGAATACTTGGTATTAAGTGGCAAGACAAAATCACAAATACTGAAGTATTGGTAAGATCAGGTTGTGTGACAGTTTATTCCATGCTCAGTCTTCGTAGACTTAGATGGATAGGACATCTTAGGAGGATGGATGATGGTAGAATACCAAAGGATATATTTTTTGGTGAATTACAGATGGGTAAGAGATCTCAGGGTCGGCCTCTACTACGATACAAAGATGTGTGTAAGCGGGACATGATTGATACAGGCATTGATAATGCACATTGGGAGCAAGTCGCCGCTGAACGTGTTGCATGGAGGGCAAATATCAGAAATGGAATAAAGTCAAAGGAGAAAATTATTGCAGAAAAGTCACACACCAAGCGTTTGAGACGTAAGATGGTGCATGATGGTGGAAATGACCACGTGTTCAGATGCACCCACTGTGAACGGACATTTACAGCGCAAATTGGCCTTATCAGTCACACTCGCTACCGCCATAGTTAAAAGTTATTATGCCTTTTTAAAGCACAAACTATCGTCTGTCAAGACGGCAAGGTGCCAATGGAATGGATCTCTCATTTTGCCATAAGGACGATATATCGCCAAACTAAGGCCGTTGTGTTGTTTGATACATTTCATGATATCTTCCACAATTGTATTGCTCAGTGAATATCATCCTCATGTGCTACATTAGCCATGGCAATTCTTGTTATATTCGCAAGATATCTCCCATCAGATGTTATGACTGTTCCGAGATAATTATGTCGATTCACTTGTTTAAGAATATTCTCATTTACTTTTATATTGCTTTGTAGTATTTCCTTCTTCCTAGTGGCGACCATAATCTATGTCTTCTTACAATTTAATTATAACCCTAGTTGTTCACTATGTATAACAAACGCATTTACTAAATGTTACAGGTCATGTTCATTGTCTGCAATCAATACTGTATCATCCGCATATAACGTTATTTATGGTACATCCCCCAATAGTGATTCCTTTCATTCCTTCATTTCTGAAAATATTTTCACTGTACAAGGGAAACTATCTGCAGACATTACACATACCTGTCGCACGACTCTCTTACTAGGCTGAACCTGTATTAACCTTTTTCATTATAAATTTTTATGGCAGCTTGTTGTTTCCAATATATGTTTTTTTTTTTTTTTTACAAGTCTAAGTTCTTTCCGATCAATTTGTAGATCTGCAAGTATCTTCATAATGTTGACATTTCTTACTTCATCGAAAGCTTTTGTGTAGTCAATAAACAAAGATGTAGGTCTTTGTTTACATCTATAGAACGTTCAATTAATGTTCTCAGCGTATACACAACATTTACTGTACCTTTGCCTTCTACAAACCCACATTCACATTATAATGTTTGTTTATTTGATT
>OY992888.1:64034517-64259517 GCA_963921405.1 Cepaea hortensis | reverse complement strand
TTTTAACACACACACACACACACACACACACACACACACACACACACACACACACACACACACACACACACACACACACACACACACACACACACACACACACACACACACACACACACACACACACACACACACACACACACACACACACACACACACACACACACACACACACACACACACACACACACACACACACACACACACACACACACACACACACACACACACACACACACACACACACACACACACACACACACACACACACACACACACACACACACACACACACACACACACACACACACACACACACACACACACACACACACACACATATATATTTTCCAATTCCAATTTTCAAAACAAACATTCCAAATACGGTCTCGTTCTACCTGCCTCCTCAGCGTTGGTTATTGTTGATGTCCGTGGTTGTGTGGACTGTTAGTCCTAATTCCTACTGGTTTTATTGGTTCCGCTCTGTTTGTCGGGTAAGGTTATTTGTGTGCTGCCTGGTAATTTACTTTCTGTCTTATACTGGTCCTGATAAAGACCGGTCCTTGGTCGGGCCTACTAGGTTCCGCAGTCTCTCGTTTGTTGGTTTCTTTCTCTATTAGCACTTCTACGTGCTGGTTGTTTCTTGTGTTGTTCTCACCGGCGTGGCCCCGGTCGTGTCTAGTCCTCATAAGGACTTGATGTAGGCAAAGGCAGTGAGTTCAAGTGCAAGTCTCAAGTTGTCCCCCCGGTCAGCGGTCCGTACTTCTCTACATTCTCTTTCTCGTTTTCATCATCGGTGTATGGGTTGGTGCCACAATAAGGCGACCCGATCTCCCTGTCAGCCCTGTTCAGGAGCTCTTTCGGAAGAGCCAACCCATCATCCTGCACCTCACCTCGCCACACTCAACTGTCCCTCTCAGGACAACAAGGACATCCATCTCTGGCAAGATAGATGAATGTCCAAAAAAAGGGGGGGGGGGGGGATTTTGGTAATACAGAACAGAGACGAAGAGGTACGAACAGACACTAAACAGGAATATATATATATATATATATATATATATATATATATATATATATATATATATATATACATATATATATATATATATATATATATATATATATATATATATATATATATATATATATATATATATGAGACTGTATGTATGTCCGTTCTTTATGCGTTCGCGAACGGTCCATCCGATTGAGATGAAATTTTCTACACGTTTTCTTTTCATTCCTGTGCAACTTTCTGTCATAGTCTTTTAGTTTTTTTCCGGCTACTTACTTACTAAAATTTAATATTTCATTTTTCATTATAATTTCTATATAGCAAGGGGACTTAACTCTAGAAATGTTATTTCAAGGGGCATAACTTTTAATAACATTTCTATATACTTTATAGTCATATTGTTGCATCGTTTTCAAAGATTTATAAACTCTTTGTCTATAGTTATTTACAGGCATATGAGTTATAATAAATAATGATATAATCTTTAAGGCATTTTCAAAGTTTTCATAAAAATAATGCATAATTCATAACATTGTAACTCATCTTTTTATGCTTAAAGAAGTTATCTACAGTAATGTAGGTGATTAAAAACAGTTTTCATTAAAAATAATGGATGGTGTGTGGAAGGACATTCCTTTAAGTTACTGTGCGCCAGGAGCTGGGCGAAGCCCCGCCGGGTCAGATAGATAGACAGACAGACAGACAGATAGTCGGGAACGGGAGCTTATATGACTACTTATATGAATTAAATGAGATGCTCCCCACCAGGGACTGGATGAAGCCGGGCCGGCCCAGACAGACAGACAGACAGACAGACAGACAAACAGACAGACAGACAGACAGACAGACAGACAGTCGGGAACGGGAGCTTATATGACTACGTATATGAATTAAATGAGATGCTCCCCGCCAGGGACTGGGTGAAGCCGGGCCGGGTCAGACATACAGACAGACAGACAGACAGACAGACAGACAGACAGACAGACATATAGTCGGGAATGGGAGCTTATATGACTACGTATATGAATTAAATGAGATGCTCCCCACCAGGGACTGGGTGAAGCCGGGCCGGGTCAGCCAGACAGACAGACAGGCAGACAAACAAGCAAGCAGACAGACAGACAGACAGACTGATAGATCCCATCCAGGGACTGGGCAAAGCCGGGCCGGGTCAGCTAGTATATATATATATATATATATATATATATATATATATATATATATATATATATATATATATATATATATATATATATATATATATATATAAAACAGAGTATGTTTGTTTGTTTGTGGGTTTGTGGATTTGGATGCGTTCGATAACGGTACATCCGATTGAGATGAAATTTTCTACACGTCTTCCTTTCATTCCTGTGCAACCGACTATAATAATTTCTTAATGTAAAATCTTCGACTTATTTAATAACATTTACTTTTCCATTTTCATTATATAATGTCTATATAGCAGGGGCACTTCACTCTAGAAAAGTTATTTCAAGGAGCATAACTTTTAATAACATTTCTATATACTTTATAGTCATATTGTTGGACTTACCTGCACTATTGTTAAACTCTTTGTCTATAGTTATTTTTAGGCATATGAGTTATATTAAATAATGATATAATCTTTAAGGTATTTTTAAAGTTTGCATAAAAATAATGCATTATGCATAACATTTTAACCCATCTGTTTCTGCTTACAAATCTTATCAACTGTCATGTCGGTGATTAAAAACAGTTTTCATTAAAAATAATGAATGGTGTGTGGAAGGACATTCTTTTAAGTTACTGTGCGCCAGGAGCTGGGCGAAACCACGCCGGGTCAGATAGATAGACAGATAGTCGGGAACGGAAGCTTATTCGACTACTTATATGAATGAATTAAATGACATGCTCCCCACCAGGGACTGGGTGAAGCCGGGCCGGGACAGACAGACAGACAGACAGACAGACAGACAGACAGTCGGTAACGGGAACGGGAGCTTATATGACTACTTATATGAATTAAATGAGATGCTCCACACCAGGAGCCAGGCGATGCCGGGCAGGGTCAGACAGACAGACAGACAGACAGACAGACAGACAGACAGACAGACAGACAGATAGTCGGGAACGGGAGAGCTTATATGACTACTTATATTAATTAAATGAGATGCTCCCCACCAGGGACTGGGTGAAGCCGGGTCAGACAGACAGACAGACAAACAAGCAGACAGACAGACTGATAGATAGATATATCCCCTCCAGGGCCTGGGTGAAGCCGGGCCGGGTCAGCTAGTGTATATATATATATAAAAGGCAATGTGTATCGGTATATATTTGATGCGTTCGATAACGGTCCATCCGATTGAGATGAAATTTTCTACACGTCTTCTTTTCATTCCCATGCAACCGACTGTCATAGTTTTTTAGTGTAACATCGGCTACTTACTTACTAACATTTAATATTTCATTTTTTTCATTATCATTTCCATATAGCAAGGGGACTTAACATAAGAAAAGTTATTGCAAGGGGCATAACTTTTAATAACATTGCTATATACTTGATAGTCATATTTTTGCATCGTTTTCAAAGATTTATAAACTCTTTGTCTATAGTTATTTACAGGCATATGAGTTATAATAAATAATGATATAATCTTTAAGGCATTTTCATAGTTTTCATACAAATAATGCATAATGCATAACATTGTAACTCATCTTTTTTATGTTTAAAGAAGTTATCTACAGTCGTGTAGGTGATTAAAAACAGTTTTCATTAAAAATAATGGATGGTGTGTGGAAGGACATTCTTAAGTTACTTTTTTTTGTTATATGAATTTATTGAGACGCTCCCCGCTAGGAGCTGGGCGAAGCCGCGCCGGGTCAGATAGATAGACAGACAGACAAACAGATAGTCGGGAACGGGAGCTTATATTACTACTTATATGAATTAAACGAGATGCTCCCACCAGAGGCTGGGCGAAGCCGGGCCGGGTCAGACAGACAGACAGACAGACAGACAGACAGACAGACAGACAGACAGACAGTCGGGAACGGGAGCTTATATGACTACTTATATGAATTAAATGAGATGCTCCCCACCAGGGACTGGGTGAAGCTGAGCCGGGTCAGAAAGACAGACAGACAGACAGACAGACAGACAGACAGACAGACAGACAGACAGACAGACAGATAGTCGGGAACGGGAGCTTATATAACTACTTATGTGAAATAAATGAGATGCTCCCCACCAGGAGCTGGGCGAAGCCGGACCAGGTCAGACAGACAGACAAACAAGCAGACAGACAGACAGACAGACAGACAGACAGACAGATTGTCGGGAACGGGAGCTTATATGACTACTTATGTGAATTAAATTAGATGCTCCCCACCAGAAGCTGGGCGAAGCCGGGCCAGGTCAGACAGACAGACAGACAGACAGACAAGCAGACAGACAGACAGACAGACAGACAGACAGCCAGCCAGCCAGCCAGCCAGCCAGCCAGCCAGCCAGCCAGCCAGACAGACAGACAGACAGACAGACAGACAGACAGACAGACAGACAGACAGACAGACAGACAGACAGACAGACAGACAGACAGACAGACAGATAGATAGATAGATAGATAGATAGATAGATAGATAGATAGATAGATAGATAGATAGATAGATAGATAGATAGATAGATATATAGATAGATAGATAGATAGATAGATAGATAGATAGATAGATAGATAGATAGATAGATAGATATGCAGAATGGATTTTCTCTTGCGTCTTTCCAGTTTCCAAGTCTGATCTTCCACAGCTGTCTGTTTGCCGATGCTTTTATGTTGGTTTTGGCTGTGGGTTTGTAGCTGGGTTCGCCCAGTACTTGATATATATATAAGACCTACAAGCACTTGGAATCAACGACTGGCAAGAGAAGGTCCACCAGAGAGACGAATGGAGACGGATTGTATTTGCAGCAAAGAACCTCAATGGCTCGGAACGCTGAAGAAGAAGAAGAATATATATATATATATATATAGACCTACATCTGATCAATTACTACTGTCCAAGTGACCGCCCACAGGCACTGGACACACTACCATTAACAGAAAAAATTATATGTGTGTGTGGCGATTTCAACAGCCACTCACAGAGTTGGGGCTATGATCACATGGACCAGAGAGGAGAGAGACTGGAAGACTGGCAGGATGAGAATAGATTCATCTTTGTTAACAAGCCGTCCGACTCACATACTTTCTATTCGAGATCATGGCACACCACAACTACACCTGACCTGGCTTTTCATTCACCAGACCTGGAGTGGAACATTACACGAATTGTTGGGAAACAACTTGGTGGCAGTGACCATCGGCCAGTCTTTCTAACTGTAGAAAATGAGCTTGTAAGTGAAAGCAGCACCCTCTCGAGGTGGAACTACAAGAAAGCAGACTGGGCAATGTACAAAAATCGCACCAGCATACTGGCTAGAAACCTGAACACTGAGAAAGACATAAATAAAGTAGTTGAAGAGTTTGGGAAATGCATACTACAGGCAGCGCGAGAAACAGTACCAAGAGGAGCCCGTAAACAATATAAACCCTACTGGAGTAGTGAACTGGAACAGTTGCATAATGATGTGGAAGTGTGTAGAAAGCAAGCAGAGGCCACACCCAGCCAAGAGCACCACAATAAATTCCAGCACGTAAAAGCCAAATTTCAAAGGGCCAAGCTGCAGGCTAGACGGAAAAGCTGGCAGGAGAAAACAGAGTCTCTGAACTTTGAAAGAGACACAAGGAAATTGTGGAAGCTAATAAAACAATTTAACGATGAGGGTACAGGGAGAAACTCAAAAATTGCACTACATAAAGATGGAAACATCTTGACAAGAAAGCAAGCAGCTGACCATTTTGCGGACTCATTCGCTCAAGACAACAATATCAAAATTAGTCCAGAGAAACAACAAGAGATTCGAGAGAAACGGCAACATACAGGACAGAAGGAAATAGTACATGGGGTTCTGGAGACACCCATCACAATCAGCGAACTGGAGCTAGCCATATCAAAGCTGAAAATGAGAAAGTCACCAGGAGCTGATGGTATCTCCAATGAAATGATCAGAAACCTAGGAACAGAGGCCAAAGCAAAGCTGTTGCAGATCTTCAATAACAGCTGGACTTTAGGCAGTGTTCCACAAGCCTGGAGAGAAGCAATCATGATACCCCTCCTAAAATCAGGGAAAGATAGTTCCATTGCCTCTAGCTACAGACCAGTTAGCCTCACCAGCTGTCTCTGCAAAACACTGGAGCGCATCATCAATCACAGACTGCAGTGGTACATTGAATGTGAAAACATCCTTGTGCCACAGCAGGCAGGCTTTAGGCAGTGCTACTCTACGGAAGATCAGACAACCTATCTCTCTCAAGAAATTGAGAATGCATTCCAAGAGAAGAAGCTGGTGCTTGCGGCATGAATAGATTTGAAGAAAGCCTTTGACAAAGTCTGGAAAGAAGGTCTGATGAATAAACTGAGAAACTGCAAAGTCAATGGAAGAATGTACAAATGGGTGAAAGCATACTTGCACAACAGAAGAGCCCGAGTCCGGATAGACGGACTCAAGAGCAAGAAAGTACTACTGCGTCACGGTGTTCCCCAGGGCGGAGTCTTGTCCCCCATACTTTTTCTAATCTTCATCAATGATCTCGTTGCTAATCTACCGTATGGAATTAAAGCGGCAATGTACGCCGATGACCTGGTTCTATGGAGCACAAATGAATATGCATCAGTGGCCACCAGATTGCTACAAAGAGCTGTAGATACATTTGTTGCATGGGCAAATAGATGGTGTGTCAGCATAAACACTGACAAGTGCAGCACCATCCTATTTACAATCTCTCCAAAACAAAAGGCAGGGACCATCCAGATAAATGGAACACCCCTAAGAGAAGATAAAGAACCAACATACCTTGGAGTAACATTTGATGGCAGGCTGACATGGAGAAAGCACATCAACAAAGCAGTAGCAAAAGCCAGAAGGAAAATAGCAATCCTGAGAAAGCTAAGTGGAACCACATGGGGAGCCAGTGGAAAAATACTTAGCAAAGTTTATCAACAGAGCATACGACCACACCTAGAATACGAGTCAACTGCGTTGTGTTCGGCATCAAAAACCACACTACAAGAGCTGGACAAAGTGCACAATTACTTAGATGCCCCATGCACTTAGAGTCACCACAGGAGGGATGAGATCAACCCCTATAGTGGAAATGGAGAAGATGGGGAGGACAGAAGCACTGAGTGAGCGCAGAGATACGAAAACGCTAATACAAGTAGAAAAGTTCATCAGCTTGCCAGGCCACCCTATGAAGAACAGATTTAAAAACCTAGCTATGGGGCGGTTGAAAAGAAGTAGTTTTATCCACCAGGCCAAACGACTCTGCAGAGAAACCACCGATCTGCCCACAGTTGGTATCCCCCTAACAACTATTCCAGAGCGAACTCCATGGAAAGATGAGCATAGACCATCATTACAAATCCAGACAATAGTGAGAGGAATATTTGACAAGGAAGAACAGAACAGTGTGCAGCGCAGAACAGCCACTCTCAGCTTCCTTGATGAAGAATACCCACAGGACCTCTGGATCCGAGTCTACACAGATGGGTCAGCACAAAATGCTGTTCGAAATGGAGGAGCGGGAGTGTACATAGAATACCCAAATAATACTAGGGACACAGCTAGAGTACCGACAGGAAAGTACTGCCATAACTACGATGCTGACATTGAAACAATCAAGATAGCAACAGAGAAATTACTAAATACCAGCAATGGTACACAACCTGTGGTGCTATTGACAAATGCAAAATCAGTACTCGAGGCGCTCCTGTCTGGGAAATTGCCAGTACTAAGGACACTACTTTCTGAACTTAGCAGTCAGCATAAGGTCACCATACAGTGGATACCATCCCACTGTGGAATATCCGGAAACGACAGAGCTGATCAATTGGCTAAGGAAGGAGCCAAAGAAGAACAGACTGATGTGCCAGTTACATACCACCAAAAGAAAAGAATTATCGAATCTGTCAGAAAGCCACCAAAGCCTGCTCAAGATGACTACCACGTTATGGACAGACCAGAATAAGTCATTATTCTGCGCCTCAGAACAGGGCACAATAGATTACGCAACCACATATATACAAAATTCAAGATTGGTGAAACAGCCATGTGCACATGTGGATTGGCGTCGCAGACAGCAGAGCACATACTCCAAGACTGCCCAAAATATAACATATCTAGGCAAACCTTCTGGCCTAGAGAGACGACAGTGGAGATAAACTCTATGGACCGCTGTGTGAACTGAAAAAGACAGTTCAATTCATACAAGAGACAGCATTGCAGTTATAGACATATTTCAAGCGAACGAAAGAAGAAGAAGAATATATATATATATGGTGATCGAGTGAAACGGCGAATCATGACCGCCCACGCTTTCCGGCATGGCACAATATATATATATATATATATATATCTATATATATATATATATATATATATATATATATATATATATCAAGTATATATATATATATATATATATATATATATATATATCACTATATGACTTGATATATATATATATATATATATATATATATATATATATATATATATATATATATATATATATATATCAAGTTGGTGATTTTAACGCAAAAATAGGAAAGGGAAAAATGGAGGATGTAGTGGGGAATTATGGTTTAGGTACAAGAAATGAAAGAGGGGAAAAGCTAATAGAATGGGCAAATATCAATGATATGATAATTGGAAACACATGGTTTAAGCACCATAAAAGACGACTGTACACATGGATAAGCCCTGATAAGAAAATACGCAACCAAATTGACTACATACTAATTAATAAAAGATTTAGAAATGCTTTAATTAATGTAAAGACAATGCCTGGTGCTGACTGTAATAGTGATCATGTACCACTATGTGGACAAATAAAAGTAAGATTAAAGAGAGGGAAAAAAATAGTTAAGAACATGAGACTTAATAAAGAGGTTCTGAAAATAGATAAAGAAATGTAAGAACAATACAGAGTGACTGTGAAAAATAGGTACAATGCAATAACTAAAATACAGAGTATAGATGAACAATGGGAAATGTTAAGGGACTCCATTCATCAAACTAGCAAAGAAGTATTACCGGAGAGAGGCAAAATAGCTAAGAAAAAGTGGATGAATGAAGATATCTTAAAATTGATGGACAAAAGAAAACAGAGTAAAAATGACAAACAAGAATACGCTAAGATAAATAAAGAAATAAAAGATAAATGTGGGAAGGCTAAAGAAAGTTGGTTAAACGAGCAATGCAAAAACATTGAATTAAATTCCATTAAAGATACAAAAAATATGCACAGACAAATCAGTGAGCTTACAGGAAGAAAAATAAGAATAAATACGGGGTGTTTGAAATCAAAAACAGGAAAGATAATATTAGAGGAAGATGCTATAATGAAGAGGTGGAATGAGTATATAAGAGAATTATATGTAGGAGAAAGGGAAGAATTAACAGAAGATAGTAACTTAGAAGGTCCACCCATTCTGAAAGAAGAAGTCGCTGACGCTATGAAACGTATGAAGAAAGGAAAAACAGCTGGGCCAGATGAAATCACAATAGAAGAATTAGAAGTATTGGGAGAATTTGGAGTAGATATATTAACCAAAATGTTGAATGATATTTACAGCAGTGGATATTTACCCAGTGATATGCTGAAATCTGTATTTATAGCTATACCAAAAAGACCAGGAGCAATTGATTGTGAAGATTTTCGTACAATTAACCTTATAAACCATATCACTAAGCTTCTACTCAGAATCATAATGAGAAGAACCAAAAAGAAAATAAAAATGGAAATTAGTGAAGAACAGTATGGATTTGTGGAAGGAAAGGGCACAAACAATGCAATTTATACATTACGGACACTAATAGAAAGGTCAATAGAGAAACAGAGAGACATATATTTGTGCTTCATAGATTATACTAAGGCATTTGATAAAGTAAAACATGATGAACTGATTAAAATGTTGGAAGATATCAACATTGATGGAAAAGATTTAAGAATAATAAAGAATGTTTACTGGAACCAAGTAGCAGCAATTAAAATGGGAAATAAAGAGGGTAGTTACGAACAGATAAAGCTAGGAGTACGACAAGGGTGTGTCTTGTCACCAGATCTTTTCTCCCTGTATAGCGAAGTAATAATGAGAGAGATCAAAGAGATGCCAGGAATACTAGTTGGAGGTTATAATATAAATAATATACGCTATGCAGATGACACAGTATTGGTGGCGGATAATTCAACAGACCTACAACAATTATTAGACGTTGTAGTAACAGAGAGTGCAAGGAAAGGACTCTCCTTGAATATCAAGAAAACAGTAACAATGGTAATATCAAAGAAAATGGTGACACCAAAATGTGACATAGAAATAGAAGGGAAAATCCTTAACCAAGTTGATAATTTTAGATACCTAGGGGCATTTATAACATCAGATGGAAGATGTACAACAGAGATTAGGAGCAGAATAGGGCAGGCAAAAGCCGCATTTCAGAAAATGAAGAGTATCTTATGCAATAAGTCACTATCACTGAATGTAAGACAGAGAGTGCTGAAATGCTATGTAGAACCAGTTTTGCTGTATGGCAGTGAATCTTGGAATGTAAATGAACAAATTAAGAAGAAATTAGAAGCAACAGAGATGTGGTTCCTGAGACGAATGTTGCGAATTCCTTGGACTGCCAGAGTAACTAACGACGACTGCCTGAAACAGGCTAATGAAACTAGAACATTATATACAACAATAAGACAGAGACAAACAGCTTTCTTCGGTGATGTGATGAGAAGAGAGGCATTGGAGAACATCGTAACAACTGGAAAGATCGAGGGGAAGAGAGGCAGAGGTAGACCAAGAGACGTGATGCTGGATGGATTGAGACGGTGGCATGGAGGAATATCAGCAGCAGAGTTGATCCAGAAAACCAAAGACCGAGATCTGTGGAGAGCCATGAACGCCTACGCCAGCCGGCATGGCACTTTATGATGATGATGATGATGATATATATATATATATATATATATATATATATATATATATATATATATATATATATATATACTAGCTGACCCGGCCCGGCTTCGCCCAGGCCCTGGAGGGGATCTATCTATCTATCAGTCTGTCTGTCTGCTTGTTTGTCTGTCTGTCTGTCTGACCCGGCTTCACCCAGTCCCTGGTGGGGAGCATCTCATTTTATTCATATACGTAGTCATATAAGCTCTCCCGTTCCCGACTATCTGTTTGTCTGTCTATCTATCTGTCTGTCTGTCTGTCCCGGCCCCACCCAGTCCCTGGTGGGGAGCATCTAATTTAATTCATATACGTAGTCATATAAGCTCTCCCGTTCCCGACTGTCTGTTTATCTGTCTGTCTGTCTGACCCGGCCCGGCTTCACCCAGTCCCTGGTGGGGAGCATGTCATTTAATTCATTCATATAAGTAGTCAAATAAGCTTCCGTTCCCGACTATCTGTCTATCTATCTGACCCGGCGTGGTTTCGCCCAGCTCCTGGCGCACAGTAACTTAAAAGAATGTCCTTCCACACACCATTCATTATTTTTAATGAAAACTGTTTTTAATCACCGACATGACAGTTGATAAGTTTTGTAAGCAGAAAAAGATGGGTTAAAATGTTATGCATAATGCATTATTTTTATGCAAACTTTAAAAATACCTTAAAGATTATATCATTATTTAATATAACGCATATGCCTAAAAATAACTATAGACAAAGAGTTTAACAATAGTGCAGGTAAGTCCAACAATATGACTATAAAGTATATAGAAATGTTATTAAAAGTTATGCCCCTTGAAATAACTTTTCTAGAGAAGTCCCCCTGCTATATAGACATTATATAATGAAAATGGAAAAGTAAATGTTATTAAATAAGTAGAAGATTTTACATTAAGAAATTATTATAGTCGGTTGCACAGGAATGAAAGGAAGACGTGTAGAAAATTTCATCTCAATCGGATGTACCGTTATCGAACGCATCCAAGACCCACAAACCCACACACAAACATACACTCCTGGCGCACAGTAACTTAAAAGAATGTCCTTCCACACACCATTCATTATTTTTAATGAAAACTGTTTTTAATCACCGACATGACAGTTGATAAGTTTTGTAAGCAGAAAAAGATGGGTTAAAATGTTATGCATAATGCATTATTTTTATGCAAACTTTAAAAATACCTTAAAGATTATATCATTATTTAATATAACGCATATGCCTAAAAATAACTATAGACAAAGAGTTTAACAATAGTGCAGGTAAGTCCAACAATATGACTATAAAGTATATAGAAATGTTATTAAAAGTTATGCCCCTTGAAATAACTTTTCTAGAGTGAAGTCCCCCTGCTATATAGACATTATATAATGAAAATGGAAAAGTAAATGTTATTAAATAAGTAGAAGATTTTACATTAAGACATTATTATAGTCGGTTGCACAGGAATGAAAGGAAGACGTGTAGAAAATTTCATCTCAATCGGATGTACCGTTATCGAACGCATCCAAGACCCACAAACAAACATACACTCTGTTTTATATATATATATATATATATATTGTAGGCAAGAGTGCATGGAGAAATAGGTGGTCAATCTGTTCCTCACTTAGCGAGACGATGAACACGGGTGGAACTCTCGTTCGACGCGCGTATAACACTACTAGCTCAGTTCTCTATCAAATACGCTAATGCGCTAGCTTAGTGTTAATGACAGTTGAACATTGTATATAACTATGAGAAAGCGATAAACATTGCGTTGTTTTTCATGTAATGAGCAGAGCAGCGTTGAAAAAATATCGTAAAGATGGGAGCGTTCAGCGGTAGAAGATACAGATTGCGATAAATGATAATGGAAGGCGTAAGACTTTGATATCAAGGAGTAATCGTATTAGAATTGACCCAGAAATCAGGACCAGTTTCTGTGGAAAGGCATGAAAACCTACATCCTTTGGCGGGGAAGCTAATGACGATGATGATGATGATGATGATGATGATGATGATGATGATGATTTATTAATTTTGGATGTACCACATAGGTCTAAAATGTGTGGACTGCGCCTGGCCCTGCAGCCAGTAGGGTTAGGATCGAGTAGCCTCTCTCAGGAGGGGTGACAAGTGAAAATTAGTAGCCTGCCGATAACCCACAGACTACACAAGTCAACATAAAAAAAATACGTCTGGACCAAACTTGAACAAGTTAAATGAACAAGTATTATAATGTAAATGTCCGTTCACTGAGCATTGAAGCTAAGGAAGATATCTCGAAACAAATCAAATAGCACGATGACTCTAGTATGGCGATATAATGCCCTTCTGTCAAAATGGTAGGTCACGTGGCGATATATTATCCTTCGGCTCTTAATCAATACGCAAGAAATTACGTCTTATTGTGTGCGTCTTATTCCATCCATCATGTGCCATATCGGTAAGCGTCGGCGGTCATGATTTGCCATTTCAATCACCACCAGAGTCGTGGATCAGATCAGTGTTCTTGTCTAGACAATGCCACGTGGTGAAGCCATCCAGGCATTTACTTCTCTGTCTTCCCCATGTTCTCTTCCCCTCGATCTTGCCAGTTGTCACCGAGTTCTCTAATTTATTTCTTATCATAACATGTCCAAAAGATGTGACTGTCTACGTGTAATTTCTCTAAAGCGAAATCTCTAATCAGTTTACGATTTTCGTTTGTTTCTTGTAGGACCCGGTCGTTGGTTTTTCTCTCTTCCCATGGTATTCTTTGCATTCTCCTCGGAAACCACATTTCCATAGTGGTCAGATGTTTTTCAGCTTGACTGCTCATTGTCCACGCTTCGCATCCATACAGACTCTATATAGCATATCAACACTCTTGTTCTGGTAGCAATTGACACCTTTTTATTGGTCTGTATGTTTTTCATCTTGCAAAAGGCTGCCTTCCCCATGGCGATTCTTGTTCTAATCTCTTCGAGGCATCTCCCATCAGATGTTATGACTGTTCCAAGATAATTGTACCGATTCACTTGTTGAAGAATATCCCCATTTACTTGTATATTTAATAATTATATTGCATGTCCTTCACAGGACGTAGCAGTCAACCCCAGCATTTTCGCTGTTCGTGATTCCTGGGCAAATTTTACGTTCAGTAGTTTGCCATTGTTTTCTGAACGACCGGCTCCTATACCTTTTTCGAAAAAACCAGCACCGCTGTGTTTCGAACCCGGGTATACGGGCTCACAAACCGCGTTCGCAAGCCCTTAGGCACAGAGACCGGCTTTTATATTACATTGTGGTATTTCTTTCTTCCTAGTGACGACCATAATCTGTGTCTTTTTACAATTTAATTCTAATCCTAGTTGTTCACTGTGTGCAACAACCGCGTCTAACAAATGTTGTAGATCCTGCTCATTGTCTGCAGCCAATACTGTATCATACGCATATCTAATGTTATTGCTGTTTCTTCCTCCAAAGATGATTCCTTTCATATCTTGTACATTTCTGAAAATATTTTCAGTGTACAGGGGAAACTGATCTGGCGACATTACATATCCCTGTCTGATATTGACCTACTTCATTATCAATTCTGATGGCAAGAAACACAAATGAAATATAATGAGGCAGACACATAGACAGATAGACAGAATAGAAAGAAAGAACAAGCCAACAGACAGACAGTCAGACAGACAGATAGTCAAATAGACAGACACACGGCCGGGCAAAGAATTAAAGAAACAAAGACGGACATAAAGAATGAAAGAAAGAAAGAAAGAAAGAAAGAAACCACATACCCCAACCACACATCTCAGCTACAAACCCCAACCACACACCTCAACCACACATCTCAACCATACACACCAACCACACATCTCAACCATACACCCCAACCACACATCTCAACCACACACCTCAACCATACCCTCAGCCACACACCTCAACCACACATCTCAACCACAAACCCCAACCACACACCTCATCCACACACCTCAACCACACACATCAACCACACACACCAACAACACACCTCAACCACACATCTCAACCACACACCCCAACCACACACCTCAACCACACACCTCAACAACAAACCTCAACCACACACCCCAACCATACATCTCAACCACAAACCCCAACTACACACCTCAACCACACACCTCAACCACACACCGCAACCACACACTGCCTGGGTGTAAGTAAACATTAATGATGTGAATGAAGCGGATAGGAAACTAATCTACACCCCAAGAGTGTCATGTGACAGCTGAACCCGGAGACAGCTGAACCCAGGGAGTGCCGGGGTAGACACGGGTAGGGGTATCAAAGATGGAAAGAAGCCAAAATGCTAAATACAGATATGTCGATTGCGCACCGAGTTAAGACGTGGAGGGCTAAAAAGGAGGCCAGGACCAAAGAAAGAAAGAAACAAACAAACAAACAAACAAACAAACAAACAAACAAAACAAAACAAAAAAAAAACAATAGAAAGAAAATACACGAAATATGATGAAATAAAGAGGATTAAGATCATATTGCACACTACAATCTGAGATATAGTGACAGAAGGAGGGGGGGGGGATGAAAGAAACAGAAAGCGATAGTGAAATAGGGAAAGAGAAGAGAAACAAAGAGTGGCAGAAAATGAGGGAAGAGATTGAAAGAGACAGAGAGTGGCAGAGATTGAGAGGAGGGGAATGAGAGGAAAAGAATGACAGAAAAAAAGAATGAGAGAGAGAGAGAGAGAAAGAGAGACAGAGAGACAGAGAGAGAGACAGAGACAGAGAGAGACAGAGAATAAGAGAAATAGAATGAGATCAAATGAAAATTAGAGAGAGAGAGAGGGAGAGAGGAGATTATGAGAGAGACAGAGTGTGGCAGAAAAGAAGAGGAAGAGAAAGAGAGTGATAGAATGAGAATGAAAGAGAGAGAATGAGAGGAAGAGAATGAAAGAGAGAGTATGAGTGAAAGAGAATGACAAGAAAAGAATGAAAAGAGAGAGAGAGAGAGAGAGAGAGAGAGAGAGAGAGAGAGAGAGAGAGAGAATGAGAGGAAGAGAATAGGAGAGAATGAGACTAAGAGAAGGAGAGGAAGAGAATAAGAGAGAAAGAGAAAGTGTGTGTGTGTGTGTGTGTGTGTGTGTGTGTGTGTGTGTGTGTGTGTGACAGCATAAAAAGAATATAATGACAGAGGGTGACAAAATGAGAGAAAGAGAATGAGAGAGCGAGGGTGGAGGGAGAGAGATTGCTAGAATGAGAGGATAAGAATTAAAGATAGACAGAGAAAGAGAGGAGAGAGAGAGAGGAAAAAAGAGTAGAAAGAGAGAAAGAGAGGAGAGAGAGAGAGAGAGAGAGAGAGAGAGAAAGAAAGAGAGAGAGACAGATAGATAGATAGATAGAGAGAGAGAGAGAGAGAGAGAGAGAGAGAGAGAGAGAGAGAGAGAGAGAGAGCTAAGCTAAACCAGTATACAACCGAGAACGTGAATGAATGTATAAATGTGTCTGTGTGTTTATGTGTGTGCACGTGTATGTGTGTGTGTGTGTATGAATGGGTTTGAGTGTGCGAACTATGGTCTAGAACCCGATACGGAATAAACTGTAGTAAACATACCACTAGAGAATATTACACATCCCGTTTCCAGCGCTGTAGCTCTAAAAAAATCGTTTACACGCACGACTACACAAACCAGGTTTTTGGCTCAGGCAAGAAGTGTGCCACTCTGATGGCGCTGTAAGTGGCAGCAGATGTGGCAGGAAGAATTTTGTATTGATCGGGGGATATGACTTAATTATCTGGGCTATCGTGAGGCTTACTGCATGCCTGACGCAAGCCTACCGCCTACCTCACATTATATCTGCCGCCAATATAATGTGCACGTACTATTGTGTATCTAATATAAACCTATTGCTTACCTAACACAACACAACTGCTTAAATAATATTAACCTACCGCTTACCTAACATTAAATATGCCGCCTATATAACATAAATCTAGCGCCTATCTAACAAACACTGCTGCCTATATAATATACAACTACTTCCTATCTAACTAAAGACTATCGCATAACTAGTACAAGACTACCAACTACCTAAAGCAAGACTACCTAATATGAACCTACCGCCTACCTAACACAAGACTACAGACTACCTCACATAAATCTACCGCCTACCTAACACTAGACTACAGCCTACCTAACACAAGACTACAGCCTACCTAACACAAGACTACAGCCTACCTAACACAAAACTACCGCCTACCTAAGACAAAACTACCGCCTACCTAACACAAACCTACAGCCTACCTAACACAAAACTCAGATTGTCTGCCGCTGAGGCCACCTGTTGTTTACATCGAATGACGTCACTCGGACAATCCCCGACTGTATGAAAAACAGAATTTGTTACCGCTAGTGTGAACAAGGGAGTTGACCTAGGCTGAAGTGTCGGACTAGCTCGGTTTTAATATAGAAAAGAATCTAGCGTGTTTTGTATCAATTCACGTTGAGGAACATGTGTCTTTCATGGCAAAGTGTAGATTCAATTCAGGATAGAGCCGAGTGTTCATGGGGTATTTACTAAATAGCATTTAGATGTAAATAATGTAGGATAGTCTAGTGATTGATAGAGCTAGAACTTGAACATGGTGTTGTTGCTTTGTGGTTAGATATTCAAGGAGTGTCGGCGACAGTAGGCAATCGCATTGTTAAAACTAACTAGTGTGAGAGGTCAATTAGCTCAGCTGGTTAGAAATAGTGAAGTGGGATGATATTTAGAAGGATTGAGGATGGTTGGGGGATAGGGGAAATGTCCAATGGTGGGATTTTCCAGTGGGGGTCTACTGGGGTTCTGCACTTTACATTTGGTCTTTCCTTGTCCTACCCTAATTCAGACCGATGTGATGAGCTCCTCTGCCCCATGACAGAGTTTGGTTCACTGTCATATATCTGAGTGAGGCCGTCGGCCTACACTCATCTAATAGGGGTCAGTGTCCGGTTGCTCTCACCCGGTGTGTTCTCTCTCTTTCACAGGTTCCCTCAGGTTATGAAGAAAAGAAGTTGAAACATCACTGTTTACTATCAGGGATAAATTAGTGCAGGAAGAGTTATTCAGCAGCTTTTGCACTGGGCCCATGATAAAAAGGGTCTGAAGGAACATGGCTCGGTTGAGCCAAAACATATAAGCATCCAGCAGATGACTTCTTAGTGATAGGGATCATGGAAGTCAGTAGTGAGATTATTTTTCCAAACCACATGTGAACAGAACACTAGTGATTGTTTTCCACATCACACGTAGAAAGAACCATAGTTAGTTTCTAAGGAACAGGAACAATGAACCTGGTGCTTTTCTAAATTACTAGACTCCTGTGGGACTGTAAACAATAACAGTGTAATTGTGAAACGGTAGGACCTTTAGAAAATAAAATCACGTTATTTCAAGGGACAGTGTTCCGTGTTTTCACAAGGCAAGGATGTTTTAAGTCTCAGAACAGTAGGGATATTTTAATAACATGGGGTGTGATCGATTCAGGATCAGTATCGGACTATATCCGTGATTGGTAACCACGTATCTGGGTTATCAAAAGCTACTGGAGGAAGTCAACATTTAGCAGGAGGGACACATCGTTTGGTGAGGTTATCGTGTACTGAACTATGATGATGTTGTGTGATCCTTACAGGGATGATCAGACTTTGCTCCTGAGCTGTTCGGTCTGATTCTGCAGATATACTAGAGTACACGACATACATTCTATACATACACTTCTCACATACATACACTTTTCTTCATTAAATTAATGTGTTATTAATTTTTGGAAGCTAGAGTTGTTTAGTATGTTGTTTTGGGGATGTGTGAGAGAGGGGGCATGAGCCAGAGGTGAGAGAGAGAGAGAGAGAGAGAGAGAGAGAGAGAGAGAGAGAGAGGGGGGGGGGTATCCATTGACTGAAGGAGTGTGGTGGACGGAATCTGGTGGATTCTCCAGAATAATGATATGGTGTCAAAAATAATGTGGGTGTTGATTCCCCTCACACCAGGGACGACACTATAAAGGAAATCCACGACACTAACACAAGACTACAGCCTACCAAACACAAGACTACATCCTACCTAACAAAAGACTACCGCCTACCTAACACAAGACTACCGCCTATCTAACAACAGACTACCGCCTACCTAACACAAGACTACCGCCTATCTAACAAAAGACTACCGCCTACCTAACACAAGACCACAGCCTATCTAACAAAAGACTACAGCCTACCTAACACAAGACTACAGCCTACCTAACACAAGACTACAGCCTACCTAACACAAGACCACAGCCTATCTAACAAAAGACTACCGCCTACCTAACACAAGACTACAGCCTACCTAACACAAGACTACAGCCTACCTAACACAAGACTACAGCCTACCTAACATAAGACTACAGCCTACCTAACACAAGACTACCGCCTACCTAACACAAGACTACCGCCTACCTAACACAAGACTACAGCCTACCTAACACAAAACTACAGCCTACCTAACACAAGAATACCGCCTACCTAACACAAGACTACAGCCTACCTAACACAAGACTACAGCTTACCTAACACAAGACTACAGCCTACCTAACACAAGACTACAGCCTACCTAACACAAGACTACAGCCTACCTAACACAAGACTACCGCCTACCTAACACAAGACTACCGCCTACCTAACACAAGACTACAGCCTACCTAACACAAGACTACCGCCTACCTAACACAAGACTACAGCCTACCTAACACAAGACTACAGCCTACCTAACACAAGACTACAGCCTACCTAACACAAGACCACAGCCTACCTAACACAAGACTACAGCCTACCTAACACAAGACTACAGCCTACCTAACACAAGACTACAGCCTACCTAACACAAGACTACAGCCTACCTAACACAAGACCACAGCCTACCTAACACAAGACCACAGCCTACCTAACACAAGACTACCGCCTACCTAACACAAGACTACCGCCTATCTAACACAAGACTACAGCCTGCCTAACACAAGACTACAGCCTACCTAACACAAGACCACAGCCTACCTAACACAAGACTAATGCCTACCTAACACAAGACTACCTCCTATCTAACACAAGACTACCGCCTACCTAACACAAGACTACAGCCTACCTAACACAAGACTACAGCCTACCTAACACAAGACTACAGCCTACCTAACACAAGACCACAGCCTACCTAACTCAAGACTACCGCCTATCTAACACAAGACTACAGCCTACCTAACACAAGACTACAGCCTACCTAACACAAGACTACATCCTACCTAACACAAGACTACAGCCTAACTAACACAAAACTACCGCCTACCTAACACAAAACTACCGCCTACCTAACACAAAACTACCGCCTACCTAACACAAAACTACAGCCTACCTAACACAAGACTACAGCCTACCTAACACAAAACTACCGCCTACCTAACACAAAACTACCGCCTACCTAACACAAGACCCCAGCCTACCTAACACAAGACTACAGCCTACCTAACACAAGACTACCGCCTATCTAACACAAAACTACCGCCTAACTAACACAAGACTACAGCCTACCTAACACAAGACTACAGCCTACCTAACACAAAACTACAGCCTACCTAACACAAAACTATCGCCTACCTAACACAAAACTACCGCCTACCTAACACAAGACCACAGCCTACCTAACACAAGACTACAGCCTACCTAACACAAAACTACCGCCTACCTAACACAAAACTACAGCCTACCTAACACAAGACTACAGCCTACCTAACACAAAACTACCGCCTACCTAACACAAAACTACCGCCCACCTAACACAAGACCACAGCCTACCTAACACAAGACTACAGCCTACCTAACACAAGACTACCGCCTATCTAACACAAAACTACAGCCTAACTAACACAAGACTACAGCCTACCTAACACAAGACTACAGCCTACCTAACACAAAACTACAGCCTACCTAACACAAAACTACCGCCTACCTAACACAAAACTACCGCCTACCTAACACAAGACCACAGCCTACCTAACACAAGACTACCGCCTACCTAACACAAGACTACCGCCTACCTAACACAAGACTACAGCCTACCTAACACAAGACTACCGCCTACCTAACACAAGACTACAGCCTACCTAACACAAGACTACAGCCTACCTAACACAAGACTACAGCCTACCTAACACAAGACCACAGCCTACCTAACACAAGACTACAGCCTACCTAACACAAGACTACAGCCTACCTAACACAAGACTACAGCCTACCTAACACAAGACCACAGCTTACCTAACACAAGACCACAGCCTACCTAACACAAGACTACCGCCTACCTAACACAAGACTACCGCCTATCTAACACAAGACTACAGCCTGCCTAACACAAGACTACAGCCTACCTAACACAAGACTACAGCCTACCTAACACAAAACTACCGCCTACCTAACACAAGACTACCGCCTATCTAACACAAGACTACCGCCTACCTAACACAAGACTACAGCCTACCTAACACAAGACTACAGCCTACCTAACACAAGACTACAGCCTACCTAACACAAGACCACAGCCTACCTAACACAAGACTACCGCCTATCTAACACAAGACTACAGCCTACCTAACACAAGACTACAGCCTACCTAACACAAGACTACATCCTACCTAACACAAGTCTACACCCTAACTAACACAAAACTACCGCCTACCTAACACAAAACTACCGCCTACCTAACACAAAACTACCGCCTACCTAACACAAAACTACAGCCTACCTAACACAAGACTACAGCCTACCTAACACAAAACTACCGCCTACCTAACACAAAACTACCGCCTACCTAACACAAGACCACAGCCTACCTAACACAAGACTACAGCCTACCTAACACTAGACTACCGCCTATCTAACACAAAACTACAGCCTAACTAACACAAGGCTACAGCCTACCTAACACAAGACTACAGCCTACCTAACACAAAACTACAGCCTACCTAACACAAAACTACCGCCTACCTAACACAAAACTACCGCCTACCTAACACAAGACCACAGCCTACCTAACACAAGACTACAGCCTACCTAACACAAAACTACAGCCTACCTAACACAAGACTACAGCCTACCTAACACAAAACTACCGCCTACCTAACACAAAACTACCGCCTACCTAACACAAGACCACAGCCTACCTAACACAAGACTACAGCCTACCTAACACAAGACTACCGCCTATCTAACACAAAACTACAGCCTAACTAACACAAGACTACAGCCTACCTAACACAAGACTACAGCCTACCTAACACAAAACTACAGCCTACCTAACACAAAACTACCGCCTACCTAACACAAAACTACCGCCTACCTAACACAAGACCACAGCCTACCTAACACAAGACTACAGCCTACCTAACACAAAACTACCGCCTACCTAACACAAAACTACAGCCTAACTAACACAAGACTACAGCCTACCTAACACAAGACTACAGCTACCTAACACAAAACTACAGCCTACCTAACACAAAACTACAGCCTACCTAACACAAAACTACCGCCTACCTAACACAAGACTACCGCCTACCTAACACAAAACTACAGCCCACTTAACACAAGACTACAGCCTACCTAACACAAGACTACCGCCTACCTAACACAAGACTACCGCCTACCTAACACACGGATACAGCTTATCTAACACAAAACTACCGCCTACCTAACACAAGATTACCGCCTACCTAACACAAAACTACCGCCTATCTAATCGCCTACCTAACACAAGACTACAGCATAACATAAACCTACTGCCCACCTAACAAAGTTTAGTGCCTACCTAACATAAACCTACCGCTTACCTAATCAACCTACTGTCTACTGGATACAAATCTAGTGCCTACCTGACACAAGTCTACTGCCTACCTGACACAAAGTCTTTCAGACTCAAACCCACCTAACACAAAACTAAAGTTAAAGTTAGTTGCATTATCCTTTACAGGACGTCGCAGTCAACCCCATCATTTTTTGGCTATTCGTGATTTCTTGGCAAGTAGTTTGTCATTGTTTTCTGAACGACCGGCACCAATACCATTTTCAGAAAAAAAGCAAGGTGGTCTGCTGTCAAATCGCATGCAGGTGTGTTTTGAACGCGGTTTGCGAGATTACGAACTGCACCCGGAATCCTTCGCCAGGGAGCTGGTAACATAAGCCTACTGCCTACCTAACACAAGTTTATTGCCTACATAACATAAGTTTACTGCCTACCAAACACAAGTTTATTGCCTACATAACATAAGTTTACTGCCTACCTAACACACGTTTATTGCCTACATAACATAAGTTTACTGCCTACCTAACACACGTTTATTGCCTACATAACATAAGTTTACTGCCTACCTATTGCCTACATAACATAAGTCTACTGCCTACCTAACACAAGTTTATTGCCTACATAACATAAGTTTACTGCCTACCAAACACAAGTTTATTGCCTACATAACATAAGTTTACTGCCTACCTAACACACGTTTATTGCCTACATAACATAAGTTTACTGCCTACCTAACACACGTTTATTGCCTACATAACATAAGTTTACTGCCTACCTATTGCCTACATAACATAAGTCTACTGCCTACCTAACACAAGTCTACTGTTAATCTGATACAAGCCTACCTGACAAAAAACTGTCTGACACAAACCTACCTGACACAAAACTATTTGACACAAATCTAATCTGATACAAGCCTATATGACACACAACTATCTGATGCAAACCTACCTGACACAAACCAATCTGATGCAAACCTACCTGACACAAATGTACCTGACACAAAACTATCACACAAATCTGTCTGACACAAGCTTAACTGACATTTATCTGCCACAAACCTACCTGACAAAAACCAATTTGACACAAACCTACCTGATACAAACCTACCTGACACAAAACTATCCGACACAAATCTGTCTGACACAAATCTGTCTGACACAAACTTAACTGACATTTACCTGACACATTTATCTGACACAAACCTACCTGACAAAAACCAACTTGACCCAAACCTATCTGATACAAACCTATCTGACACAAACCTATCTGACACAAACCTACTTGAGACAAAGCCAACCTGCTACACGTTCCGCCCAGTAACCAGAGCACAGTCAAATCCCTCTTGTTGACAAACCACAAACAAACCAGGAAATATGCGTACACGTTTCTCTACCACAACAGCCAGCAATCACGCCGGCAGCCTTCAACTAGATCCTGCTGTTTTGGGCGGGAGGTATTCTATGGCAGGCGACTATTGGCGTTTGGGTTTACAGCTGTCTAACTCTGACGTGATATTTACATTCAGTTTCGGAAAGTAATTTAGAGTGTATTTTTAATGACTGTGCAGTGTTTGAAAATATTGCCGGTCCAAGTTTTGCATTCACCCTCTGTATAGTTCATGCAACATAATAGGTAAATACAAAACTTGGACCGGCAATATTTGGAAACACTGCACAATCATTAAAAATACATCCTAATATGAGAGACCTGTGCAAAAATACATTTATGTCTAGTTGAGCTGAGCTAAGAACCGACATCACTGCATTCAGGGCATTCCCATACGCGCTCCGTCCCCTCGTTCAACAGCCAGCGAAGAGTTATGCAACTAATCGTTCCCACCGCTAACTGATCGAAAGCTGTCCTGGTCTTCCCTCTCAGTTTTGAGATTCTTCTAGAATCCCTGCCGATCCACAGCTATATCATTCTTTCCACATACAGGCTATCAATCTGCCCCCCCCCCCCCTCCTTCCCCACTTGTTCCCACAGGTGCTCGACCACCTCCCCCTTGTTCATAGGTAATCTACTACTACTAAGAGGTGCATTTCCTGCTAGCATATCGGCCTGTTCATTCCCCCGCTCTCCTGCATGGTCGGGGCAAAAAATCCATATAATTCTCAGAATCTGTGACCTCTGGAGCGAGGATAGCCATTCCACACGACACGTTCCTTACATTTATGGCTAACCGATGAAACGCAGTTTTACAATTCCCCGACATACGTGAGTTCGACACCAACCACGGGCGATTTAGACATCGCAGCCAACCCCAGCATTTTTTAACTACTGTGGAAGGCGGACGCGCCATAGACCAGGCTGATATACTGAGTGCTCTACGAGAAGTAAGACTTTTTCGAGAACCAAGTGATGACTGAATCTACAACCATGGCCAGGCTGCTAGAACAGCAAGTTAAAGGAGATGTAGCCAAACAAGAATATTACGCAGGAAGCCAAAGAAGATTAATAAACCAACACAGAACTGGTGTCGTTAGCCGCTACACGCTGCGGGATTTGCTGAGGAGGGGATCCGAGCACTTATGGACTGAATAGTTCGATGCGCAATGAGGATGATCTGTCGACTAACATTCTTTGACTGTTTATGATTTCTTAGTAAGTTAACGTTCATTATTTTTCTATTGCTTTCTGAACGACAGGCACTCATACCATTGTATAGAGGTCAGTATGGCCGAATGGATAAGAACATGTGTTCTTAAACACCCGGTGTGCTGATGCCGAAGTAAGGGGTTCAACCCCTACATCGGACATGTTGAACTAAAATGTTGACTCCTCGTCCTTTACTTGGGGACGTTCATTACAAATATCACTGAAGTCGGAGTGGATTCGCCTGATGGCGAGGGACACTGTTAATAGGTAAAGCTAATCCACACGCAAAATTCAGAAGTAATGTGTATGGACTACGCTTGAGTTCAAAGGGGGCGAGCGCAAAAAATCCATTGTATGCTTCCAAATCCTCCGCAGCTGTGTTTCGAACGCGACATGTTGGATTGTGAATTGCGTTCGCAAACCTTTAGCCACATAGCCGGCTTCCAAAGGAAACATGTAAAAATATAACCCGGATGAAAAATAAAACAAAGTATTTCCAAAAGATGCTAGTCATTGTAACGGACTCACAAAGTGTCATAATCCACGGGATCGGGGGTGTAGGCATTGGCCAGCAGGCTGCGCTGAATGGGAGGTGCAACAATTGATACACAATTCGTGAACAGTTCATGTAATCAATTACCCGGATGGCGCTGTGTTAAGAGACAAAAGAAGTGTCTGTGGGTTCACAGCGTAAGTTAATGGACAATGTTTAGTGCGCAGGAGAGCCTGGTATATGATGCCACGACTTTTAGTCTAAGAAGTGAGATGGAGGCAGTCTTTGCGGCTTTCCGCTGGCTGAAGGATACACAGCTGACATATGTCGTAATTGTAGCGGACTAGCGGAGCATGCTGTGTGTAAAGACAGGTATGATTCGTGCACCAGAGCATGCTTCAAGTTAAGAAATCTAAGATCAGGAACATCCATTGGATCGTTTCCTCAGGGCATGACCTTGTGTTTTGAAAACTAGCAGTCCGACAAATTGGCTGGATCTGCACCTCCGGGTGGAGTCCTAGTGACAGATCTGGTCATGGCTCTTTGGAATTGTGTGTATAGTGTGGAAGAACAGATACATGACTATTGCCTGGAGAGTATGGTGCGACCAGAGGATCTGGCCTAATCAGATTGAAATTGCAATCAGTTTGGTGACCTTTCGCTGGCTGTTGAAGATGAGAGCGTAGTGCAATTCGGAATGTCGCGAATGATATTATGTCAGTTCTTGACTCGACTCAATTTAACTAGTGATTGTTTCTTTCCTGACTTACCATTACAATTACTGCTGCCGCCGCTGCTGCTGCAATACCATTTGTCTGGAATGATGTAACAGTAAAGGACTCTTCTCTACGCCTTGAGACAAGATTGGCGTATGGTGATAGCTCCAGATTTTGAAAGAGCCAAATGAGAAGAAATAAACTAGAGAACTTGGTTCCAACTGGCAAGATTGATGGGGAAAGAACACGGGGAAGGCAGAGAGTAAATATCTAGATGGCTTGGCCACAAAACATGGTCGAGTAAATACCACAGAACTGATCCACGACTCTGGTGATCAGATAGTGTGAGATGGCGAAACGTGACCGTCCAGGCTTATCGACATGGCACATGATAATGATGATGATTTTATACTGGGTTAGACTGGAAGCTTGGGAAAATTGTAAACTCCCCCTTTGATACTGATGTGACCCCATGACCTCCGGGCCTAGAGCAAGCGTCCTAGTCACTACGTGATGGTGGCTGACAATTGACTAGAATAGCAGTAGCTAATACATGCGCCGGAAATATAATGAGAAATATCAGAGATGACATAGCTAAGGAACAATATCATGGCCTAAATATCGGTAGCTAATACATGCACCGGAAATATAATGAGAAATATCAGAGATGACATAGCTAAGGAACAATATCATGGCCTAAATATCGGTAGCTAATACATGCGCCGGAAATATAATGAGAAATATCAGAGATGACATAGCTAAGGAACAATATCATGGCCTAAATATCGGTAGCTAATACATGCGCCGGAAATATTATGAGAAATATCAGAGATGACATAGCTAAGGAACAATATCATGGCCTAAATATCGGTAGCTAATACATGCGCCGGAAATATTATGAGAAATATCAGAGATGACATAGCTAAGGAACAATATCATGGCCTAAATATCGGTAGCTAATACATGCGCCGGAAATATCATGAGAAATATCAGAGATGACATAGCTAAGGAACAATATCATGGCCTAAATATCGGTAGCTAATACATGCGCCGGAAATATCATGAGAAATATCAGAGATGACATAGCTAAGGAACAATATCATGGCCTAAATATCGGTAGCTAATACATGCGCCGGAAATATCATGAGAAATATCAGAGATGGCATAGCTAAGGAACAATATCATGGCCTAAATATCGGTAGCTAATACATGCGCCGGAAATATCATGAGAAATATCAGAGATGACATAGCTAAGGAACAATATCATGGCCTAAATATCGGTAGCTAATACATGCGCCGGAAATATCATGAGAAATATCAGAGATGACATAGCTAAGGAACAATACCATGGCCTAAATATCGGTAGCTAATACATGCGCCGGAAATATCATGAGAAATATCAGAGATAACATAGCTAAGGAACAATACCATGGCCTAAATATCGGTAGCTAATACATGCGCCGGAAATATCATGAGAAATATCAGAGATAACATAGCTAAGGAACAATACCATGGCCTAAATATCGGTAGCTAATACATGCGCCGGAAATATCATGAGAAATATCAGAGATAACATAGCTAAGGAACAATACCATGGCCTAAATATCGGTAGCTAATACATGCGCCGGAAATATCATGAGAAATATCAGAGATGACATAGCTAAGGAACAATACCATGGCCTAAATATCGGTAGCTAATACATGCGCCGGAAATATCATGAGAAATATCAGAGATGACATAGCTAAGGAACAATATCATGGCCTAAATATCGGTAGCTAATACATGCGCCGGAAATATCATGAGAAATATCAGAGATAACATAGCTAAGGAACAATACCATGGCCTAAATATCGGTAGCTAATACATGCGCCGGAAATATCATGAGAAATATCAGAGATGACATAGCTAAGGAACAATATCATGGCCTAAATATCGGTAGCTAATACATGCGCCGGAAATATCATGAGAAATATCAGAGATAACATAGCTAAGGAACAATACCATGGCCTAAATATCGGTAGCTAATACATGCGCCGGAAATATCATGAGAAATATCAGAGATGACATAGCTAAGGAACAATATCATGGCCTAAATATCGGTAGCTAATACATGCGCCGGAAATATAATGAGAAATATCAGAGATGACATAGCTAAGGAACAATATCATGGCCTAAATATCGGTAGCTAATACATGCGCCGGAAATATAATGAGAAATATCAGAGATGACATAGCTAAGGAACAATACCATGGCCTAAATATCGGTAGCTAATACATGCGCCGGAAATATAATGAGAAATATCAGAGATGACATAGCTAAGGAACAATATCATGGCCTAAATATCGGTAGCTAATACATGCGCCGGAAATATCATGAGAAATATCAGAGATGACATAGCTAAGGAACAATATCATGGCCTAAATATCGGTAGCTAATACATGCGCCGGAAATATAATGAGAAATATCAGAGATGGCATAGCTAAGGAACAATACCATGGCCTAAATATCGGTAGCTAATACATGCACCGGAAATATAATGAGAAATATCAGAGATGGCATAGCTAAGGAACAATATCATGGCCTAAATATCGGTAGCTAATACATGCACCGGAAATATAATGAGAAATATCAGAGATGACATAGCTAAGGAACAATATCATGGCCTAAATATCGGTAGCTAATACATGCGCCGGAAATATAATGAGAAATATCAGAGATGACATAGCTAAGGAACAATATCATGGCCTAAATATCGGTAGCTAATACATGCGCCGGAAATATAATGAGAAATATCAGAGATGACATAGCTAAGGAACAATATCATGGCCTAAATATCGGTAGCTAATACATGCGCCGGAAATATAATGAGAAATATCAGTGATGACATAGCTAAGGAACAATATCATGGCCTAAATATCGGTAGCTAATACATGCGCCGGAAATATAATGAGAAATATCAGAGATGACATAGCTAAGGAACAATATCATGGCCTAAATATCGGTAGCTAATACATGCGCCGGAAATATAATGAGAAATATCAGAGATGACATAGCTAAGGAACAATATCATGGCCTAAATATCGGTAGCTAATACATGCGCCGGAAATATCATGAGAAATATCAGAGATGACATAGCTAAGGAACAATATCATGGCCTAAATATCGGTAGCTAATACATGCGCCGGAAATATAATGAGAAATATCAGTGATGACATAGCTAAGGAACAATATCATGGCCTAAATATCGGTAGCTAATACATGCGCCGGAAATATAATGAGAAATATCAGAGATGACATAGCTAAGGAACAATATCATGGCCTAAATATCGGTAGCTAATACATGCGCCGGAAATATAATGAGAAATATCAGAGATGACATAGCTAAGGAACAATATCATGGCCTAAATATCGGTAGCTAATACATGCGCCGGAAATATAATGAGAAATATCAGAGATGACATAGCTAAGGAACAATATCATGGCCTAAATATCGGTAGCTAACACATGCGCCGGAAATATAATGAGAAATATCAGAGATGACATAGCTAAGGAACAATATCATGGCCTAAATATCGGTAGCTAATACATGCGCCGGAAATATAATGAGAAATATCAGAGATGACATAGCTAAGGAACAATATCATGGCCTAAATATCGGTAGCTAATACATGCGCCGGAAATATAATGAGAAATATCAGAGATGACATAGCTAAGGAACAATATCATGGCCTAAATATCGGTAGCTAATACATGCGCCGGAAATATAATGAGAAATATCAGAGATGACATAACTAAGGAACAATATCATGGCCTAAATATCGGTAGCTAATACATGCGCCGGAAATATCATGAGAAATATCAGAGATGACATAGCTAAGGAACAATATCATGGCCTAAATATCGGTAGCTAATACATGCGCCGGAAATATAATGAGAAATATCAGAGATGACATAGCTAAGGAACAATATCATGGCCTAAATATCGGTAGCTAATACATGCGCCGGAAATATAATGAGAAATATCAGAGATGACATAGCTAAGGAACAATATCATGGCCTAAATATCGGTAGCTAATACATGCGCCGGAAATATCATGAGAAATATCAGAGATGACATAGCTAAGGAACAATATCATGGCCTAAATATCGGTAGCTAATACATGCGCCGAAAATATAATGAGAAATATCAGAGATGACATAGCTAAGGAACAATATCATGGCCTAAATATCGGTGGTCATGAAATACCAGCGATTCCATATACTGATGATACAATATTACTATCCACATCACTGAATGGTATAGAAAAACTAATAAACTCAACCCAAAAAAAGAATAGTGAAAATCACAACGTATATCCTAATATAGCAAAAACAAAGTAATGCATATAGATACAACTAATTTGGAGAAATAAATATATGTTAATGAGGAAACATTTGAGGTATTGGAACATTTCGAATATCTTGGGTCATTAATTACCAACAATGGTGACACAATGAAAGAAGTTAAAAGACGAATATCTGTTGCTCTTCAAAAACTAAAACAATTGAATAAATTGTGGTGTGGGACGGATAGCTCTACAAAAATTAAGAGTTGTAAGAGCATGCATCTTTCTCATTGCAACATACGCCTGTGAGACCTGGGCGCTTACTGAACAAGCTGAACAGCGCATAAATGCTTTTGAATATAAATGTTATGGACGGATTTAAGAATATCTTGGAGACAGAAAAGAACAAATGCATACATACGACAAGAGCTGAATATTGAAAAAGGTTGGCTACTTAAGACGATGAAAGAAAGAAATTTGAATATTCTTGTCACTTGAAACGCCATGAAAGTTTGGAGGGAACAATAATGGAGGGGTATATGCCCGAGAAGTGAGGAAGAGGAAGGCCAAAGAGAAGATGAGTGCAGAATGTGGCCGATGATCTCCAGATGGGTGTATCGGACGCGGGACATTTTGCATATGGCCGAGAAGTTTTCCGGAGGAGTGATATAAGAGCGAGGTTCTGCCAAGGACATTCACAGCTTTTGCCCACACCATATTGCTTAAATTAATACGCCACCCATTTTATAATTCAGGCGACAATCTAGCCACATTTGCATGACTGCGAGCAATGTTTTAACTTTATGTCGTAAAGCTGTCATGACTGAAACTAAGTGAGACGGCTTGTAAATTATTCAAAAGTTTTTTATCGTTACAGAAGGAAACCGGAGCGAAACAGAAGTCAGATGACACAACATTTGTAACAATTACTGCTGCTACCACAACAACAACAACAACAACAACAACAACAACAACAACAACAACAACAACTACTACTACTACTACTACTACTACTACTACTACTACTACTACTACTACTACTACTACTACTACTACTACTACTACTACTGCTGCTGCTACTACTCCTACTACTACTACTGATGCTGCTACTGCTGCTGCTGCTACTACTACTACAACTACTACTACTACTACTAGTACTACTACTACTACTAATACTACTACTATTACTGCTACTACTACTACTACTACTACTACTACTACTACTATTACTACTACTACTACTACTACTACTACTACTACTACTACTACTACTACTACTACTACTACTACAAAAACTACTAGGGGAGACTGGGGAGAAATGGACACAGGGGAGAAATGGACCACCCCCTCTCTGGCCCCTGGCTGTGATGCAATGAAAGTGAAACCATAATAAGTTTGTTTTCCACATCAAACATAGTCCGAATTTTTCATTTGCCATCGACTTCCCGCAGAGGTCGTTCCCACGCAAAGTTTGAAAAATTTTCTGCACTAAAGTTTCTTTTTCCAGTTCCAGACACCATCGTAAAGCAGAAGCATAGTCAGGAATCAGGACACGGTAATTACGTTAAAATCTTTATTTACTTGTTATTTAAGAGTTCATATAAAAAATATAGCATACAATATTAGATTTAATAGACTTTATGGCTGAATAGTTTAATACATTGATGGGGGAGAAATGGACCGGTTCATTTCTCCCCATGGTTCATTTCTCCCCATAGAAGAAATTGACAAGACAGTCTGTTGTTATTAAAAGTGTTGAAGATTGCATTCGAATATCAGCATTATTGATTCTTTTTAATACTGGGGTCTAAATCTAGACCAATAAAACTGTTAACAAATTTGATTTCAGTGATTTATTAAAGATGCACGCCATTCGTGCTATGATCAGTATTTCTTTGCAAATGATAGGCCTACCATTCTAAATGTTATATAATTCTGTCACTCTTTTGTTTCAGATGCCAAGATTGTACATCAGAAACACCAACAAGGGTCTCGTTACGGAGGAACGTATGAGAGAAGCTGTTAATGCTGTGAAAAATGGAATGAAAGTGAGGAAAGCTGCAAGGGAGTACGGCATTGCTCGCTCTACCCTCAATAACAATCTTACAAAAGACAGAGAAGGAAATGGTCTGCCTACTAGACTCGTACCAAATTATAGGCATAGCCTTGTTTTCACAGCTAAGCAAGAAGCTGATTTTGCTAGTTACTTGAAAGATTGTGCAAGAATGTTCCATGGACTCACAACTAAAAACGTTCGTATTTTGGCGTACGAGATGGCGAAAGTCAATAACATTGCACATCCTTTAACCTGGGATGAGCAAATGATTTAACCTGGGATGAGCAAATGATGGCAGGGAATGACTGGCTTTGTGGATTTTTGCGACGGAATCCCGAGCTGATCATAAGGCAACCTGAGGCAACATCTCTGGCTAGAGCTACAGCTTTCAACAAACATAATATTTGCACCTTCTTCAACATTGTGAAGGAAACCATTACAAAACTAAATGTGAGTGGAGCTCAAATCTACAATTTGGATGAATCAGGTCTGACCACTGTACAGAAAGTGCCAAAAGTAATTGCCCCACGAGGAGTGAAGCAAATAGGCCAGGTGACATCCAGAGAAAGAGGAGAACTGGTCACAATCTGTTGCATTGTGTCAGCTGCGGGTCACATTATCCCTCCAGTTTTTGTGTTTCCCAGAAAATTTTTTAAGAATTTTATGCTTGCTGGAGCACCTGAAGGTTCCCTTGGCCTTGTGAATGAATCAGGTTGGATGACCCGTGATAATTTCGTCAAAGTTATAAATCACTTCATTAAGCATTCAAGACCTTCCAAAGACTTCCCTTTGATTTTGATCTTGGACAATCACGATTCCCACATTCCATTTGAATCACTTAACTGTGCAAGAAAAACAACATTCATGTGATCACGTTGCCACCACACACCTCATCTAAAACTCAGCCCTTGTACCGTTCAGTTTTTGGACCCATGAAGTCGGTCTACAACAATGCGTGTGATTCATGGATGATGAAAAATGTTGGGACACCACTGACAATCTATCAAGTTGCAAATCTAGGAGGCCACGCTTTTCTTAAAGCGGCAACTCCCATTAACATTCAATCAGGCTTTGCAGTGTCAGGTATTTGGCCCTTTAACGAAGATGTTTTTACAGAAGATGATTTTATGCCTTCAGAAATAACGAACAGGCCCATCAGCAAGGACAGTGAAAATGCCACTTTAGAAAGCAATGAACAGACAGGATCAGCATCTCCACATTGTGGTACCAGCACAGATCAAACTGCACAAGAATTTCATGAAAATCAGAAAGAGTGTAATGTTGAGAACCTTGTAGATGACTTGCAGGAAATATCAGGGAGTTTTCAACATAAAGCTACTTCTTCCTTTACTTCGCCTCATGTTTTCAGAGGACTACCAAAAGCTGGTCCGCGAAAAGATTCAAATAATATGAGGAAAAGAGGAAAAACTATAATGGCTACTTCTACGCCAGAAATGGATCGAATTAGGGAAAGAGCGGTGATGAAAGAAAAGGCAGCAAAAGTTCCACCCAAAAAGGCAAAGAGACAGCTGCTGAAAGAACTTGATGTTGATTCAGATCCAGAAACTGACATTTCGTTTTGTGATGACACAGATTCTGATGTTTCATTTGGTGAAAATGAAGAGTGTACGGTTAGCTTTACTGGTGTGCGTGAGGTTTTTGAAGGCCAGTGTGTGCTATGTGAATATGGAACAAAGAAGACTTGTGTTTACTATGTAGGAATTGTAAGGTGAGACATTGATGATGATGGTGATGTTGAGGTGAGTTCTTGCGCAAGAGTGAGAAGGTTGCTGGTAAATTTGTTAAGCCTAAGGTAGAAGATGTCGCCAGTGTCTCAATTACATGTATTAAAGCACAGCTTACTAGATCTACAATCACTGGAACCACTTCTAGGACCAAAGATGGCTATGTCTTCAAAGAAAGTCTTGCAGGCATAAATGTTCGATAAAACTTTATATTAGATTAATATATCATATTAAACTTTTTTACTGTCGCTTAAAATAATAAAAAAAACTGCAAATATCCTTTTAATGATTATTTATTTCTTATAGCAATATGGATGAGTTGTTGCTGCTTCTTTTTAAAAAAGGTCAATTTCTCCCCACTATGGTCCATTGCTCCCCACGTGCTGGTCCATTTCACCCAAATGGTGGTCAATTTCTCCCCATGTTCATATACATTTTTGAAATGCATTTTGTAAAGAAACATATAGAAATAGATTGCTAAATGTTTTCCCCTTTTAAAATAAATGAATGTACAACATTTTAGTCATGGTTTTGTTATGTTTCGATAAAATCTGTTCCGGTGATGAGCAAAAATTGAAAACTACAAAATTGCTGGTCCATTTCTCCCCAGTCTCCCCTACTACTACTACTACTACTACTACTACTACTACTACTACTACTACTACTACTACTACTACTACTACTACTACTACTACTACTACTACTACTACTACTACTACTACTACTACTATTACAACTACTACAACAACTACTACTACTACTATTACTACTACTACTACTACTACTACTACTACTACTACTACTACTACTACTACTACTACACAAACTACTACTACTACTACTACTATTACAACTACTACAACTACTGCAACTACTACTATAACTACTACAACCACGATTACTACGACTACTGCAACTACTACTACTGCTACAACTACTACAACTACTATAACTACTACTACTACTACTACTACTACTACTACTACTACTACTACTGCTGCTGCTGCTGCTGCTGCTGCTGCTACTACTACTACTACTACTACTACCACCACCACTACCACTACTAATACTATTAATAAGAATAACTCCAATAGAATCTATGGACACACTGGCAAGTGTACCTCGAGAATGATGGCATAATGAAACATTATTCTGTTGTCGTGGAGTGGCTGAGAAAGGTTACGGTGTCCGCTCCACGCTCAGGCAGTATATAATTCGATCTTAGTATAGAGCTGGGCATTTTCCCCAGAACTAATTAGTACCTAATGATATCACACGCCCCCCCCCCCCCCCCCCCCTGATCTGATGGGTAGTGAGATAAGTTACCAAGCCTTCACTGACAAGGGTGAAAACAGGAATGTCCGTGTGCAAGTTTCACAGTAGCTGAAATACCAACGTGTAGACGGTAGAGTCTCTTCTCTGGCAAAATTGTTAGGGAAGACAACCTAGCCATGGGTAGATAGCGACCTTTACCCTGGATGGAATCTGTCTTGAGCAGTGGTTCGCAACCGGTGGGGAATCTCCCCCCCCCTCCTCCCCCCACCCCATGGGGAAATTTTAGGGTTTCAAGGGGGGGGGGGGGGGTAATTAAGATTATTTCAAAATAGCGTTAATACAAGAACCGATTACTTGATATTGTTTTTCCCTTTATACTTTACGATTCGGTACTCTTCGCCCTTCTGAAATTCGTTTTATACGTAAGTAGATCCGCAAATCACGTTTTATGTAGACGTCTAGACTGGTTCTAGTATGTGTTATTAAATGTAGCTTCCATTTTTACGTAAACTGTGTGTGTGTGGGGGGGGGGAGGGGATTTATAGGGAGGAAATACGAAAAGGGGAGGAGGAATGACGTTCTGAATATATGGTGAAGGGGTGCATGGGCCAAAAGGGTTTAGAGGAAAGAAACTTGAGACAAATGCAGGCCGGTGATGGACACGATGACCTCTGAGGTCTCTAACTAGATATGACGTACTTCACATGAAAGAAGAACGAAAAATACGAAGGGACTTCAAATGAAAACCTTAAGAGTGTGAATGTGAGTGACAGTGAGTGAGTGAGTGAGTGAGTGAGTGCGTGAGTACGTGCGTGAGTGAGTGAGTGAGTGAGTCTGAGTGAGTGAGTGAGAGAGAGAGTGAGTGAGTGAGTGAGTGAGTGAGAGTGAGTGTGTGTCAGTGTGCATGAACGTGCGTGAGTTGCGTGAGTGTGTGTGAGTGTGGGTGTGAGTGGGTGTGTGGGGGTGGTGTGTGTGTGTGTGTGTGTGTGTGTGTGAATATATTCTGAAAAATAAAAAGTAAAGTACAAATGTATAATTTTTCGATGTAGTCACCACTGCGTTCAAGGCAAGTCCTCCAACGCCGATAAAGTGCTTGGATTCCTGTAGAAAACCACTTCTCTGGGGTCACTACTTGGTGTGCCTGACCCTGTCGTAAACAGTCTGCCACACAAGTCACGCCGTTTGAAACTTTTTATACCACTCATAGACTTGCTGGACTGACAGGCATGCATCGCCATAATGGGCCTTCATTAGCCGATGAATTTCTACAGGTTTCATATTTTCACTGATTTAAAAAAAAAAAAAATGGATAACAGAACATTGCTCCTCTTTGGTGCAAGTCAAAAGTGGTGCGGCCATCTTTAAATTGGTCTTATGAAGTCATCGTGTTCATCTGCACCGCGGTGTCACATGCTTAGCACTCTTGACACCCTTAACAACAATATAGAAACGTTACAAGACAATGGTGGTTATTGTAATTTATATCACTCTTTTAAGTTTTCATTTGAACTCCCTCGTAACAAGATGTGAATTATTTCCCGTGAAAGACGAACGAAAAATATGTACAAATATACAATTTTCTGCCGCCTAATATATCTTCTCATATTTATTTCTCAAATTCTTCTTATAGTGCAAATAAATATTTATAAAGCTATTTCAAATACGTCTTCATAAAGTTTCAGTCACTACCTACGAAGTTATTTTAAAACAAGTCATTACATTAAACATAAAAAAGTAACCTGTTTGTTTTTTCTTCCACGCAGCTGTACTCCAACTAGCAAACGAAGCACTGCAGTTCCGACAAAATAACACACTTATCTAAACCCAGTTCAACACAATTTACAACAGATTCAGCTGTGCGAGGTAACGTTCACGCCGCGCGCACCAATCAGAATCATAACTATAAATATAAATTACCGCCTTGCTTCGTCTGCCACGAGAATGGGGAAATTACTTACCTGTGTAGAAATTTCTACCGGGGACTTTACTTGACGATTTGTCCCAGGATATATTATCTGATTAATTGTGATGGGATGATTAATTGTCTTAAGCCACTTCCCTTATCTGCCGTGGGTTTATACACAGTAATGTTTTCCTCTGCAACCACCTTTAATTGTATATTTAATACAACATGTCTGCTACCATATTAACAACTTTTAAGTCATAACTGTGGCACGCCCTTTCTTCCAATTTTCCGTCATCCCTTTTTGTTTGGTCCAGTCCTACTTTTTTGTTTGGTACTGAATCTGTTGATGTAGTACATTCTGGGTTGTCACCTAGAAAAGGTGATATATGATTATTTGACTCAGGGATAGGTCAGGACTGGGGGAATTCAACTGTAACTTATATCCTATTTGTCCAGGGCATTCCTGAATTATCAGCCTGGATTATTTCTAAAGGAAATCAGAGGAGTGGATTTGTCCCGGATGTGGGCAAGTTGATCCGAATTTAGAAACTGCGCTCGCTCGCTTTGAACTCAAGCGTAGTCCATACACACTAATTCTAGTCTAGTAGTGTGTATGGACTGAATTTTGCGTGTGGATTAGCTTTCCCTATTACCAGTGTCCCTCGCCATCAGGCGAACCCACTCCGACTTTAGAGGTGCTTGCAATTTACGTCCCCAAGTCAAAGACGAGAAGTCAAGCTTTTAGTCCAGTTGTCCGGTGTAGGGGTTGAACCCCTTACCTCGACATCAGCACACTGGATGTTTAAGATTGCCCGTTCTTATCCATTCAGCCATGCTGACCTCCGTAGAATTGTTTTTTAAACTTTTAGAGTCATCATCATCGTCATGTGCCATGCCGATAACCTGTTAGGTTCGCGATCTCACACCATCACCAGTCGTGGATCAGGCCTGTGTTTGGGTCCCGATTGAGTCATATGACCAAGCCATCCTGGTATTTATCTCTGTCTTTCTCTTGTTTTTACCCCCATCAATTTTGCCAGTTGTCACTACATAGAACTTGTACTTTTGTATGACGTGAAACGTGGACAATGAGCAGACAAGCTGAAAAACATATAATGGCAGTTAAAATGTGGTGTCTGAAGAAAATGCTAATAATACCATGGACAGACAGAATGGCCAAGTTCTAGAAGAAACAAATCAAACCTGTAACCTGATTAGAAAAAATTGACTTAGACAGCCTATTGTTGGGCACGTTATGAGAGGAAATATACTGGAGAACTTGGTGACAACTGGCAAGATTGAGAGGAAAGGAAAATGGAGACAGCAAAGAAGTGCATATCTGGATGGCTTGGCCACATGGCATGGTCGAGACAAAGGCACAGAGCTGATCCACGACTCTGGCGATCGCGTGAGATGACGAAACATGACCGCGCACGCTTATTGGCGTGGCACGTGATATTGATGAACTTGTCCAAAATAACATTGCTCTTAAATAAATTCACAATTATTATGTGGCGCTCGAAGAAAGTAGAAGAAAGAAGTAGCGGTTAGACGACACAGTAGACAAATAAACATTGAAAACTATAGTTACTCGACCAGGATTCGAACCCGTCACCTCCAAATGACAACAGCGCCTCGCTATAGGAGCAAATGTACTTCGACTTATGCCCAACTTGACAACTCTGAAAAATGACCCATCATTAGCCAGGTCCATCAATCGCCTGAAGCCACAACTATGGAATATTTATTTAATTCGTATCTAACCATTGAAATAGCTTCATAGGTCAAAGAATATTCAATATTGTGCCGAAGTATATGGTGTATTTTTAATGACTGTGGGGTTTTTGAAAATATTGCCATTCCAAGTTTTGTATTTACCTTTGATGTTGCATGAATTCACAGAGGGTGAATACAAAACTTTTTCAAAAACCCAAGCATTAAAAATATACACTGTAGTTGCGCCGCTTGCCGCGCGTTCAGAATAGAGTGGATTCGATTCCAGCCTACGTCATCCGCTTCACGAGTGCAATTTTCCAGGAGACTCCCGAGGGTTGTCGCTGAAGCTACGGAGTTCGTGCTTTGTGCGACTCTTTCGGCAAACCACCCTGCGGAAAGAAACCGTCAAATGTGATAAAACCAGGTCAATTAAGTCGATTCTCTTGTCTTTTATACCCTTTTAAAGAATCTTCAACAATCACTGTCTACGACTAATTTCTCTAATCAGTTTAATGTTTTTATTTATTTCTTGAATGATTGTCTCGTTCGTTGTTCTGTCTGTGCACGCTATAATTTGCATTTCCCTCAGAAACCATATTGCCGCGATTACTGAGCAGCCGACAGATAGTTGTTGGTTGTGGTCTCAGGGTCATGCTGGCAGACAGGTGATCATTTATTAGCGATACGGGTACGACCGGTAGGGCTACTGCCAAGAAGGAAAGGTAAACTATATAAAATAACACAACGAAATGCAGCTTTTAGGGGTTAGCGACTTTCTCCGTAATCCCGTATGTTCTCGCGAGTAACGTAACCTGCGCGAGAATTGATAGCGGTTCTCGCAGCGTTGGTGACTTACGGGGTATGTGAGCCGGCCGCTCAGAAAGCAATGGCAAACTACTGGGCGTAATCTTGCCAAGAAATCAACAATCAGCTGAAAGATACTGATGTTGACAGCGATGTCCTGTAAAGGATATGCGAACAAAAAACAAAAAATGCAACATTGCTTGTTGCCGGTCGTTCAGAAAGCATTGACAATCTATTGAACGTAAACTTGCCGAGTAATCACGAATAGCCAAAATATGCTAAGATTGACTGTTACGTCCTGTAAAGAAGATGCAACTACACACAAAAACAAAAAACAAAAAAAGAAAGAAAGAAACAGAGGGCTACTTTTATCCTGTAATCAAGATATAAACGTAATTACATATTAAAACAAGTTTATTGCATATCCTTTACAGGACGTGGCAGTCAACTCCAGCATTTGTTTGGTTGTCTGTGATTCCTAGGCAAGCCTATGTTCAGTAGTTTGCAATTGCTTTCTGAACGATCGGCACTCATACCACTATACAGAAACCAACGCAAGGCAGTCTGCTTCCAAATCGCCCGCAGCTATGTTCCGACCACAGTATGTGGGATTACGAACTGCATGCGTAACGCCTTCGCTATGGAGCCGTGAACAGTTTTTTTTTTTTTTAAATGAAAACCGTAATAAAACGTCCGGTAAAAGCTTTCTGCCACCAGTACAGTCTTCGTGTCATTTATACTTGAACATAACAGCCATAAAAGTGGCTTTCCGTCTGTTAGGGGTAATAAATCGGGCATTGCGAGGTCACATGTCTAACTCGTGTAGAGGACTCCATCCATGTCACACTTTTGTGTGGGCCAGTCCTAACTATGGACTTACCTTTTACCTTTATCTGTGGGGTTAGTGATTCATTCGGTGACCTGGTTTAGCCCTGGGCTGGGGGAGTCCTACGTCATAAACACACTTCATTTGAATCCACTTTGGTCTCAACACGTTTATGCGAGATATACTTTACTTGGTTAGCCGGGAAAGAACTAAAATCTTGATTAAGATCAATTGAAGCCAACATTCATTGTGGAGACGGCACCTGATTGATTGATAACAATGAGGTTGTATCAACCGTAGGTCAAACAAGACTATACAATATTACGGTCAACAACATGAGACTCAATCGATAAGTTATTAACTGACTAGCTGACCCTGCCCGGCTTCGCCCAGACCCTGGTGGGGAGCATCTCATTTAATTCATATAAGTAGTCATATAAGTTCCCGTTCCCGTTACCGACTATCTGTCTGTCTGTCTGTCTGTCTGTCTGTCTGTCTGTCTGTCTGTCTGTCTGTCTGTCTGTCTGTCTGACCCGGCCCGTCTTCGCCCAGACCCTGGTGGGGAGCATCTCATTTAATTCATATAAGTAGTCATATAAGTTCCCGTTCCCGTTACCGACTATCTGTCTGTCTGTCTGTCTGTCTGTCTGTCTGTCTGTCTGACCCGGCCAGTCTTCGCCCAGACAATGGTGGGGAGCATCTCATTTAATTCATATAAGTAGTCATATAAGTTCTCGTTCCCGTTACCGACTGACTGACTGACTGTCTGTCTGTCTGTCTGTCTGTCTGTCTGTCTGTCTGTCTGTCTGTCTGTCTGTCTGTCTGTCTGTCTGTCTGACCTGGCCCGGCATTGCCCAGCTCCTGGTGTGGAGCATCTCATTTAATTCATATAAGTTCCCGTTCCCGACTGTCTATCTGTCTGTCTATCTGTCTGTCTATCTGTCTGCCTGACCCTGCCCGGCTTCGCCCAGTCCCTGGTGGGGAGCATCTCATTTAATTCATATAAGTAGTCATATAAGTTCCCGTTCCCGACTATCTGTCTGTCTGTCTGTCTGTCTGTCTGTCTGACCCGGCCCGGCATTGCCCAGCTCCTGGTGTGGAGCATCTCATTTAATTCATATAAGTAGTCATATAAGTTCCCGTTCCCGACTATCTATCTGTCTGCCTGACCCTGCCCGGCCTCGCCCAGTCCCTGGTGGGGAGCATCTCATTTAATTCATATAAGTAGTCATATAAGTTCTCATTAAATTCATACAACAAAAAAAGTAACTTAAAAGAATGTCCTTCCACACACCATCCATTATTTTTAATGAAAACTCTTTCTAATCACCTGCATGACTACAGTAACTTCTTAAGCAAAAAAAGATGAGTTACAATGTTATGCATTGTGCATTATTTTTATGAAAACTTTGAAAATGCCTTACAGATTGTATCATTATTTATTATAACTCATATGCCGGTACATAACTATGGACAAAGAGTTTATAAATCTTTGAAAACGATGCCACAATATGACTATAAGTTATACAGAAAAGTTATGCCCCTTGAAATAACTTTTACAGAGTTAGGTCCCCTGAGATATATGAAATTATGATGAAAAATGAAATAATACTGAGTAAGCAGGCGATTTCACACTAACAAAATATCACAGTTGGCAGCGCGGGATTGAAAGGAAGGCGTGTAGAAAATTTCATCTCAATCGGATGAGCCGTTCGCGAACGCATAAAGGACATACATTTGGACGGAGATCCTTTTTTATATATAAGACTAGCTGACCCTGCCCGGCTTCGACCAGACCCTGGTGGGGAGCATCTCATTTAATTCATATAAGTAGTCATATAAGTTCTCGTTCCCGTTACCGACTGACTGTCTGTCTGTCTGTCTGTCTGTCTGTCTGTCTGTCTGTCTGTGTCTGTCTGTCTGTCTGTCTGTCTGTCTGTCTGGCCTGGCCCGGCATCGCCCAGCTCCTGGTGTGAAGCATCTCATTTAATTCATATAAGTAGTCATATAAGTTCCCGTGGGTTTGTCGTGTTTGTGTGTGCATTCGCACTGCGAGCGCTAACAAGTCAAGTCGCATTATTCTGTCAAGAAGCCTGATCAGCGGGAAAATGTCACGTGAAAATCCAACAAGAAACACGCTGTTGCCAAGATGTGCAGCGTGGGAGCCGACAACAAGAAGAAGAACGTCGAGAGCCCACCTGCTAGCTGCATCAAAGAGCCTGATACTACAGCCATCACTGAAGCTACTACGAGGGAGAAGATTGACAGCCCAACACAGTCAAGAACCAAGACAGCAGAGAAGAGGGAGAAAGACACCAGAGTCGGAAACACCGACTCAAAAACAGTCCGATGGGTTGTCAAGCGGATTCCTGTGGAGCTGACAGATGAAGAAATCCTGAAGCAGCTACGTGAAGAGAATCTTCACATCCGATTCTTGAAGGCGGAGCGGCTTCTCACCTACTCCAAGATACCTACAACCTTGGCAGTAGTGACGTCGGAGGGCAGCGAGATGCCGACCACAGCATCATTCAAAATGAGAATGCAGCAACCAGAGAGATTCATACCAAGAATCACGCAATGTTCCAGATGTCAGAAGGCCGGGCACAGTAGAGCTACGTGTCGCAGTAAGACGGAAATATGCCGATACTGCGCCGATCACCACGCCTTCAAGGAGTGTCCGCTGGCCAAGCTGGACACGGACTTCCGAGCACCCAACAACAAAAGAAAGTGCGCCAACTGCCTGGGCAAACATGGAGCAAGATACCTGGGCTGTCCGTACCTGCAGAGACACAGAGACGTCCTAAAGATCGCCATCATCACAAAGACACCATTCAAGGAAGCAATGCAGAGGGGCGAGACAGCCACGGGTATAGCACAAGCTGAAAGAGATCAACTTCAAAAGCAGATAGACGAGTTGAAGAAGCAAGTCAAGGCACTGCTGACGACGTCTCCGACCAGCGATAATGAGAAGCTGCTGGCCGACATGAAAGAAATCCATCTCGACATCAAACAAGAGATTCAGCGCATGGCTGAGATGAAGAAGGAGAACGAAGAAATCCTACAAATGATCAAGACCGAAAGAGAATTGCATAGAGCTGAAATGGGACTCTTTCAAAACAAATTAACAGAAGCCACACAAGAACTCACAGAGAAACAGCAAGAAGAAAACCAAGAGACCGAGCCTGAACCGCAAGCTGAAGCCAGCAGCCCAACCACAACGCCCAAGAGGGAACTACTATACCGTCGGATCTCTGAAGAAGGCACAGAATACCCAGTCGACAAGGAGGAACTCAAGCGCGAGGAATTCAGAAGGCGCTGGGAAGAAACAGAAAAGAAGAAGCCTAAGAAACTCCGGGGGAAACCGATGGTATACCCAGTAGTACTCTACGACCGTGAGAACGACTTCGAGTACTATATAGATGACGGTAAAATCGTCCCATGGCTGACCACGGAGGAAGAAAACTTTAGGCAGCAGTATCGCAAACGCAACAGTGAAAACAAACACAAGGAGGAAAATGAAAACGTCGATAAGCTCCTACAGAAAATACACAATAAAGGAGACAAAAAGACCAAATAAAAAGTCCTTTTAAGGACTGCAACCAATCAAGCCAGGAGCCTGCACCACCAAAGAAAACAAGATGAAACATGCACAAAGGACAGCGACGGACCGATCCCCCAGCTGGAGGGGGATTACGAAAAGTCCTTATAAGGACTGCAGCCAGACGAGGAAGGAGCCTACACAAACAAAGAAAACCACAACAACAGAAGAGCACAAATGATAGCCGCCGACCACTGCTGACGTCACAGACACAAACGATACATAACCAGTCCGAGAAAGGACTCACAAGACAAGAATTAGGGTAAATAAACCCACAAAAACCACGATCCTTAATTATAACCACAGCTGTTGAAGCAGGTTAGACGAGGACGAATTTGGAATTTTTGTTTTTAAAATGGAATCGGAATCGGAATCCCGTTCCCGACTATCTATCTGTCTGTCTGTCTATCTATCTGTCTGCCTGACCCTGCCCGGCTTCGCCCAGTCCCTGGTGGGGAGCATCTCATTTAATTCATATAAGTAGTCATATAAGTTCTCATTAAATTCATACAACAAAAAAAGTAACTTAAAAGAATGTCTTTCCACACACCATCCATTATTTGTCTGTTGTCCGTAAAGTCACCTTCATCTTCGTCCCGGGACATGCGGGAGTCGAGGGAAATGAACGAGCTGACAAACTGGCTGGCTCTGCACCCCCTGTAGATGTGGAAGGAAAGGGCACAAACAATGCAATTTATACATTACAGACACTAATAGAAAGGTCAATAGAGAAACAGAGAGACATATATTTGTGCGTCATAGATTATACTAAGGCATTTGATAAAGTAAAACATGATGAACTGATTAAAATGTTGGAAGATATCAACACTGATGGAAAAGATTTAAGAATAATAAAGAATATTTACTGGAACCAAGTAGCAGCAATCAAAATGGGAAATAAAGAGGGTAGTTACGAACAGGTAAAGCTAGGAGTACGACAGGGGTGTGTCTTGTCACCAGATCTTGTCTCCCTTTATAGCGAAGTAATAATGAGAGGGATCAAAGAGATGCCAGGAATACTAGTTGGAGGTTATAATATAAATAATATACGCTATGCAGATGACACAGTATTGGTGGCGGATAATTCAACAGACCTACAACAATTATTAGACGTTGTAGTAACAGAGAGTGCAAGGAAAGGACTCTCCTTGAATATCAAGAAAACAGTAACAATGGTAATATCAAAGAAAATGGTGACACCAAAATGTGACATAGAAATAGAAGGGAAAATCCTTAACCAAGTTGATAATTTTATATACCTAGGGGCATTTATAACATCAGATGGAAGATGTACAACAGAGATTAGGAGCAGAATAGGGCAGGCAAAAGCCGCATTTCAGAAAATGAAGAGTATCTTATGCAATAAGTCACTATCACTGAATTTAAGAAAGAGAGTGATGAAATGCTATGTAGAACCGGTTTTGCTGTATGGCAGTGAATCTTGGAATGTAAATGAACAAATTAAGAAGAAATTAGAAGCAACAGAGATGTGGTTCCTGAGACGAATGTTGCGAATTCCTTGGACTGCCAGAGTAACTAACGACGACTGCCTGAAACAGGCTAACGAAACTAGAACATTATATACAACAATAAGACAGAGACAAACTGCTTTCCTCGGTCATGTGATGAGAAGAGAGGCATTGGAGAACATCGTAACAACTGGAAAGATCGAGGGGAAGAGAGGCAGAGGTAGACCAAGAGAAGTGATGCTGGATGGATTGAGACGGTGGCATAGAGGAATATCAGCAGCAGAGTTGATCCAGAAAACCAAAGACCGAGATCTATGGAGAGCCATGAACGCCTACGCCAGCCGGCACGGCACTTGATGATGATGATGACCAATACAAATATGTCAGTAGAACGAGAACAATATTATTGAAGTACTACATAGAACATGTACTTCTGTATGGATGTGAAGAGTGGACAATGAGCAAACAAGCTGAAAACCATCTATCGGCCGTAGTAATGTTCTTTCTGAGGAAAATGCAAAGAATACCGTAGACAGACAGAAAAACCAATGAGCAAGTCCTACAAGAAACAAATGAAAACCATTAACGGATTAAAGAAATTAGACGTAGGCTGTCACAATTTTTAGGACACGTTATGAGAAGAAATACATTGAAGGGCTTGGTGACAACTGGCAAGATTGAGGGGAAAAGAACGAGGGGAAGGCAGCGAAGTAAATATCTCGATGGTTTGGCCACGTGGCATGGTCGAGACAAGGACACAGAACTGATCCACGACTCTGGTGATTGTATGAGATGGCGAAATATGACCGCCCACGCTTAACGGCATGGCACATGATGATGACACAAAATACTAATTTAAAAGAGTGGTTTGGCGTAGAACAGTGCTTAAGACAGGATTGCATTTTCTTCTTATCTGTTTAACTTGTAAGCTTGTGTTTAACATCACAGGGATTGTTAGAGAGAATTTCGGCATGGAATACTATGCTCCTTTTGTAATCGAAGGAATAGAAATGTCCGAATTTCGATATAATAACGACACATTATTAGTATCAACAACACACACCAGCGTTGGGAAACTGAACAAGTCAGCGCTAAAGCAAGGTAAAAACCAAAATTTATATGCCAAAGCAATTAAAACAAAAATAATGATCATCATCAAGTGCCTTGCCGACTAGCGAGGGCGATCATGCTTTTCCGCATCTTGCGGTCTCCTAGAGCACGTATCAATGTTTGTGTTGACTCTCTTCCGTGCCACGACGCAAGACTGTCAAGAATTTTCTCTTGTTGTCTTCCTCTAGCTCTACTTCCACAAATCTGTCCAGTTGTCACATGTTCCAATTTTTGTCTTCTCATAATGTGTTCAAAACATGATGACTGCATCTTTATGATGTTTGTGATAAGTTGTCCCTCACAATGTCCAGATTGCTGATTTTGGCTGTTCGCGGAATTTTTAGCAATCTTTCTATCAAACCATATCTCCTATATTTCTGCAAATATAATATCAACTTATTTAAATCTAAACTATGTCAGAGTATATATTTATCAATGGACATAAATTACAGAACGTGGGCAGATTTGAAATGAGACGATAAATCGTCTTATTCGAACCTCGTGTAACTGCCAACTGCATGGGCTTATAAATCAAATAACTGTTAAAATATCAATACAGTAGTTTTCTATATGCAACTCCCTATAATTTGATACAAATTTGTGCTTCCATTTTAACAACTTTTAAGTCATAACTGTGACGTATCCCTGCTTTCCCTATCCATTTTGTTTGGTCCAAACCTACTTGTTTCTTTGGCACTGAATCTGCTTAAAAAAAAACAACAACCGAAAAGCACATACGCACTCTTTTTTTAAATATAACTATTTTATATATGTATTTATTTTTGGTCCGGAAGAAGTTTCCTGCAATAGGTAGCAGTGTCAGAATGTGTAAGTGAGAAACCGCGACAGGTCTCTTAAGTGACGAGTCTTAACTGATTCAGTGCCAAAAAAAAAAAAACGTAGGTTTGGACAAGACATGGTTCACAATCAAATAAACAAGTGTTATAATGTAAATATTCATTCATTGAGCACTGAAATAGCATAAGATGCCACTAAACACAACAAATAACAAGATGATCATCTTCATTGCACTGGGTTTTATCCCATATGGTATCGTTCGGCAGAGCGACCTGTGCTTACAGTTGAGCTTGACACTAATTCTGCATGAGTTACAACAGACAGAAACTGACTAGTCGCACAAGCCACAAGATATTAACAACGAAACTGCTGAGTTTGCGCGTGATGACATTTGATGTTTCCAGATTAAAAATCTGAAAATCTAGAAAGATTTGTTTGTAATAAAAACATTCATTTGTCAGGAAAAGAAAACCGGGACATGTCTGTGTCCAAAAAGCATTTTTCGGGACAGTGATTTATTTCATCAAAAACCGGGACTGTCCCAGAAACAAGGGCGCCGGGCAATTCTATCTATGGCCCTGTGATATGACAGCACTGTCACAGTATCATCGCACAGTATCTTTCGTAAATCTGAATGCACAGAGGAATAAGGTGGCCGATATTTACCCCCTTTCGCAAGCGACGAGCCAATGCGTCAAACAGCGTCCGATCGTACTCATGAGATTATCAGCGCAGTTATCTATCAACTTTGCTAACCCTCTATCTATATATAACTGTTAAGCTGAAATGCTATATAGAACCAGTTTTTGACAGCGAGTCATGGAATGTAAATGAATAAATTAAGAACAAATTACAAGCAACAGAGATGTGGTTCCTGAGATGAATATTGCGAATTCCTTGGACTGCCAGAGTAACTAACAACGACTGCCTGAAACAGGCTAATGAAACTGGAACACTATATACAACAATAAGAAAGAGACAAAGTTTTTTCGGTCATGCGATGAGAAGAGGGGCATTAGAGAACATCGTGACAACTGGAAAGCTCGAGGGGAAGAGAGGCAGAGGCAGACCAAGAGAAATGATGCTGGATGGATTGAAACGGTGGCATGGAGGGATATCATCAGTAGAGTTGATCCAGAATACTCAAGACCGAGATCTGTGGAGAGCCATGAACGCCTACGCCAGCTGGCAGGGCACTTGGTGATGATGGTGATCTTGTTTTAAAAATTCTTAGAACGATATTCTTATCTTAGATAACTGCGCTGATAATCTCATGAGTGCGATCTTAGAACATATATCCATCGCTACTGTATGGCGCGGAAGCCTGGACACTGAACAAGCAACAAGAAAGTCGCATAGAAGCCCTGGAGATGTGGATATACAGACGAATATGTCGTATTTCGTGGACACAAAAACAATCAAATGCAGAGGTTCTGGAAAATCTGGGAATGAAGAGAGACTTGATGAATATAATAAACAGGAGGCAAGTGAAATATTTCCCATCCATCCATCGTGTGCCATGCCGGTAAGCGTGGGCGGTCATGTTTTGCCATTCCGTGTTTCTGTCTCGACCATGCCACGAGGCCAAGCCTTCCAGGTATTTGCTTCTAGGTCTTCTGTTCCCTTCGATCTTACCAGTTGTCATCAAGTTCTCCAATTCATTTCTTCTCATAACATGTCCAAAAAATGTTGACTGTCTACGTCTAATGTCTCTAATCAGTTTACGATCTTCATTTGTTTCTTGAAGGACTTGTTCATTGGTTTTTCTGGCTGTCCATGGTATTCTTTGCATTTTCCTCAGAAACCACATTTCTACAGCCATCATATGTTTTTCAGCTTGACTGCTCATTGTCCAAGCTTCACATCCATACAAAAGTACAGGTTCTATGTAGCACCTCAACACTCTTTTTCTCGTTTCAATTGACATCTTTTTATTGGTCAGTATGTTTTTCATCTTGCTAAAGGCTACTTTTGCCATGGCGATTCTTGTTCTAATCTCTTCAAGGCATCCCCCATCAGATGTTATGACTGTTCCAAGATAATTGTACCTATTCATTTGTTGAAGAATATTCCCATTTACTTGTATATTACATTGTGGTATTTCGTTCACGTCTTGAATTTTTCGGCCACGTTCAAAGACATGATACTCTTATAAAAACCATACTGGAGGGCAAAACTGAGGGCAAGCGAGCAAGAGGTAGACAACGATACAAGTGGGAAGATAACATAAAGAGATAAACGAACATCAGCCTGACAGAATGTACAGTCAAGGCGAGAGACAGACAGTGTTGGAGATCCATTGCAGCCAACCTACATTGTGGAGGCGGCACCTGCTTGATTGAGAACGACAACAATAACAGATTTATCTAACAAGAACTTAGTATCGAATAAAACTGGTTACTAAAACAAATAAAAATGAGGAACATGAAATACGTGTGGCTTGTAAAAAGAGATGAATATTTGAAGGGGGGAAAAAGATAATTATGGAGGGAAGCGTATTTGTGAAGCGGAGAAGGGGAAAACCACAATGTGAATGGATTCAAGACGTGATAGATAATTTACACATTTCTAGCAGCAACAGAAACAAGGCAAATGGCTTATTATATTGTTAAGATTGTTATAGAAGGGGGAAATGGAGTTCTGCCCTCGAAATTCCAGTGGATGATGATGGTGTTTATAGTTAGATACGGTCAATAACGTCACTAGAAGATTTCTAGTGCTAAACGACGCGTTAAAAAAAGAAGCGAAATCCCTAAACTAATCCATATTAACTACTCTACTGAGCGTAATCTTGCCAAGAAATCAACAACAGCGGTAAAATGTTGGTGTTGACAGTTTGTTCTGTAATAGAATATGCGAGGGGGGGGGGGATCCATATTAGTCACACTGGGTGATGACCATAATGATGTTTATAGATAGATCTGGTCAATAACGGCACCAGAAGAAGATTTCTAGTGATAAACGACACTTTAAACAAGAGGCGAAATCCCTAACTAATCCATAATATTAGTCCCACTGGATGATGATGATGTTTATAATTATAGTTAGATCTGGTCAATAACGGCACCAGAAGATTTCTAGTGCTAAACGGCACGTTAAACAAGAAGCGAAATTCCTAAACTAATCCATATTTGTTGAGCGTAAAATACCACGTGATATGCTAGCCCAAGCTAACCTCCATGGAACAAAGCCTATGGGAACCAACGGCCAAGGAACTTTGTGGGTAAGTTGCACAAATTCACATTCTTCTCGCAGGTATTCATCGCAAACATGTCGCCATCAATGCAATAAACGATTTGCAAACAGTTAAAATGAACATACAAATGCCCTGCCTTTGCAGAAAGGTTATTTTGTAATCCAGACCTCACTCTTGGAGGTGGAGAGCTCTCATTTTGAAATGTCTCCCGCAGGAAACAAATTAACGCATCGTTCGTGGATGAAGAGGCTGGGGTTTACTAACAGGACGAGCGGCATGGGGCTGTGGAACTGACTATAATAGATCGACAGTCTTTCCGGTGGGTTCTTATCCATTCATAATTATTAATTAGTGCAAATCCAATTCCAGAACTCAGATATGCAGATGACATGAACTCCTCTCAAATAATAATTAAATTACTAATTACTCCCTCCTTAGACTCCCTCATTATATACTATAAAGCTACTAGTGCTCTAAAATTAACTAGTCCATTACCCCATATGGACAACAATCACCTTCGGATTAATAAGCCTGTGAGAGTAAAACCGTGGGCAGCTGCTTTTGCGGCTGACACAATCACAGGACTATCATCCTGAGCCGGTGGTGGACCCTAACTATAACTTCTCCATGAATTTAAACTGGGATGGGGTAACGATGGAATCAATTTGAATATTATAGTGGGGTAGGTGGTTCAACCCCGACACCGGCATTAAGTTAGACTTAAACATTGATTTTTCGTTCTGGAATCTATGACTAGGGTTGCAAGATATGTCGGCACCAAAAGGAGGACATAAGAAAAAAAGAGGACAAAGGAGGACATTCTGAATGTTTCATTTGAATCGCTCCAGATTAAACTCACAATCAGTACAATTTTATTACAATAGCTGCCAATAAGTGTATCTTACTCTTTTACAGATAAATAGCACATCTCTGAAACAAGTTAAAGAATTCAAATATCTTGGAAGTATGATCACAGAAGATGATAGATTGGACAGAGAAATTGAAAACAGATGTCAAAAAGCTAGTGCACTTACATATCAACTATCACACATACTGAAACATCCAAATATATCTATGTCCGCAAAATGACAGATAATAAACAGCATATTCACACCAACCCTATGCTACCAATCTCAAACTTGGACTTTATCCAAATCACACTTTCGCAAAATCAACACCCGCGAGATGAGATGCCTGAGGAGAGCTGCCAACTTAACAATTCGAGACCGAGTAAGAAATGCTGTTATCAGACAGACAATGGCTGGGAAGGTTAACCCGGTCAACAAATGCCTGCAGAAGTCGGATGTGTCGGCCTAACGGCGCAAGAACGCAGCTCTGCTGTAAACAGGTACAACGCAATCACGTCCGGAAAAAAAGTCCGGATGAACGCAGAAGAAGAAGACAGACTGTGGGATCAACACCTTGTGCCACATTTATTGAAAGACAGAAGATCAAGTGGTTTGGCCATGTCGTTAGAATGCAACACCATCAGCTACCATCACTGGCCTTACATCAAAGATCATCTGCGATGAGACCAAGAGGACATTCAAGAAGAAAATGGATTGACGACATCAAAGACATTGTACAATCACACGGAATGACACTATCCAGTGCTGCCCACCGGGCGCTGGAGTGCAAATTATTCCTTCCCATGATGCTTGACGGAGAAGTGGAAGATGATGATGACTTAGCGAATTGACCAAGAAATAATCATGTTAAAAAATAAATATAAATTCAATGGATGCCTTTTTCAAAATGCTAAATAACATTATTTAAACAGCCAATTGTACAATTATTACCTTATAATCTTTATTAATTACTAATAAAATATTAAAACAAAAACATACAATATATGAAAAGCTGGACATTTTAAAGGTTTTTAGCTTTGCCCGCTGGACGAAGAATATTTTTACAGGATGTCGCAGTCAATCCCAGTATTTTTAGACTGTCTGTGATTTCTCTGGATCCGTGGCGGAGGGATTATGGATGCAGTTTGTTAATCCCTCATACCGCGTTCGAAACACAGCCGCGGGCGATTTGGCAGCTGACCACCTTGCGTTAGTTTTTGTATGAAATAGGTATGGGTGCCACTCATTCAGAAAAAAAAAAAATGTTTGCGTATCCTTTTACAGGACTTAGCTGTCAACAGCAGCATCTTTCAGCTGTCTGTTGATCTCTTGGCAAGATTACGCTCAGTAGTTTGCCATTGCTTTCTGAGCGGCCGGCTCAGTATCCGCAAGTCACGAGCGGGGGTCGAACCACCTCAGTTCTCGCTCCGCTGCGAGACTCTGCGTGATAAACGGGATTACAGAGAGAAAGTGTTGTAACCCCACAGCCAGAGAGACCGGCACTCATTCAGAAAGCAATGGCAAACTACTGAACGTAAACTTGCCAAGAAATCACAAACAGCTAAAAATTGCTGGAGTTGATTATGACGTCCTGTAAAGGATATGCAGCTAACTGTGATTTCTTGGCAAGTTTACTTTCAGTAGTTTGCCATTGCTTTCTGAATGACCTGCACGCATACCATTGTATAAAAACATCAAAGCAAGGTTTTTTTTGCTAAATCACCCGCAGCTGTGTTTCGTACGTGGTATACAGGATTACGTCCGTAACCCCTTTGTCACAGAGCCGGCTAGAAGCACTAAGGAATTATAATTTGTGGAAAACTCTGAATATAAATATTCACTAAACTGTTGAATAATATTTACAATAGTAGATATATCCACCAAGTGATACGCTGTAGTCTATATTTATCAATAGACAGGAACCTTGCCGTCTTGACAGACGATAATTTATTTTTTTTATCAGCCAGCCAGGTGCCATCTCCACAATGAAGATGGGCTGCATTGGGTCTCACTCTGTCTCTTGCTGTTGTGTATTCTGACAGACTGCTGTTTGTCCATCTCTTGATGTCTTCCCACTTGTATCGCTGTCGACCTAGTTGACTTGAGTCCAGATCTGACCTGACATCACTGCACTCGGGGCTTTCCCATAAGTGCTCAGTCCTCATCTTCAACAGCCAGCATAGAGTTCCAATACTAATAGTGTCCGTTGCAATCTGATTATATGTCCGTCTTGCTTTATCTCTGAGTGATGACTGTTGACAAGATCCTCTGACCACCCCCTGCTGCTGCATTCTTTCTAAATGATGATAGTCTATCTGTTCTTCCCAGAGGGCGTTCACCCCATCTGCCGTATCCTGCATCAAATCACCCTGTAATGATGCAGTACCAGCCAATCTGTCTGCCTGTTCATTTCCAACCACACCAGAGTGTCCTGGAGAAAAGATCTGACGAATGTTCACAATGCTGCCGACCTATTGCTCACCTACACTCAACTCTTCCCCCAGTATGGTTGTTTTGCATAATGAATTGGTATTGTACCCAAAAAGCCAGGAGCAATTGAATGTGAGGAATATTGTAAAATCAACCTCATAAAACATTCACCAAAATTCTACTCAGAATTATAATGAGAAAAACATGAAAGAAACTAAGCGTGGAAATTTATGAAGAAACTGTTCTTCATCAATTTCCATTGTTAGTTTATTTCTTGTTCTTGGATTTGTGGAAGGGAAAAGTACAAGCAATGCAATTTACACTTTATGAATATACAAGTTAGTTAGTTGCATATCCTTTACAGGATGTCGCAGTCAACCCCAGCATTTTTGGGCTGTGAATACTAACAGCGAGATTAATATAGACAGAAGGAACTATACTTGACCTACATAGATTATACTAAAGCATTTGATAAAGTGGAAACAAAAACAACTGCCATTACTGCTTATACTACCTTGCGGTGTAGGACAGGGGTTGTGGGGGGGGGGGGGTCCTTGTGCCTGAGTAGTTAACACTGCCTGGCTAGAGCAGTCACGGTGAACTGTGCAGGTTAGGGTTTTGTTTTACCCGGACAGAAAAAATCATCACCTAACCAAGAATTTGAATCAAGAAGTCACTTGATAAAGTGAAACATGATGAAATTGTTGGAAAATATTAAAATTGATTGGAAAGATCTCAGAATAAAAACAGATCTTCTACTTCTTCATCTTATTTCTCCATTTACCTCAGTGAAGTGTTGAGGGGAGATGTAAAGATCTTTTATGAGCTCTTTCTAATGCTCTTTAGAAGTTGGTATTTATTTCTTTAAGTTTGTTCTTGATACCATCACTATATTTTTCGTGGTCTTCTCCTTGCTCTATAAGCATTATATTTCTTCATTGTGGCTGTGTGTGGCAGATGGTATCAGGTCATTATTGTGTGATGACCAAACCATTTAATCTGCTTATAAGAGAAAGCAAACATATACCAAGAATACGAGTTTAAGGGTATAATATAAACAATCTATGTTATGCAGATGACATCATATTGATAACTGAAAATGTAAAACATCTGCAACAACTTTTGGACATTGTAGTAATAAAAAGAAAATTTAAAAATTAAGTAAACAGAAACAATGCTTATATCAAAGAAAAAGATAACACTAATTTTATATAAAAATAGAAGAGAAATTGATAAATTTAGGTGTCTAGGGGCAATCATATGACCAGATAGGAGATATGTGACAGAGATTATGAGCAGAATCAGCCATGCAAAAGTGGAATTTCAGGAAATGAAAAGAACCTTGTGTAATAAGTAACTGTCATTAAATTTCAAAAGAGATTACTGAAATGTTATAAAGAGCCTGTTCTGTTGAGTTGAGTTGAGCTAAGAACTTACAACACTGCACTCAGGACATTCCCATACGCGCTCCGTCCCTCATTCAACAGCCAGCGAAGAGTCACACTACTAATCGTTCCCACCGCTATCTGATTGAAAGTTCTCCTGGTCTTCCCTCTCAGTTTTGAGATTCTCCCAGAACCCCTGCTGATCCCCCGCCTTCTCATTCTTTCCACATACAGGTTCTCAATCTGTACCCACCTTCTCCACCTGGTCCCACAGGTGCACGACCACCTCTCCCTTGTCCATAGGTAATCGACCACAAAGAGGTGCATTCCCTGCCAGCCTATCAGCTTGTTCATTCCCCCCTCCCCCCCCCCCATTCTCGCATGGCCAGGGCAAAATATCCATACAATTCTGACAATCTGTAACCTCTGAAGTGAGGATAGCGATTCCACACAAAACATTCTGATCTCCACCTTACTAAGCATACTCCTTAAGTCCGTAATGAATATAATGTGTTGCATTGGTCTCCTCTAACCAACGAATGCCGCTGTTACTGCTTCCACCTCCATGGAAGTCGTAGTCTTATATGCCAGACTCTCCTTTTTAAAGACTCGTCCATTAGCCTTTGCTATAAAACCGTCTGTTTCTCACAACTGACCCATCGGTGTAGATCACTATGTCACCTTACTCATAGAACTCATTCTGCTGTAGGGCAGTGGATCTATAATATAAATATAATATAAATGAACAAATCAGAAAGAACTTGGAGGCAGCAGAGATGTGGTTTCTGAGATGTATGCTTGCAAATACTTTGGACTGCCAGAGTAACTAATGATTGCCTGGATTAGGCCAATGAAAGTACGAGGGGGCTTCAAATGAAAACCTTAAATGTTTTTGTTTTTATTTTCTGGATGAATATATTCTTTTTAAAAAAAAGTAAAGAACAAATATATCATTTTTCAATGTAGTCACCACTGCATTCAATGCAAGTCCTCCAGCGCCGATAAAGTGCTTGGTTTCCTGTACAAAAAATTATCTGGGGTAACTACTCGATGTGCCTAATCCGGTCGTGAACTGTCTGTCACAGAAATCACGCCTTTCTACTCCACTTATACACTTGCTGGACTGCCAGGCATGCATCACGATACTGGACCTTCATTCGCTGATGAATTTCTGTAGGTTTTACACCTTCACTGATAAAAAATTGAAAAGCAGAACGCTGCTCATCTTTGGTGCATGTCAACAGTGGTGTGGCCATCTTTAAACTGTCCTTATGGCGTCACCGTGTCTGTCTGCACCATGATGTCACTTAACACTTTTGACATCCTTAACAATATTATTGACAGGTTACAAGATAATGGCATGGTTATTGTAATTTCTATCACACTTTGAAGGTTTATTTGAAACCTCCTCTTACAACACCCAGGTAAACAAATCTGGTAACAGCCAACTTTCTAATTATCGTCCATGCCATGTAGCATTGGCGATCTTGTCTGTCGACAGTTTTCTGTCTCTTGTGCTGCGAACCAGTTCTAATAGCCATATTCCTCCATGCCATGTTGTCAAACTGTCTAGCGTCTTCTCACTGGCTTCCCCCGCCTCTCTTTCCCTTCTACCTTACCATTGTGATAACATACTCCAGCTTATAGAACCAGCTCTGTGGCGATGCAATTCGCTATACCACATACTGCATTCGAAACACAGCTGTGAGCAACATGGAAGCAGACCATCTTGCGCTGATTTTCATACAATAGTGTGAGTTCCAATCATTCAGTAAGCAATGGCAAACTACTGAATGTAAACTTGCCAACAGTCTAAAAATTTTGGGGTTGACTGCAACGTCCTGTAAAGGATATGCAAAAAAATTTTAACTCCAGCTTCCTCCATCTTATGACATGCCCAAAGAATATGGGCTCCATTTTACAAACTACCGTCTGTCAAGATGGCCAGGTGCCAGTCAAATGGGAGCCCAGGTCAATTTTTAAAAATCGGCCTGGATGCGGATGTGAATCTATGACCACTGGGCTGGCACTTGAGCATTTGGCCACTGAACTACCTCGGCTCCCTTACCTAATTTATCCAGATGTGTCATTAACTTGTCTATCATGAACTTTGTCTAATGCATTCTTATAGTCGGTGAAGTCTATTAAATACTTGTTTGAGCCTCAGTATCTTTCAAAGAAGCAGATAAACATCTCCATTTATGAAAGAAGAAGAACGAGATACAACATAACAGACTATAACAAAATCGATATAGTCGACGGTGAACAGGGCCATTCTTCTCAAGAATTGGAATTGGAATTCAGAAGTAACCAGATCTCTATGTGAGTTAACTTCTGTCAAGATGTCTTCTCTGGTCTTTCTATCCATCCACGGTACTCTCATCATCCTTCAATAACCACATCTCTGCAGCTTCCACATAACTCCTCACTTCTCTGCTAATTGTCCATGATTCACTTCCGTACAGAAATGTTGTGAACCTGAAACTAACATTCTTCAATGTTTCCTTTACTCCGTCTTGCCTGTACTGGAGTTATTCATGCAAAGGTCTCTTCCTGTGTTACGAAAGCCCTTAAGGGAAGCAAAGAATAGTGACACTGTAATCAACCATGCATGTCGTAAGAGATGACAAATGAATGGTGGCATAGGCTTGGCTATCTCATCCTGTCGAAAACCTTTGCAGCAAAATCCAGCCGACCATGAAAAAGCCTAAAATATAACGGCTTGGTTTAAGTTGGTTCAAGGCCTATTCTGCAATGGGAAATACAAAGCAGACGAATGTGAAGGGCTTTGTATGAATGAGGAAGAATAAGAATAAGAAAATATTGCTTCTTATGTTCCTTTCTTCTATCATAAACCAAACTGGTCTTCTGTTACTTAATGTCTGTTTTACCTCGTAATCCTTCCTGTATTTAAGCTGATTAATTAAAATTCCTAGGTGCAATTATATCAGTTAAAAGATGTATAACAGAGATTAAGAGCATAATAGATTAAGCAAATGCTGCATTTTAAAAAATGTAAAGTATTTTATGTAATAAGTCACTATCATTGATTGTCAGGAAGTTAAGTTAATTGCGTATCCTTTACAGGACTTCACAGTCAACCCCAAAATTTTTTGGCTGTTTGTGATTTCTTGGCAAGTTTATGTTCAGTAGCTTGCCATGACTTTCTGAATGACCAGCACTCATACCATTGTGTGAAAACCAACACAAGGCTGTGTACATCCAAATCACCCTCTGCTGTGTTTTGCAAGCGGTATGCAGGATTACAAATTGCTGTTGTAACCCCTATGCCGCAGCATCGGCTAATGTCAGAAAGAGGCTACTGAAATGTATGTTAGAAACAGTTTTGCTGTATAGCAGTAAATCATGGAATGTGAATCAACAAATTGGAAAGAGCTTGGAAGTAACAGAGACGTGGCTCCTGTTGCAAATACCTTGGACTGCCAGAATAACTAACAGTGATAGCTTGAAAGAGGCTAATGAAAATAGAACATTATTTAAAACTATTAAAGAAACGCAGCGATTAAAATTGATGGTGAGACATCAGATCGGTTTGATACCAAGCAAGGAGTCCATCAGGGCTGTGTGCTGTCACCCTATTTGTTTAACCTGTACGCCGAAAATATAATGAGAAATGTAAGAGATGATATAAACAGGGAGATGATGCCCTAAATATTGGTGGTCACGAAATACCAGAGATTCGATGTGCTGATGATACAGTATTACTATCCACAACACAGAATGGTATAGAAAACCTAATAACCTGAACCCAAAGAAATAGTGAAAATCACAACTTATATCTTAATATAGCAAAAAGGTGGTGATGGTGGTGGTGGAAAATTTTGAATATCTTGGGTCATTGATTACCATCAATGGTGACACAATGAAAGAAATTAAACAACAACTATCAATTGCTCTTCAAAGACTAAAATAACTGAATAAATTATGGAGTGGGACAGATAGAACTACACAAATTAGATTTTTAAGAACATGCATCTTTCCCATTGCAACGTACGCATGTCAGACCTGGACACTTACTAAACAAGCTGAACAAGCATTGTTGACTTTGAATATAAATGTTATAGATGGGGTCTAAGAATATCTTGGGTAAAGAAAAGAACACACGCGCGCACACACACACACACACACACACACACCACACACACGCGCGCGCACACACACACACCACCACCACCACATTTTTTAAAGGTTTTCATTTGAAACCTCGTATTTTTCTCACCTTGTGGGTTCCAGACCAGGAATGTCTAGTTGTATATTGTCCTCAGGTTCTCTCAGTGTATGTCCTATCCAGTGTCAGCATCTATTTCTCACCTCCTGATTCACTGGAATGTGTTTAGTTCTCTGTATGGGCTCTACGTTATTGTTGAGTCTGTCATACCACTGTGTCCCACTATTCTGCTCATGTACTGTTTACGGTTCTGTGGCGAAGAGGTTATGAATGCAATTCATAATCCCGCATAGTGCATTCGAAACACAACTGCGGGCGATTTGCAAGCAGACCTCCTTTGCTTTTGTATTTCTATACAATGGTAATAGTGCCGGTCGTTCAGAAAGCAATGCCAAACTACTCAACGTAAACTTACCCAGGAATCATGAACAGCCAAAAAATGCAGGAGTTGACTGCTAAGTCCTGTGAAGTATATGCAACTTTTAAATTTTACAAGAACAGTCACAAATGACAGAATGGACATTGTGACAAGAACAAATTTGTTAGCACCCAAAAAACAATAAAAGATGTTCATACAACTATATTTATAAATTACTGAAAAGCCATTTAGCTGAGGTCTTGAAGTTGTCCAAAAAACACATTAAATTTGTGGGCACAAAATCAGAAATGAGAGCTTTGTAAATGCCAAGACAATCATGGAGAAGAGAACAAATGGAAGACCAAGAAGTCAATATCTATGTAGTCTGGGCACATGGCACGGTCGAGACAAGATCATGTAGCCGATCCACGACTCTGGTGATCGTATGAGATGACGAAACATGACTACCCACACTTTTCGGCATGGCACATTATGATAATGAGCTTTGTAGATCAGCTGACCAGAAGTGACATAATTGGTAAAGGGGAAAGGGTTGGTTCCAGAGATGAATGGTGATGAGGAGGTGTAAATGTGCAGTAGTTTTACCTTATTGTTTATTATTTCTTTTTAAAAGCTCTGACGTTGAGGGAGTGTCTCCATTGAAAGACGACATGCTTACAGCCTCGAGAAATTCAGAACAGTCTACAATATCAGCATTGGGGAACCCAGGGCTGGACGATGAGGTATGTATCCATGCTAGAAGTCAGTCATGTAGAGGTGGCACATTGCTTTCTTGGCAGATGATAGTTTGTTACATTGTGCTACACATAAAAAAAGGCATAATAACTACAACACATAGCGGTTAGGCCTGGGATAGAGTTATATCTCTCCATAGCACAAAGTCTGGGCTGAATTGTAAAGACCATGTGTTGCCCATGCAGCATGATCCCTCTCTCAGCCTACCTAGTTTACTCCAGAGGAAAAATAACACCAATACGTCTGGAACAAGACCAGCTGCAGAAGCTGCTGGATCAGCAAAGCAATGCTCTAACTGTCCACATATCAGAGCTTCGATTCTTGACCAGTTGCCAACCAAGGCTTAGGGCCTGGTCTGCCCTGCCATGATATTTAGTCTTTAGGCTGCATTTCCTCACACTGTGTGTGTGTCGGTCGGTCGGTCGGGTCGGTCGGTCGGTTGGTCGGTCGGTGTGATAGATGAGTGGTTGGATAGGCTAAGTGTAAGATGGGCCTGCATTCCCAATTTGTGACCCTTTGACAGTAAAGTTTGTTCATTCATGTGTTTGTTCACCATACCAATAATGCTGTTGTTTGTTTTGGCATTCTACATGGCTGTGTGTGTCTCTCTCTCTGTCCTTCTCTCTCTCTCCTTCTCTCTCTCTCTCTCCTTCTCTCTCTTGCTCTCCTCTGTCTCTCTATCCTTTCTCCCTCTCTCTCCCTCCCTCTCTCTCCTCTCTCTCTCCCTCCGCTCTCTCTCCCTATCCCTCTCAGCTTGCTTAGTCCACATTGTGTTTATGCTCAGCATTCATATTATTATGTTTATAACAATATGAATTTAACATTCTCTGGTGAAGGAGTTACGGATATAATTCGCAATCCCACCTACCACTTTCAAAACAGCTGCGGCGATTTGACAGCAGACCGTATTGCATTGATTTTCATATAATGGTATTTTTCCCAGTTATTCAGAAAGCAATGGCAAACTACTGAAAGTAAACTTGCCAAGAAATCACAGTCAAAAAATTATGGGTTTGACTGCAACATCCTGAAAAGGATATGCAACTAGCAAACTACATGGGGAGCCATAGTGGCGTAATGGCTGGATGCAAGCTTGCCGGCCTGGTAATCAAGTGTTCGATCCGCACCTGGGCAGGGTCACATTTTTTCATTGTCTTTGGTTCCCGGGCGAACTGAGCCTAAAATGGCAACCTGGAAATGTAATGGGAAGTAAATTCGGCCAGCGTAATACTGACCACATCACCCACAGTAGTACTGACCACATCACCCACAGTGTGCTGATTGATCTATAATACTACGGGTCTAGCATCTTATGCTCGATGCATCTTAAGGCAAATAGAAGAGTCTGGTACTGATAAAAAGTCTTTACTTTCTGATACACCAAGTACTTACTTACTTACTTACTTACTTACTTATTTACTTTACTTTCTGGTACACCAAGTACTTATTTCCTTACTTACTTATTTACTTTACTTTCTGGTACACCAAGTACTTACTTACTTACTTATTTACTTTACTTTCTGGTACACCGAGTACTTACTTAGTTATTTACTTTCTGGTACACCAAATACTTACTTACTTACTTATTTACTTTCTGGTACACCAAATACTTACTTACTTACTTACTTATTTACTTTACTTTCTGGTACACCAAGTACTTAATTACTTATTTACTTTTTGTAAATATCAGATGGAAGATGCATCAGTGGGATAAAGAACAGAATAGGACAAGCAAAAACTGCATTCTATCAAATGAAGAACGTTTTGTGCAATAAGTCGCTGTTCTTGAAAGTTAGAAAAAGAGTTCTTGCATGTTACATAGAACCAGTTTTAACATATGGCCGCGAATCCTGGACAATTAATAAACAGGCAAAAAAATCCGCATTTCAGGATATTGCGGTCAACATCAGTATCTTTCAGCTGTATGTTGATTACTAGGCTAGATTACGCTCATCAGCACTCCACGACTTTCTGGGTGACCGGCTCCATACTCTCATAAGCCACTGGCGCGACTCAAACCGCTTCCAATTCTCATGCGCTCACGTCAACCACGAGAGTATTCAGGGTTATGGAGAAAGCTGCTAACTCCTCGACCAGGGAGACCGGCCCTTTTGTACAAGAATGCTGAAAATTAATTGGACAGTCAAAATGAGCAATCAGGACGTTTTAAGGGAAGCTGAGTTGCAAAGAAACTTATCACAAACATCAGAAAGAGGCAGTCATCTTTTTTTGGCCATATTATGAGAAGACAAAAACTGAAACATGTTCTGACAACCGGAAAGATTTGTGGGAAGAGAGATAGAGGAAGACAGCGTGAGAAGATTCTTAACAGTCTTGTGTCATGGCACGTCACACGGAAGGGAGTCAACACACGAATTGATCCATGACATCAGAGATCGCAATTTGTGGAGAGGCATGATCGCCTACGCCAGCTGAGAAGGCACTGGGTGATGATTATTGAATAAACTATATCCTACACCAATCTGCCTGTTGGCCTTTTTCATACTGTAAAACCAGATTTTGTTTTTTGACAATGTGAACCTCATTGTCTTCACAATGCCATTTTAATGTCATTTTGTATACACTTCTGTTTAAGGTTAATCACAAACAAGATGAGGCAGCGGATTTCAAACATCAGATCCAATCAACCAATAACTTGGATAGAAATCTTGTTATGTCAACTAATAGCCTGGATCGGAATATGGTTTTGTCAACTAATAACTTGGATCGGAATCTAGTCTTGTCGACTAATAACTTGGATCGAAATCTGCTTTTGTCAACTAACAACTTGCATCGGAATCTGGTTTTGTCGAATCCAAGAATGTTGGAGCAGCCTGAACTATATGGTGAAAGTCAAGGTAATGTTTTCAAGGTTATCTGGCTAGCTTGTGAGTACTGAAACTGATGCATATTAATTTAAATAGTTTTGTAACTAATTTAATAGTGAATTTGAATATTGAAGGCAAACAATAGATTAGAACATTTATTGCCTGGCATATTTTGCTGCCTCTTGTCAGATGCAATCTGCAGAAATAACTCATGTCATCTCATCTTATCTTGTGTCATCTCATGTCATGTAATCTCATCTTATCTCATATCATGTAATCTCATCTCATGCTATCTGATCTTATGTCATCTCATCTCATGTCATGTCATCTCAAGTCTTCTCATTTCATCTATCTCACCTCATCTCGTCATCTCATCTCATGCCATCTCATCTCATGCCATCTCATGTCATGTCATCTCATCTCTTCCTGTTCCTCTCGTACTTAGCGAGTGCAGCCATGATGGATGTGTTCAATTGTCTGTTCTGGTAGTCCACATCTACGTGTGTCTTCTTCTCCTCCTCCCCCTCCTTCATTTCCTCCTTCTTTTCTACTGCTTTTCCTGTAAAGCATCACAGAGAGAAAATGAATGTAATTTTCTGTTTTTCGCTTGCTTTTTTTGCTTTTGCAAATGTCCTTTTTACTCCATCTAGCCATCTCTTCCTAAGTTGTCCTCTCCCCTTGTATCCTGATTTTCTCATGTAGAACATTCTAGCCGCTGGTCGATCTTATTCCATTCTGGCTAAATATCCAAACATCTTTGATGTTCCATAAAGTCAGTTAAACGGTGTTATCCTTACACGTGTTCGTTGTTTCTCATTTGTCTCTCTATCTCTGTTTGTTTTTCCAGCAGTGATTCTTATGCATCTCATCTCACATGATGTTATTTTACGCTCATATGTTTCGAGATGATATCAAAGAAACAGATTATGCCTAAATGTGCAGTTAAAGTAAATGACATTTTTTGGGGCAGGTGCAGAAATTCAGATATCTAGACGCATGGATAACATCAGATTGACAATGTATCACTGAGTTAAAGAGCAGAATAGGACAAACAAAAACTGCATTCCATCTAATGAAGAACATTTTGTGCAATACGTCATTGTCTTTTAAAGTTAGACAGAGAGTTCTTGCATGTTACATAGAACCAATTTTAACATATGACTGCGAATCCTGGACAGTTAGTAAAAAGTAAGTCACAAATGGCTGTAGAAAAATAACTAAAGATGATAACAACTTGAAACCAGTTTATTTTTATGTATACATTGTCCCTTTATTTCTCAACATAATTTCCACCAACATTGATGCACTCATCCCATCGTTTTATCAGTCCTCCCAAACCGGCTGCATAGAACTGCGTGCTTTGTTTTCATTTACCTGCCATTCCACAGAACTGTATGACTTACTTATTGACTCGCACTCGTAACTTTTTCTACTCAGCTATGCACCGCTTTACAGGACAAACATTTGTCAGCTTTTAGCAGGAAACCCACCTTGGCGGGAGACACTTCGCGAATGACGCTGAAGTTGAATGTGAAGTGAAAACATGGTTTAGAAAACAGAGCACGCAGTTCTATGCAGCCAGTTTGGGAGGACTGATAAAACGATGGGATGAGTGCATCAATGTTGATGGAAATTATGTTGAGAAATAAAGGGACAATGTATGTATAAAAATAAACTGGCTTCAAGTTGTTATCATCTTTAGTTATTTTTCTGCAGCCATTTGTGACTTACTTGTTAACTTAACCTTGTACCCTCGTAAGTCGCAAAAACAACTTATCACAAACATCAGAAAGAGGCAGTCATCGCTTTTTGAACACGTTATGAGAAGACATAAACTGGAACATGTCATGACAACCAGAAAGATTTCAGAAAGAGAGATAGAGGAAGACAGCGGGAGAAGATTCTTGAAAATCTTGTGTCACGGTACGGAAGGGAGTCAACACATGAATTGATCCATGACGTCGGACATCGTAATTTGTGGAGAGGCATGATCACCCATGCCAGCCGGCAAGGCACTGTATGATGATGATGGTTCAGCTTTTTGCATATTGATAAGCCTCCTCCCAAAAGCATCACAGAAATCATGAATTTTATAGTTCCATGTATTACTTCCCCTGAGGGATTTCCAGAAAATGTGCACTGGTCTAAACGATACAGTTAAAGAATTGATCTCCGGCCTTTAGAGCGTGGGGCACATGGCTCAATCACTTCACCATGGAGACTCACATCTGTAATTAAGGAAGAGGAAGCATCCTATGTCATTTACACTAAGTGCAACGTTTCCAGAGACTTCTGGGGGGAAGGCCGGGGGGGGGGGGGGGGGGGGGGGGGGGTGGTGGTGTCATTGCTGAAGCTACAGAGTTCATGCTTTGCGTGATGCTGTGGGCTGGCAGCTTTCTGTTCTGCAGAGAGGTGACCAAGCCAGATGGGGGAAAACCCCAGGCAGTGAAGTCGGCCATCTTGACTTTTGTACTTTAGCTCTTTAATTAAATGGTAAACTTATGCAGGCAGAAAGAAACAAGGAGCTCACTACTAAATCATCTAGGATGAGGAGTGGGGTGTATGACCTGGAGTTTAGAGAAGCTGCAGAAAAACAAGGTTGTGATAACATTGCTCGCAAAAGTATGAGGTGAATAGTCGACCTTCCAAAAATGCCGAAACTCGGTGCTCTGAGAAAAGTCCAGCTAACATAGTCAGATTGCTATTGGTGCCATTTGGGATTGGTACTCTTTGCTGGTTGTTGAAGATGAGAACAGAGTACATATGGGAATGTCCTGAGTGCTGTGGTATCGGTTCTTGACTCAAATCAACTCAGTAAGCAAACTAAAAGGGATATGGCAAGCCATTAAAACACAGGTATTGATTATAACCAAAGAAGAAAACACAACAAAGATTCATCTAAGAGAACACCCCCTGAAAGAAGTAACAGGCTTCAAGTACCTAGGAAGTATAATATCATCAAATTGCAAATCAGTAGATGAGATTGAAAATAGATGCAATACAGCAAACCAACTCATTGGACAAATGGCACCAATAGTAAAGAACAAACATGTATCAACAGTTACTAAGAAAGCAATCTACCACACAATCTTCCTACCAACTGTATGCTACCAATGCCAAACCTGGACAATGACAGAAAAAGAAAAAAGAAAAATCACATCAACAGAAATGAGATTCCTGAGAAGAATACTCAATGTATCAAGAAGAGAGAAAATTAGAAATAAGCAATCAGGACTAAAGTAGGGGGTTATAGCAGCGTTAGATTTTATTAGAAAACAGCAAGTTAAATGGTTTGGCCATGTAACCCGATTGCCAACTTACAGTATACCACAGCAAGCAATGATGTACAGATCAAATGGAAGCAGAAGAAGAGGTCGACCACGTAAATGATGGAAAGAGGGAATAGCGGAGTCCATGGGAATCTCAATACAAGAAGAGCATAAGTGGGCACTCTCCCACTGTTTATGTTTCACCTCTACACCGCAAGGTACAAGATAAATAATGATATGGGAGGCCTATCTATAGATCTTAAGGAATATCCCAGTGAGGAAATCCTAGGGATTGTACTGTAGTAAGTTGTTTGTCTACCTCCAACACCTGAATTGTATTGTTGCTTGCTAAGTTACATGTCAAAGATTTCTCAGGATTTCTATTCAAAAATGATACACTGTTGACGAAAGATCTTGAAATTACTCCAGCTCATCTAATTACTGGGCAGATAATCAACAACCTTTATTGAACGCAGGTCAATAAGGTGTCCAAGAACTATAGCTTCTTATAGAATATACCGTGTGGCACTGGTAGTCACAGCTGTCCACAACCTTCAGTCTCGTGTACTGCCAGTCATTTCTGATACTGAAGTTTCTCCATGCCATCATGTCAAACTGTCCAATATTGTCTCTCTCTGTCTTCCCAACTGTCCCATTGTCGTGATATATTCCAGCTTTTCCTTTCTCACGACCTCCCAAAGAATGTGGACTGTCTTCTTGTGACGAAATATTTAGTTCCCTGAAAGAGAGAACACCACAGACTATTCCTGACAAGCTGTAATCTCAATTGTTGGGGGAATTTTTTAAGCTATTGAAATAGCTATTTTTGTCAATCAGTACCTGCAGATTTATTACATAGAACCTGTACTTTTGTATGGATGTGAAGCGTAGACAATGATCATACTACCTGAAAAACATCTGATGGCTGTGGAAATGTGGTTTCTGAGGAAAATGCAAAGAATACCATAGACAGACAGAAAAACTAATGACCAAGTCCTACAAGAAACAAATTTAAATTGTAAACTGATTAGAGAAATTAGACGTAAACAATTACAATTTTGTGGTCACTTTATAAGAAAATATAAATCGGAGAAATTCGTGACAACTGGCAAGATTGAAGGGAAAAGAACAAGGGGAAGGCAGAGAAGTCAATACCTGGTTTGCTTGGCCATGTGGCATGGTCGAGACACGAACATTAAGCTGATCTACGACTCTGGTGATCGAGTGAGATGGCAAAACATGACTGCCCACACTTATCGGCACGACTCATGATGATGATGATTTATTACTGTTCTAAATCGGCCTACCTACATTGGCAGAACAGAGAGGCAGTTGAACAATTGGTAGTAGAACACATATCCAACTGGATAGATAGAATAATAAACAAAGAAGACTCTGGCATCCCAGTAAAACCTACACATCAGAAATTTCCCGTCTCATTAATATTTTAACATCTTTTGGAAACCAGTCATGTGATTATTAGAGATGGAGCCATTATGTGTTCTTTAACACACAAAATGGATTAATGTTAAAGATTACAGAAATCATTGCTATTCATACAGCTAAGCCAACTTTGTGTCAATGAAATTACAGTATAGTAGTTTAAAATTACCATGGTAGACAATTCAAATTGCTGTGGGAATATGTGTGTTGTATATTTCAGTGTATATTTCAGCTTGAAGGATTTATCTAGTTACTTTAGTTTATGTTGTGTGATTTCTGCAATATGTACCTGACGAGATGCAGCGAAATATACCAGGTAATAAATTCTGCAAGCTATTGTTTGTGTCTTCGTTATTCAAATTATTACTGTATTTGTATTTCTCAGAAATCCACTGCTGTACTCGATGCTGTCGGCTATTTCCAACTCTCAAATGTTTGAAAGAACACGAGATGACCATGCATGCTGATGAAATCTGGCAAGCTGAGAAGCTGGGAAAAGTGTCCACCATGTTACCTCACAAGAAGAATAAGAAAGGAAGTAAAATAATAGATATAGCAAACAAATTACTGAACTTGAAAAGTGGTGCTAACTCTTCAGATTTGAAAACACAAAACAGTTTCAAAAGTAGTCCTAGCTCTTCAGATTTGAAAACTCAGGAAAACGATGTAGTAAGATTAGCTGAAAATAAATTGTCCATGGATACAGCTTATCAGAAAAGTGCGGTGTATGGTTGTGAAATTGCCGATAGTAATAAAACTGACCAGATAGAAAAATATAGTATGGTATTGGATAAAGCTATATCTATGTTTGAGATGGGCAGAGATTCATACGAGATAAATATCAATAGAATACAACATAATGTACAGAATCAGTATAATCAAATATATGGGGAAGGATATTCACCTTGCAAGATATGTGGTGTAGGATTTTGTCATTGCGGTGGGCAGACAACTGATGCTGCTGGTATGTTTAATGAAGACAAACCATTCAAGTGTGCTGTGTGTAACACAGGGTTTGTCCGAGAAGGAAACCTTCTAGCACACTACACGGTTCACACGGGAGGGAAACCATACAAGTGTGATGTCTGTGGAGTTGAATTTGCTCAGCGAAGTAACTTACGGCGGCATAAACGGGTACACACGGCACTTTATCCCTACAAGTGTGATGTATGTGATGTCACTTTTGCTGAAAGTAGCAATTTGAAGAGGCATAAAAGGATACATACGGGAGAAAAGCTTTACAAGTGCGGTATTTGTGAAGCTGCGTTTACGGAATGTAGTAACATGAAACGGCATCAGAGGACACACACGAAGGAGAAACCATTTAAATGTGATATTTGTGGCGTGGGATTTGCCGTTGAGTGCAGTCTGAAAACACATAGAAGAATACACACAGGAGAGAAGCCATACACATGTGATATCTGTGGGGCTGGATTTGCTCAGAGTAATAATTTGAAGAAGCATGTCTGGACACATGCTCCCGTGAAGCCTTTTCAATGTGATGCATGTGGTACAGGGTTTTCCGACCGTGGCAGTTTGAAGACCCACATGAGGCGGCATACGGGAGAGAAGCCGTACAAGTGTCTGGAGTGTGGGTTGGCTTTCGGGGATACTGCTACTTTGCACCGACATAAGGTGACGCATACTGGGGTGAAGCCGTTCAAGTGTCATGTTTGTGACGTAGCATTTACTAATAAAGGCAATCTCAACAGACACATGCAGATACACAATAAAGAGGAGTCTTTAAACAAAATGGCACCTGTGATGTGTCTGCATTAATGATCAGAATCTACAAACATTAGAGACTGGAATGACTTAGCAATAAGGTTTCTTCTTCTGATGCCCTAAATCTTCCATTATAGCATAGGCCCTTAATCTTCCATTGTAGCATAGGCCCTTAATCTTTCATTGGAGCATAGGCCCTTAATCTTACATTGGAGCATTTGTTCTCAACCTTACATTGGAGCATAGGCCCTTAATCTTTCATTGGAGCATTAGTCCTTAATCTTTCATTGCAGCATAGGCACGTTATCTTTCATTGCAGCATAGGCCCTTAATCTTTCATTGCAGCATAGGCACGTTATCTTTCATTGCAGCATAGGCCCTTAATCTTTCAATGCAGCATAGGCACGTTATCTTTCATTGCAGCATAGGCCCTTAATCTTACAGCATTTGTCCTTAATCTTCCATTGGAGCATTTGTCCTTCAACTTCCATTGGAGCATTTGTCCTTAATCTTCCATTGGAGCATTTGTCCTTCAACTTCCATTGGAGCATTTGTCCTTAATCTTCCATTGGAGCATTTGTCCTTAATCTTCCATTGGAGCATTTGTTCTTAATCTTCCATTGGAGCATTTGTTCTTAATCTTCCATTGGAGCATTTGTCCTTAATCTTCCATTGGAGCATTTGTCCTTCAACTTCCATTGGAGCATTTGTCCTTAATCTTCCATTGGAGCATTTGTCCTTAATCTTACATTGGAGCATTTGTCCTTAATCTTCCATTGGAGCATTTGTCCTTAATCTTCCATTGGAGCATTTGTCCTTAATCTTTCATTGGAGCATTTGTCCTTAATCTTCCATTGGAGCAATTGTTCTTAATCTTCCATTAGAAATAGGCCCTTAATCTTCCATTGGAGGATAGGCCCTTAATCTTCCATTGGAGGATAGGGCCTTAACTTTCATTGGGGGATAGGCCCATAATCTTCCATTGGAGGATATGGCCATAATCTTCCATTGGAGGAAATGCCTGTAATCTTCCATTGGATTATAGGCCCTCATCCTGCTTATGCCAAGCTGACCTTTTATTTGATATCTCCTGCATCACCCACAATGTCCTCCTTATATTAATAATCTCTGTCTTCAGTTCTCTTCTCCGTGCGTCTTTAGGTCTTCCTATTTGCCCTGCAGATTCCAGAGAATGGACTTTCTAGTTATGCTATTATCAAGTTTTCTGAATGTGTGTCCTATCCAGCTCCAGTGTCCTTTTCCAGCTCCAGTGTCTTTTTCCAGCTCCAGTGTCTTTTTCTTACTTCTTGATTCACTGGAGTCTATCTACACGGTGTTTGTAAAGTCTCACTACACTTTGTATGTGGAACAAATTTGATGATGTCATTAAAATATGTGCTGCACAGTCAATTATGAAGCTATATGCAGTGAATGGCTGTCATCTGCTGGAGTAGTTCTATGAGGGTAAGTTAATAAGTAAGTCACAAATGGCTGTAGAAAAATAACTAAAGATGATAACAACTTGAAACCAGTTTATTTTTATACATACATTGTCCCTTTATTTCTCAACATAATTTCCACCAACATTGATGCACTTATCCCATCGTTTTATCAGTCCTCCCAAACCGGCTGCATAGAACTGCGTGCCCTGTTTTCTAAACCACGTTTTCACTTCACATTCAACTTTGACATCATTCGCGAAATGTCTTCCGCCAAGGTAGGTTTTCAGTGGACTTAGCCCCTAGCGATATCCCATAAAGCGGTGCATAGTTGGGTATAAAAAGGTACAAGGGCGAGTCAATAAGTAAGTCATGCAGTTCTTTGGGATGGCGGGTAAATAAAAACAGGGCACGCAGATTTATGCAGCCGGTTTGGGAGGACTGATAAAACATTGGGAAAAGTGCATCAAAGTTGGCGGAAATTATGTTGAGAAATAAAGGGACAGTGTATGTATAAAAATAAACTGGTTTCACGTTGTTATCTTATTGAGTTATTTTTCTACAGCAATTTGTGACTTACTTATTAACTTACCCTCGTATAATGTTTCTTGAAAGAAAATGTTTACAAAAATAATGTACACACAATTGAGGACCTGAATGAAGCAATCAGAATTACCATTCAAGAAATAACAGGACACATTGCAAAACGTATTTGACAATTTCAAGAGACGTGTACAGTCATGTCTTGAATCCCGTGGTGGACATTTCCAACACCTGTTATAATAAATACTTCATTGGTACTTTCCAGCTTCCCCAAAACAGTGTTAGACCATAGCTGTGATTATTGTAATTAATTAAATGAATTTTTAGCACATTTTTTGATGACATCATCAAATTTGTTCTACATACAAAGTGTAGTGAGACTTTACAAACACCCTGTAGGTCTCTTCCCAAGCTCGACATAGTGCTTCTATCTCACCATTTCAGTCCTTTTCTGCGCTTGGCCCAGTTAATGAATGCTTGTAGTTTGTTGGTAGTTGTGTTAACCGTTTCCAATATTTATGATCTATACAGCATTACTCATTTATCATTAGAGTTAAATGTTTTAATTTTAGTGCTAGGTTTCAGTATTTTTTTTCAGTTGTTTTTTGTGGGGGATTTTTGCGCTAACTCGCTCGTTTTAAACTCAAGTGCAGGCCATACACACTACTTATAGTAGCACTGGACTGAATTTTGGGTGTGGTTGAGCTTTCCCTATTACCAATGTCCCTCGCCATCAGGCAAACCCACGCCGACTTCAGAGTAATTAACGTCCCCAAGTCAAGGACGAGAAATCAACATTTTGGTCCAACTGTCCGGTGTAGGGGTTAAATCCCTTACCTCAGCATCAGCAGACCGGATATTTAAGAACACACATTCTTATCCATTCGCCATGCTGACTTTTAAGTTCTTTTGACTTCCTTAGTTGAGTTAAGTTGAGTTAAGAACTGACATCACTGCACTCAGGACATTCCCATATGTGCTCCGTCCCCTCATTCAAAACCAGTGAAGAGTGATGCTACTAATCGTTCCCACCGCTATCTGATTTAAAGTTCGCCTAGTCTTCCCTCTCAGTTTTGAGATTCTTCCAGAACCCCTACCGATCCCCCGCAATCTCATTTTTTTCACATACAGGTTCTCAATCTGTTCCCCCGTCTTCTCCGCCTGGTCCCACAAATGCATGACCACCTCCCCCTTGTCCATCGGCAATCTACCACCAAGAGGTGCATTCCCTGCCAGCTTATCAGCCTGTTCATTCCCCCGCACTCCCACGTGGCTTCCTTAATAACATTGGATTGGGAATGCAGGGATTGGCCTGCAGGCAGCACTGAATGTAAGGTGCAACAATCGGTCCGTGACAATTTGTGACGAGGTGATGTAATCATCTACATGGAGGTTCGCGGTGAAGGTTAGTGAACAGTGTTTGATGCAGGAGAGCCTGGCATATGATACCACAACATCTAGACTGAGAATGGTGGTGGAGGCAGTCATAGGTGGCTGGAGGTTTGTGGTGAAGGTTAGTGAACAGTGTTTGATGCAGGAGAGCCTGGCATATGATACCACAACATCTAGTCTGAGAATGGAGGTGGGGGTAGTCATAGGTGGCTGGAGGTTTGTGGCGAAGGTTAGTGAACAGTGTTTGGTGCAGGAGAGCCTGGCATATGATACCACAATATCTAGTCTGAGAATGGAGGTGGGGGTAGTCATAGGTGGCTGGAGGTTTGTGGCGAAGGTTAGTGAACAGTGTTTGATGCAGGAGAGCCTGGCATATGATACCACAACATCTAGACTGAGAATGGTGGTGGAGGCAGTCATAGGAGGTAGCTGAAGAACAAACAGCACACGCATGTCGTAATTGTAATGGGCTTGAGAGTATGATAAGGGGGGTGGGGACAGGCTTCCTTTGGGCGGAGTGACCGGCTTCAATTTAACAATAAAGAATAGCATCTGTTAGATTTTTCCCCGGGGCATGCTGGTGTGTTGGGAAACGAGCAGGCAGACAGATTGGCTGGGTCTGCACTGCTGGGTGGGTATTGGTGCATGATAAGGCAGACGTGGTTGGAGCCCTACAGGATTGTGTGTATCCTGCTGAGGAGCAGATAGATCATCACGGTCTGAAGAGAGTAGTGCTGTAGGGAATGACTAGAGGATCTGACCAATGCTCAGAAATCTGAGTAAAGGCCAGATGAACACGCAGTCAAACTGCTACTGGTACCATTAGTATTGGAACTCTTCTCTGGCTGTTGAAGATGAGGGCAGAGCACGTATGGGGATGTTCTGAGTACTGTGATGTTAGTTCTTGACTCAACTCTTTTTTTCTTTCTATTTTGCACTCGCTTGCTTTGAACTCAAGGATAGTCCATACCCACTAGTCCTTGTAGTGCTGGACTGAATTTTGTGTGTGGATTAGCTTTCCCTATTAACAGTGTCCCACGCCATCAGGCGAACCCATTTCAACTTCAGAGGTAATTTACGTCTCCTAGTCATGAATGAGAAGTCAACACTTTAGTCCAGCTGCCTGGTGTAGGGGTTGAACTCCTCACTTCAGCATCAGCACACCGGATGTTTAAGAGCACACTTTTAATCCATTCAGCCATGCTGACCTCCACTCATTTCTTTTGAATTCCACAAATTGCCCAGAACTAAGGAAGCTTCTCTGGCCTTTTGTTTTCTTATTTAAAATTTTTATGAGTTTTCCCATTTTTGTCTATAAAAGTAATCCACCCATCCATCATGTGCCATGCTAGTAAGCGTGGGCGGTCATGATTCGCCATTTCACTCGATCACCAGAGTTGTGGATCAGCTCAGTGTTCTTGTCTCGACCACGCCATGTGGTCAAACTATCCAGGTATTTACTTCTCTGTTTTCCTTTGTTCTCTTCCACTCGATCTTGCCAGTTGTCACCAAGTTCTTTAATTTATTTCTTCTCATAACATGTCCAAAAAATTTTGACTCTCTACATCTAATTTCTCTAATCAGTTTACGATTTTCATTTGTTTCTTGTAGGACTTTGTCATTGGTTTTTCTGTCTGTCCATGGTATTCTTTGCATTCTCCTCACAAACCACATCTCAGCAGCCATTAGATGTTTTTCAGCCTGTCTGCTCATTGTCCACACTTCACATCCATACAAAAGCACAGGTTCTATGTAGCACCTCAACACTTTTTCTCATAGCATATGACATCTTTTTATTGGTCAGTATGTTTTCCATCTTTTGACTTGCACAAATTGCCCATAAAGATCTCTTTTACAAGCCATAATGGGCATTGGACACATGGTGCCAGACCTATAATTTAAAAAACCAATCGGTGCTTGGTGTTTGAAGATGTCAGTATCACACCAGCCCCTTTTTATTTCCCGAGACATTTTTTCCCCCGAGTCAATTTTTAAAATATTTCTAGGTGCGAATTCAAATCTGTGACCATTGAATGAGCATGTAGACAGTACGTTACCCCAGAACTCATCTTTGATTACATTACTACATAAATATGGTTGTGATACTGTCTCTTGAAGTAAGGTTTTACCAAGGGAGATTGGATTATCATTTAGTGAATTTATTCTCAGTATCTTGAAGTGAGGTTCACCAAGGGAGATCTGCTTCTAGAGACACTACCACTGCACATGGGAGACTACCACTGTGCTAGGGACACTATGACACATGCTTTGTCCTTCCTTCAAAAGCCACTGAAGAGTTGCCAAATTGAAAATTCCAGTAGCACTTTGATTAAAAGTTCACCTGGCTTTTTCTTTATGCTTTGAGTATCATCCATATTAACAGCGCATTAAAAATTAGAATGATCAGTTCTCGCTTATATCCTACACTAAAATATGCAGTGGAGGCCTGGACAATGAACAAGCAATTTAAACATTGAATAGAAGCCATGGAGATGTGGATATACAGTAGACTATGTCATATTTCTTGGAAACAAAAACAATCAAATACAGAGGTTCTAGAAAAACTGGGAATGAAAAGAGAGTTGATGAAAGAAATAAACAGAGGCAATTGAAATATTTTGGCCACGTTAAAAGAGATAACACTCTTTTAAAAACCATACTTAATGGTAAGGTTGAAGGCAAGCAAGCAAGAGGTAGACAATGATACAAGTGGGAAGATAACATCAAGAGATGGACAAACAGCAGTCTGACAGAGTGTTCAGCCATGGCGAGAGACAGTGTTGGAGATCCATTGCAGCCAACCTTCAATGTGGAGACGTCACCTGATTGATGATCATCCAGTCCCTCTATTCACTCCCTTCTGAACATGTCTTTCCAGATGTAAACATTCCATCTATTCAGCTGCACTCTCCACCCAATTCCAGAGATCCCCCACCTCACCACCTTTATCATACAGTAGCTCTGCCAATCTATCAGCCTGTTCATTGCCCCACACCCCAGCATAGCAGCATGTCCTTTGCAGGATAACACAATCAACCTGAGCATTTATTGATTGTAATAATTTAGTCAATTTTAAGTTCAGTACTTTGCCGTACCCCTTTATGCCCTGGGTAGAAAATCCATGCTGTGATCGCAATCTGTGTCCTGTCAAGTGATGCTGCCCACTCCAGCCGGAACAGCTGTCCACATCCTTGTTCATCTCTGCATCTGCCTACAAAGCATGAGATCTTCCTATGATAATACTGTGTGTGACCAGCTAGTCTGGGAGAGATCATAAAGAATACTCTATGGGGAGATCATAAAGAATACTCTATGGGGAGATCATAACATATACCTATTTGGTGGGACAGTTTTTTAAAAATATCTCTTTGGGGAAATAAATAATAACAGATATTCTAAGGGGAGAAAATAAAAAATACCTCTTTAGTGATATGATGATTGAAAGTCTATGGGGTGAAAATAAGATACCTCTTTGGGAAGATAATTAAAGATACTCTATGAGAAGAAAATAAACAATACCTCCTTGGGGATAGAATGTAAAATGGGAGAAAATAAAAAAAATATTTCTTTTGGAAAATAATGAAAGATACCTCTTTGGGGAGATAATACAATAAATACCTATTTGGGGGAGATAGTACAATAAATACCTCTATGGGGAGATAATCAAATGCCTTTATATTGTGATAATTAAAAATATTTTTATGGGAAGATAATTAATACCTGTGTGGAAAGATGATAAAGTATGTCTTTGGGATGAAAATAAAATAATCTCTATGAGGAGACTATACAATCATTATCCCTATGGAAACAATCCCTGTCATATTGATATCCGAAGTGTGGCTGATTCGATCACAGGTTTATTAATGTCATGCTGGTATGGACCCTACTTATAACTTCTCTTCTGAGACTTGAACAGTGTAGGGGTGATGGAGAAAAGAGAGAGAGAGAGATCATGTGAGATAACCATTTCATTCCTGTGGATCCCTTTCAGATTAATATCCAAAATAGGGTTGATTCTGTCATAGTTGCATATCCTTTACAGGACATCGCAGTCAACCCCAGCATTATTTGCTGTGTGTGATTTCTTTGCAAGTTTACGTTCACAGTCACAGTTCAGTAGTGCTCTTAAAAAGTACACAGATGAAAAATCAATTTATAATTATACAACATTGTATATGTAATATTTTGTCATTTAATCCTCCCATATAAACTTATAACCTAGTATATATGAAGTATTATCAATTCACTCACTTTCAGCGGCCAGTTATGTAGCTACTTTCACAGTTACTTTTCACTGACCAAATCCTACTATGGCTCTCAATTGGATATTTTGTTAATCAGATATTTTGCCATTTAGATATTTTTAGGTATATATTTTGGTAACTAGATATTTTGTTGACTAAATATTTTGTTATTTAGATATTTTGTTAACTAGATATGTTGTTAATTAGATATTTTGTTACCTGGATATTTTGTTAAATAGATTTTTTGTTTTTAAATTAACTACTTATTTTGTGAACTAAATATTTTGTTACTGGATATTTTGTTAACTAGATATTTTGTTGACTAGATATTTTGTTGAATGGAATGTTTATTAACTATTGATTTTGTAAACTAGATATTTTGTTAATTGGATTTTTTGTTAACTGAATATTTTGTTGACTAGATATTTTGTTACATTTATTTTTTTAAATTAACTACTGATTTTGTAAACTAGATATTTTGTTAAATTGATATTTTGTTTAGATATTTTGTCAACTGGATATTTTGTTCACTAGATAGTTTGTTAATTAGATATTTTGTTAATTAGATATTTTGTTACTTATTTATTTCAGCATGTAAAGTAATTCATGGTTTTCCATTCTCTCACATGTATTTATGTCATGTAACTTTTTCCTTGAACTGCATTCATACGATTTATATACTTTGAGTTCATAATGCATGTGATGTAGATATAAGATTTTTTTTTTTTTTTTTCGCGTTTCCATCCTGTTTCAGGATATTGCGGTCAACACCAGCATCTTTCAGCTGTATGTTGATTCCTAAGCTAGATTACGCTCATCAGCACGCCATGACTTTCTGAGCGACCGGTTCCATACTCTCGTAAGTCACTGGCGCGACTCGAACCCCTTCAAATTCTCGTGCGCTCACGTCAACCACGAGAGTATTCGGGGTTACGGAGAAAGCTGCTAACTCCTCAGCCAGGGAGACCGGCATAAATATAAGATTGACTTACATTTATATGTCTTACATATATAGCTATCTTTACACTGAGTTATGTTTATATAAGGCAATTTTCACATTGACCTAAATGTATATACTGTACATTTTCTACCGACCTCGATTTATTTTATGTAAAAAATGTTGCATGTCGTTTGCAGGCCATTACAAACAACCCCAAGTCCAAGTTGCTTTTATGGGCAAGTTTATGTTCAGTAGTTTGCCATTGCCTTCTGAGCAAGAAGTCACTGTTAATAACATTCAGTGGTTGAACAAACGAATGTACCCAACATGAGTTTAATATTGAAGAATGATTTTTTTATTTGGACAAATAAAATTGAGAGATATTTTGGGTATGTTAAAAAAAAAACATGAATGCCTAAAAGAATTATTTTGTTTAGTTCGCTTTGAACTCAAGTGTAGTCTATACATGTGCTACTTCTTCTACTTCGCTGGACTGATTTTTGTGTGTGGATTAGATTTCAATATTACCAGTGTCATCCTCAGAGTTTGAGAAGCACTTGTCTAGAACAATGGTTTTATTTTGTTGAAGCAAGAAGACAGAAAGGCATCACATAATACGGGTATTTTATTGCAAGCAACCAAATCGCAATCATTGTGTTTAAGAAGATCCCAGAAATAAGAAGTTATGGTATGTAAGTAGAGTCCAGATAATAAACTATGTAATCAGATCATGGGATAAACATTGCAAGAATGTAAGATGTAATTAGGATATGTAAGTTGTCATCAGAACTAGTGAGATATATCAACAGTTCTTATGGTTTAACCAGGTAGTGTAAGAAACATCATAAGAATGGAAGATGTAATTAGGGTATGTAGAATATATATATATATATATATATATAAGAGAGTGTAAGATGTAATTAAGGTATGTAGAATATATATAAGAGAGTGTAAGATGTAATTAGGATATGTAATTTGTCACCAGAACTGGCGAGAAATATAAACAGTGCATATTGTGTAATTGGGATGTGTAAGAAACATCAAGAGAAAGTAAGATGTTATTAGAATATGTGAGACAAATCAAGAGAATGTAACATGTAATCAGAATATATAAGATGACATAAGAACAAATGAGAATTATCAAAACTGGTTTAGTCAGGGTGTGTAAGCAGCATCATGAGAATGTAGAATGTAATACAGATGTGTAATAAGTATCATGTATGTGTAATGTATAATCTATATAACACAATGTAGAGTGTAATCAGGAGATGTAAGATGTAATCAGGATATGAAAGATACAATCAGGATGTGTAAGATGTAGACATGATGTATAAGATGTAATCAGGATATGAAAGATGTAATTGTGGCGTGTAAGACTGAATCAAGACATGTTAGATATAATCAGGAGATGTAAGATGTAACATGATGTGTAAGATGTAATCAGGTTATATAAGATGTAATCAGGATATGAAAGATACAATCAGGATGTGTAAGATGTAGACATGATGTATAAGATGTAATCAGGATATGAAAGATGTAATTGTGGCATGTGTGTAAGACTGAATCAAGACATGTTAGATATAATCAGGATATGTAAGATGTAGTCAGGGTATGCAATATGTAATCAAGATGTGTAAGATGTAAACAGGATATGTAAGACTAGTCAGTGTATGTAAGTTGTAATCATAGTATATTATATGTAATCGGTATCTGTAAGATGTAATCATGACATATAAGATGTATTCAGGATGTTTTAGATGTAATCAGGATGTTTAGATGAATCATGGTATGTAAGATATAATCATGGTATGTAAGATGTAATCATGATATGTAAGCTGTAATTATGGTATGTAAGATACAATCATGGTATGTATTAGATGTAATTGCGGTATGTAGGATGTAATCATGGTATGTAAGCTGTAATCAGTATATGGAAGATGTGACCCAGGAGTTCACCTATGTACGTTCATCCCCCTTTCTCTCCCCCCTCCTGAAGCAATGTAATGATATTATCCATACACATGTGTTCAATATCTGATCATATTCTAGGTTCTTGTCTGTTATGTTGTTATCTTGATTTGAGATCTGACTGTAACAAATGTATCCTTTGGTTAACATTGTATCTTTGCATTTTGTACTTAGGTGACCTGATAGTTTATACGTATTATTGATGTTGTGACACTTCGATGGAATAAACATATACGGTTACTTTTCTGCTCGTTTTCTGTGGTTTGTTTGGTATGAGTTTGGTGATTTGTTAAGTCTGTTGGTTTCTTTGAGCTGGTTTGTGATTGTTTTGGTTTGGTGATTTGTTTAGTTTGTGGTGTTTTGTTGGTTGGTGTGTTCTTTGTGATTTTGTTTAGTTTGTGTTTTCTGTGGTTTGTTTGGTATGGGTTTTGGGATTTGTGTTTTGCTTGATTTGGTTTGTATTTTGTTTAGTTTAATGTTTTGTTCAGTTTGTGTATCTAGGAGTCAGAATTTGTACAAGAAATATTAATTTCTTGTAATATCACACAGACCAGGATCTCTTGTGTAGTATAATTTTATACCGTGGCTAGATAAGGCAAAACAAAACCAATAGATTTCACACTGACAAGAATATTTAGGAAAGAAACAACCTACCCACGGGTAGATTGAGCCTGCCACTTTGGGTAGAATGTTTGAAGGAAGCAAACCTAACTCGAATACAGGGTGTTTGTAAAGTCTCACTACACTTTGCATGTAGAACAGCTGTTTGTTGGAGAGTATGTTTTCCGTCTTGCGAACAGAAAACATACTTTCCATCAAACAGCTGTTCTACATACACAGTGTAATGAGAATTTACAAACACTCTGTACATTCCGAAGTCAGAACTCAGGCGCATAATTTACACCCGCTGGAAAATTATGCAACTTATTCTAGCAAATGATGATCGTCAGTTCACACCGCAGACTTTAGGATAAAAATAAACATGTATCCTATATGAGCAGCCTGACCCGGTATGGGAAAGTCACGCGCAAGTATGTTTTTTTTTTTTTTAAAGTACTGGCCACTCTTTAACTTACACGCTACTTGCCGTGCAAGTTACACGCGAGCAAACATCAAGACTCACTCGCAGAGTTATGCAATCATGCGCTTTTTCAACTCCACCCACATCCCTACGCAACAACCAAATCTCGCCGCCAGCCTCAAACAAGTGGGGGGAAAGGCTGTCACCGGAGGATTAGAGTTTCTAATTATAGAACGGAAAGTCAGGGAAAACAGTCGTTCGGCAGTTGGCGGGACCTTCCGCGTGAAAACGTACCCTGGTAAACATTGGTTCATGTTTGTGTCATGCTGGAAAGAAGAAGCTGGTTATTTGTTTATGTGGATTCTGTGTAGGGGATTTGCCATCGTTCGTTTGACTGAGTTTCAGAAGTAAGTGAATGTGTTTGATTGGCTGTGATCTATCTCTCCATCTCTCGCTCTCCATATCTCTCTTTCTACATCTTTCTTTTTCACAATCTCTCTCATTTCTCTTTCTACAACTCTCTCTTTCTACATCTCTCTCCATATCTCTCTTTCTTCATCTCTCTCCATTTTTTCATATCTCTCTCCATATATATATATATATATATATATATATATATATATATATATCTTTCTCTCTCTCTACATCTCTATCCATATCCCTCTCTTTCTCCATCTCTCTCTCCCTCTCTCTCCCTCTCTCTTTCTTTATCTGATTCTCCATCTATATCTCTTTCTCCATCTCTCTCTCCATCTATCGCTCTTTCTCCACATCTCTCTCTTTCTCTCTTTTTCTCAACCTCTCACTCTCTTTCTCCACCTCTCTCTCTTTCTTCCTCTCTCGCCCCATCTATATCTCTTTCTCCATCTCTCACTCCATCTCTCTTTCTATCTCCCTCACTCTCTTTCTCCATTTCTCTCTCTTTCTTCGTCTCTCTCTCTTTTTCAATTTCTCTCTATTTCTACATCTCTGTCTTTCTCTCCATTTCTCTCTCGTTCTTTCTCTCTTTCTCCTGCTCTCACTATCTCTCACGCTTTCTTCACATCTCTCCATCTCTCTCTTTCTCCATCGCACTCCATCTCTCTCTTTCTCCATCTCTCACTCTTTCTCCACATCTCTCCATTTCTCTCTTTCTCCATCTCACTCCTTCTCTCTCTTTCTCCGCCTCTCTCTTTCTCTATCTCTCTGTCTTCATCTATCTCACTCTCTCTCTCTTCCTGTATCTCGCTCCATCTCTTTCTCTCTTTCTTTATCTCTCTCTCCATCTCTCTTTTCTCCATCCCCCCCCCTCTCTCTCTCTCTCTCTCTCTCTCTCTCTCCATCTGAATACAGGACAATCAAGAAACACGTGAACACAAGGAGACAGCCAGTATGGAGATAATCAAGTAACGCATGAACACAAGGAGACAGCCAGTATGGAGTTAATCAGGTAACACGTGAACACAAGGAGACAACCAGTATGGAGTTAATCAGGTAACACGTGAACACAAGGAGACAGCCAGTATGGAGTTAATCAGGTAACACGTGAACACAAGGAGACAACCAGTATGGAGTTAATCAGGTAACACGTGAACACAAGGAGACAGCCAGTATGGAGATAATCAAGTAACGCATGAACACAAGGAGACAGCCAGTATGGAGATAATCAAGTAACGCATGAACACAAGGAGACAGTCAGTATGGAGATAATTAAGAAACATACGAACACAATTAGGCAGTGAGAGAGGGGGGGGGGGGGGAAGAGAAATCAGGGAGCTAGACAAAAATCAAATGAACAAAAAGACACAGTACTCGCAAAGGAAAACGAACAAGCGTTCAGTAGGCGAGAAAAGCTGTTGCTAGCTTGTCATTGTTCTGTTATGCAATATGTCTTCTACGGTCTACCTCTCCACCCCATACCCTCTATTATGCCAATCGATAGATAGTAATGCATTAACCTTTGTCAAGACACCACAGGCCTATTTAAATACAACGACATGTAAATTGGGGAACCATTTGAGGCCAGTAAGAGAGTTGATACACATAAATAAACTGGCTAGTATTGTTTGGTGCTGAAAGAAGTATAAGACAGAAATAGAGGACACACTAGACACCATAAGCATCGGTAGCTCCGACCATCAGTCAGGCCTTAAGTCAGATATGACTGAGCTACTGCATGACTGTAGAAGATGCTACCTGCTTTCTGTTAGCGCCGAATATTGGACGACTCTCACCAAACCCGACACTTCACATTGTGCCAACTACTTTTGGCAGCGGAACGCAATTGGGAGGGTACACGCTTTATCCTACTGCAAGGAAATGCATCCTAAAGACTAAATGTCATTGTAGACCAGGCCCTAAGCCTTGGCCGGCAACTGGTCTAGGATCGAAGCTCCGACAGGTGGACAGAGAATTGATTTGCTGATCCGGCAGCTTCTGCAGCTTGCCTTGTTCCAGATGTATTGGTGTTACCTTTCCTCTGGAGTAAACTAGGCAAGCCGAGAGCGGGATCATGCTGCATGGGCAACACATGGTCTTTAAATTCAGACCAGGCTTTGTGCTATGGAGAGTTATAGGGTATATTTTTAATGACTGTGCAGTGTTTGAAAATATTGCCGGTCCAAGTTTTGTATTTACCTATTATGTTGCATGAACTTTACAGAGGGTGAATACACAACTTGGACAGGCAATATTTTCAAACACTGCACATTCATTAAAAATACACCCAAATATACCTCCATTTTACAAACTATCGTCTATCAAGACGGCAAGGTCCCAGTTAGGTACCGACAGCTGCAGAAAGAAGTGTATTTCGACTCATGATTAACTAGACACCTTCCCTAGTCTTCTGTTTCTATTTCTTTCTCCTGCTTCTGTCAACGCCAAACAATACGTTGTGTGTTGATTTCTGAACTGTCTAGTTTAATACAAGAGCTGTGTCACAGTGCCATTACGTATACTAAAATACTGGTCCTTTTTTAAAGGTTGTTGTTGGTTGGATGATTGGTTGTTTGATTGGTTATGTTGGTTGATTGATTGTTGGGTTGATTGTTGGTGGGTTGGTTGATTTGTTGGTTGGTTATTGGGTTGGCTGATTGGTTGGATCGTTGTAGGATTGGTTATTGTGTTGTTTGATTGTTGGACTGGTTGGTTCGTTGTTGTGTTATTTGTTTGATTGATTGGTTGTTGAGTGTTGGTGAGTTAGCTGATTGTTGGGCTGATGGAACGGATGATTGATTGGTTGGTCGGTTGGTTGGCTCGTTGGTTGATTGCTTTGTTTGTTGATTGGTTGGTTGATTGATTGTTTGTTGAAAAGCTGGGTGAGCTAGTTGGTTGTTGAATTGCTATGGTAGTTGCTTGCTTGCTTGTGTTCGCTGGCTATGATCTACAGCGTCAAGTCCTGTATGTCGGATGAAGGCATCCTGTTGTCCAACATCAGTGTGATGTCATACCGGACTGAGGTTTGCGTGAGTATCCGTTGCCCCATGTCTGGCTCATTGGTGTGCAGACTGGTGGTTCCTCGCCATGCAGGCAGACACTCTCCGACTTCGGAGGAATCAACGATCCTACTGACTTCAGCCAGGACCCCGAAGGGACCTGTTGCCCAGGACGCTCGGCGAGGACCCGTCAATAAGTCTTGGCCAGTATATAGCCCGGCCCTGGTGCCTTGGAAACACCTCTGTGTCCCGCTATGGTAGTTGATTGGCTGGTTGGTGGATAGCTGGGTGAGTTAGTTGTTTAGTTGGTTGATCGACTGGTTGATTAATTTTATATTGGCTAATTGGTTAATTGGTTGTTGGGTTATTGGGTGAATGGATTGGTTGTTGAACTGTTCTGAGAGTTGATTGGCTGGTATTGGGTTGGTTGGTTGGTTGGTTAGTTGGTTGGTTGTTGGACTGGTTGGATATTAATTGGTTTGTTGTTTAGTTGGTTGGTTTATTGGTTAGTTGGTTAGTTGGTGAACACTCCGAAGACTTTTAACGCTTTAGTCCGTTGCCTTGTGATCCAAGGCTCCTGAACTAGGAAAATGGCTTGCACATGTCTGAGTGAAGTTGTTGTGGACATTTTCTTCCAACCCCGTGCCAAAGAATAATTTCCACGGTCATGGAGTTGCAAGATGCAGAACTCTCCTTCCCCTCTCCAAACGCAAAACACAGCGGGCTGTGCAGTGTCGGCACTGGAAGAAAAGGACAGTACGCACACCGCGATCCTGGGATAGTGAATCTAGCTTACTCGGATAATGGCGAAATCTTGGAGGATCCATGTGTATTTATTGCGTGTAAAATATACCTTTGCAGTTGACTATCCAAAAATAGCAAGCCAAAAAGGCTGCTGATTTCTATAGTTGTAATACTTTGCTCACTCGCTTTGAACTCAAGCGTAGTCCATACACGTGCTACCACTTCTAATGCACTGGATTGCTTTTTGCGTGTGGATTAGCTTTCCATATTACCAATGACCCTCACAACAGGCGATTCCACTCCGACTTCTGAGGTACTTGAGCAGTTTCCAAATTGATAGGGACAATGCGGTTCACCTGTTGTTTAACACGCAAAATGGTCGCTTGTTAAAAGTCGCAGAAGCAATCGCCATTAATCAACAGAAGCCAGTTTTGTGCAAGCAGAAAGACACGATAGTCAGTGTACATTTACCATGGTAGACAATATAAATTACTGTGTGAATATGTGTATATTTCAGCTTGAAGGATTTTCCTAATTACTTTAGTTTATGTTGTGTGATCTTTGCGGTATGGGCCTGACGAGATGCAGCGAAATATGCCAGGCAATAAATTGTACAATCTATTGTTTGTGTCTTCGCTATTCCCATTCACTAAGGGAAAACATTGTTTTGAACAACAGAAGCGTTGAATGTACATTCTCCTGTAGGGGACACACGCGTACGACTAGTAGTAGCAGCTACTACTAGTTTTTTGCGTATGGGTTAGCTTTCCCTCTTACTAATGTTCCTCTCCTTCAGGCCACACTACTCCGACTTTTGGGGTACTCATAATTTACCTCCTCCTGTTAAGGGCGAGAAGTTAACATTTGAGTCTTTAGGACTTAAGAGTTAAGCCTCTGTTTTACCAGAAGATTGACAACTAACCAAGCGATCAACTTGGATAACAAGAAACCACAAATTCACCGCGATGCACGATGTGTGTGCGTACGTACGTATGGGCGTTCTTGCGTACACTCCAGCGTATTTATCGGTTTAAAGATGTCAAGCTACAATATAATTCTTTGATGCTGTCAGAAAGCGCACACGATAAGCCAACTAACTACCCGTAATTGTGAATTTTGCTGCTTTCAGCATATAAAGCAAGGCATTCAACAGGGATAAAATAAAGACATTCATTTCATAACACAGAGCTTCTTCTTTGTGGCATTTAACAAACTGTGCCCCACGAAGATGTGCATCTAGTGAAATGTCATTTCCTCAGGAAGAATTTATTCGTCCTCTTCTTCTTTGTCCTATTACTTTTGCCGCGAAACGTTGCACGGAAGGTACAATATGTCAATTTATAGTTTGTTGTTTACACTTGATGTGTGGCTTGTGCTCATGTCATATTTAGTTTATTCAATGTCACTTTTGCCGGTCTCCCTGGCCGAGGGGTTAGCAGCTTTCTCCGTTAATCCCGAATACTCTCGTGGTTGAGGTGAGCGCACGAGAATTAGAAGTGGTCCGAGTCGCGCCAGTGACTTATGAGAGTATGGAGCCGGTCGCTCAGAAAGTCGTGGCGTGCTGATGAGCGTAATTTAGCCTATGAACCAACATACAGCTGAAAGATGCTGGTGTTGACCGCAATATCCTGAAACAGGATGGAAACGCGGGAAAAAAAATGTCTCTTTTATCCATCTAGCCAGCTCTTTCTGGGTCGCCCCCCCCCCCTCCTTGGATCCCGATGTTCTGTTGTAGAACGTTTTAGTCGCTTTTTGATCTTGCTCCATTCTAGCTAAATGTCTGCATTTTTTTAGAAGGGGGGCAGGGCGGGGGGCGCTAACACGCCTTGAACTCAAGTGTAGTCCATATACACTACTTCCAGTAGTGCTGGACTAAATTTTGCGTGTGAATTAGCTTTACCTTTTACCAGTGTCCCCTTGCCATCAGGCGAACCCACTCCGACTTCAGAGGTACTTGTAATTTACACCTCAAGTCAAGAGCGATAGGTCAACATGTTAGTCCAACTGTCTGGTGTAGGGGTTGAATCCCTTATCTCGGCATCAGCACACCGGATGTTTAAGAACACGCGTTCTTATCCATTCAGTCATGCTGATCTACATCTGAATCATTTAATTCTTTTGTGTTCTGTAAAGTCAGTTCTTTGTTATACCTACACTTGTTCTTAGTTTCTGATTTGTCTCTCTATCTCTTCTCGTTGTTTTTTTTTTTTTCCAAATACGTTTTTATGCATCTCCTCTCACATGATGTGATTTTAAGCCTGTGTGTTTCTAGAACTATCCATGTCTGGCATTGGTAACACAGAGTTGGGACGAATAAGGCATCCATCAACATGTTTCTGTTTTCATGTTGATATTCGGATGTCTTATGACAGATACTATTTGATAGTTGATGTTGTTTGCTTTCTGTATTCTAGTTTCCATTTCTCTATCTACTCTTCCATACTCTCTAAACACACTGCCCATATGCTTGAACTCTCTAGCTTGCAATAATTATCCAAGAATTTATTACGGCCTAAAATATATTTAACATGTTAGTAAGTATCTCATCTTATCATCTTATCTTGTTCCTCTTGTACCTCTACTGTGTCGAGGTGAAGTTGAGATGCCGAAAAGCATATGCGGTCATGATCAGCCATCTCGTACGAGTAAACATCTTGGATCAGCGCTGTATTCTTGTCTCGATTATTCTATGTTGCAAAGCTTGCTTGTTTGCTTGTGTTCGTTGGCTCTATCTCCAACGCGAAGTCCTGTATGTCGGATGAAGGCATCCTGTTGTCCAACATCAGTGTGATGTCATACAGGACCTGAGGTTTGCGTGAGTATCCGTTGTCCCATGTCTGGCTTATTGGTGTGCAGACTTGTGGTTCCTCGCCGTACAGGCAGACACTCTCCGACTTCGGAGGAATCGGCGATCCTACTGACTTTAGCCAGGACCCCGAAGGGACCTGTTGCCCAGGACGCTCGACGAGGACGCGTCAATAGGTCTTGGCCAGTATATAACCCGGCCCTGGTGCCTTGGAAACACCTCTGCGTCCCTGTTGCAAAGCCAATAAGATATTTATCTCGCTGATTTCCCCTTCCTCTGTCCCCATCAGTTCTCATCAAATTCTAAAGGTAATTTCTTTTCATGATGTGTCCAAAACTCTTGACTATCTATGCCTAATTTCTCTAATCATTTTACGGTTTTGATTTGTTCCTTGTACAACTTGAGGACAGGTCTTAGTCAGATATGACTGAGCTATCGTGCAACAGTAGACGGTACTACCTGCTTTCTATTAACGCCGAATGTTAGCGCCGCTCACCAAACCCGACACCCCGCACCTTGCCAACGGTTTTCGTACGGAGGAGCGTAATTGGGAGGATACAAGCCTTACCCTAGTGCGAGCAAATGCAACCTCAAACTAAATGTCATGGCAGAGCAGACTAGGTCCTAAGACGTGGTCGGCAACTGGTCTAGGATCGAAGCTCCGACAGGCGGATATTTAGAGCATTGCTTTGCTGATTCTGCAGCTTCTGCAGCTTGTCTTGTTCAAGATGTATTGGTGTTACCTTTCCTCTGGAGTAAACTAGGCAGGCCGAGAGCGGGATTATGCTGCAAGGGCAAGACATGGTCTCTACAATTCAGCCCGGGCTGTGGAGAGGTATAACTCCATCCCTGGGTCTACCACCACCTTGTTGTAGTTTTAAAGCACAATGTAACAGACCGTGAAGACGGCAAAGTGTAATGAGTGAGTGTAGGGGTCGCTCTTTGTTTTTTTTTTTGTTTTTTGTTTTTTTGTCCATCCATGGTATTCTTTGCATTTTCATCAGAAACTACATGTCTACTGCCGTTAGAAGTTTGACAAGCTATCTAAGAACATTTACTATGTGATTTTCTATGTTCGTGTTTCGAAATTTGGCCTATAGGTTTGTTTCCTTTGCTTCTGAGGCTCTATAGTGTGTTGTTTGTTTCCGGCATTTTAAAATAATTAAAATAGTCTATCACAAAGAACAACAATAAGATATTTGAGAAGGGAAAATTCTTAACCAAGTGGATAATTTTAAATACCTAGGGGCATTCCCTGGCCCAGGGGTTAACGTCTTTCTCCGTAATCCCGTATATTCTCGTGAGTAACGTAACCTGCGCAAGAATCGGTAGCGGTAACTTAAGGGGTATGTGAGCCGGTCTATCAGAAAGCAGTGGCAAACTACTGAGCGTAATCTTGTCTAGTACATCAATAAGCAGTTGAAATTGCTGATGTTGACTGCAACGTCCTGTAAGGGATATGCAAAACAGGGGGGGGGGGCATTTATAACATCAGATGGAAGATGTACAACAGAACTTAAGAGCAGAATAGGGCAAGCAAAACCTGCATTTCAGAAAATGAAGAGTATCTTATGCAGTAAGTCTCTGTCATTGAATATAAGAAAGAGAGTGTTGAAATGCTATATAGAACCAGTTTTGCTGTATGGCAGCGAATCTTGCAATGTAAATACACAAATTAGGAAGAACTTAGCAGCAACAGAGATGCGGTTTTTAAGACGAATGTTGCGAATTCCTTGGACTGCCAGAGTAACTAACAACGATTGCCTGAAAGAGGCTAATGAAACTAGAACACTATATACAACAATAAGAAAGAGACAAACAGCTTTCTTTGGTCATGTGATGAGAAGAGGGGCATTGGAGAACATCGTAACAACTGGAAAGATCGAGAGGAAGAGAGGCAGAGGCAGACCAAGAGAAATGATGCTGGATGGACTGAGACGGGTGCATGGAGGAATACCATCAGCAGAGTTGATCCAGAACACCAAAGACCGAGATCTGTGGAGAGTCATGAACGCCTACGCCAGCTGACAGGGCACTTGATGATGATGATGATGATGATGATGATGATGATGATGATGATGATGATGATGATGATGATGATGATGATGATGATATTTGAATAACGAAAACACAAACACGAAAGCACAGTTGATTGCCTGACATGTGTCGCTGCATCTCATCAGGTACATACTTCAGAATCCACACATCATAAACTAAACCAATAAGATCAATTCTGCAAGCTGAATATTCAACACACAAATTCCCATTGTAATTCGAATTGTCTACCATGCGAATTTAAAACTGAGCATGTCTTTTTGTTTGCACAAAGTTGGTTTTCCTATATGAATAGCAATGTCTTCTGACACTATTAACATTCGTCCATTGTGTGTTTTTTAAAAGCACACGACACGCATTGTCTCTATCAATCACATGACCGGTTTCCAAAAATACGGCGTGCTGTAAACAACAAGAGTACTTTACGGTGTGTAGGTTTTACTTAGTTGTCAGAGTTTCTTTGTTTGTTATTCTGCCTATCCAATTGGGTATGTGTTCTACCAGCCTATTGTTCAACTGCCTCTTTGTTCTGTCTATGTAGGTAGCCTGGCAAATGCGTTGAAATTGATATTTATAAGATGTTTATTTTAATTCCCCCATACCATGAAGATGTCAATGATCCATAAATCACGAACATTATTCTTCGCAAGGAGTGGATTCACTCCGCGGGAATCAATACATCTGCTAAATCCTCAGTATAAATGACATAACTGCTACTTGTACAGCTGTTACATTCTGTTTTAATTTGATGTAATTCTTTTATTCCATGTCGCTGAGTTTATTTATATGTATAATATCACGCATATAACTAGGAGCTAACTACGGTAGGGATATTACTGTGGTGAAACTATGCTATTATGGAGGGGGGGGGGGGGGTTCTTAAACGCTATTAATGCGCACAATGCGGCGACGGTTTCAGTTTCATTATCACGGGAGTCGTGCTTTTGTGGTTAGTTGCAGTATTCATTTGCATACCCAGTTATTGTGTTCGTGAATATGTCCAGCCTAAGAGAGGTGTGCGACAGGGATGGTTAATGAATACAGATTTTTTTGTTCCATAAATAGTGAACATATTGATTGAGAGGATACGAGAAGAGTCACCATCTGAGGACATAACATCAATAACATATGATATGCAGATTGTAACGTATTGATTGCAGACAATTAACAGGATCTGCAACATTTAGTAGATGCGGTTATTGACTACATTGAGCTACTAGGGTTAGAGTTGAGTTGAGTTAAGAACCGACATCACTTACTCAGGACATTCCCATATGCGCTCTATCCCCTCATTCAACAGTCAGCGAAGAGTCACACTATTAATCGCTCCCACCGCTATCTGATTAAAAGTTCTCCTTGTCTTCCCTAATAGTTTCGAGATTCTCCCAACCCTTGCCGATCCCCAGCAATACACAACTAGGGTTAGAATTAAATTGTCAGAAAATGGAAATTATGGTCATCTCTATGAAGAAAGAAATACCATAGTTTTTTTTTTTTTTGCTTTTGCTTTCGCTGTCTGAGCTCACTCGTCGTCCATACAAGGGCTACCACTTCTAGTGCACTAGACTGATTGTTGCATGTGGATTAGCTTTCCCTATTACCAGTGTCTCTCGTCATCAGGCGACAACACTGCGACCTCTGAGATAGTTGTAGGGACGCAGAGGTGTTTCCAAGGCACCAGGGCCGGGTTATATACTGGCCAAGACCTATTGACGCGTCCTCGTCGAGCGTCCTGGGCAACAGGTCCCTTCGGGGTCCTGGCTAAAGTCAGTAGGATCGCCGATTCCTCCGAAGTCGGAGAGTGTCTGCCTGTACGGCGAGGAACCACCAGTCTGCACACCAATAAGCCAGACATGGGACAACGGATACTCACGCAAAACTCAGGTCCTGTATGACATCACACTGATGTTGGACAACAGGATGCCTTCATCCGACATACAGGACTTCGCGTTGGACTTGACACAAGCAAGCAAGATAGTTGTAATTTACTCCACCAAGTCAAGGGCGAGAAGTCAACATTTTAGCCCAACTGACCAGTGTAGGGGTTGAACCCGCTACTTCGGCATCAGCACACCGGGAGTTTAAGAGCAAGAGCTCTTATTCATTTATCCATGCTAACCTGTATACCGCCGGTCTCCGTGGCGAAGGAATTACGGGCGCAGTTGGTAATCCCTTATACCCGCGTTCGACACAGAGCTGTGCGCGACTTGGCAGAAGACCGAACTGCGTTGGTTTCGCGTAGGTATCGGTGCCGGTCGTTCAGAAAGCAACGGCAAACTACTGAACACGAGATCACAGGGGCAGACATGCTGGTGATGGACTGCGATGTCCTGCAAAAGGGATATAAAAAACAAAACAAAAACATGTATACCACAATGTAAGATCTAAGTAAATGGGGAAAATGTTAAACAATTGAATTAGTTCCAGTTTCTTGAAACATGCATAACATCTGATGGAAGGTGCCTTAAAGAGATTTAAACAAGATCCGATATGGCAAAAGTAGTCTTTGGCAAGATGGAAGACATACTTACCAATAATAGGATGCCTTTTTTCTTGTGAGACCAGGAGTACTGAAGTGTTGTATAGAACATGGATATGTAACATGCGTGTCGAGTAGATAAGTTCAGAAACACATGATTATCATCAAGTTCCTTTCCAGCTGGCGTAGGCGTTCATGTCTCTCTGCAGAACTTGGTATTTGGTTTTCTGGATCAACTCTGCTGATGATATTCCTCCATGCCATCGTCGTTCTAGTGTAAGTAACCTCCCTCAGACAATTGTTGTTAATTAATCTGGCAGTCCAAGGAAATCACAAAATTTTCCCATGGGCCGCATCTATGTTGCTTCAAGGAACACATAATAGTAATTAAAATGTGGTTTATGTGGAAAATGCAAAGAATGTCAGGGACAAACAGAAAAAGAGATGAGACCCATTCAAGAAAGAAATGAAAATCGTAAATTGGTTAGAGAAGTTAGACCAGACAGTCATAATAGTTTGGACAGGTTATGAGAAGAAATAAACTGGAGAACTTGATGACAACTGGCAAGACTGAGGAGAAAAGAATAAGAGAAGTAATTATCTAAATGGCTTGGCCATATGTCATAATCGAGACAAATAACACAGAGCTGGTGCACGACTTCGATGTTCAGACTTGAAGAATATCAGTATTTTTTCTGTTTCTTGATCCACTATATCTAAAAATTATTTCTGCAACATTCGAACTCAAAAGCCCCATTTTCTTGTTTAGTCATTGTAAAATGGTCCACGATTCTCCCCCATGCTTTACTATGGAAGAAGATGCATGTAAATTTACCGAATGCAAAAAGCGGTCCACGTTGAGTTTTTCGTTTGCATAGAGTCGTCCCTCTGCGAAAGTTTAAAGTGTCGTAAATCGGTCAGAAAACTGCTGCTATTTAACTTTCTGCCACGAAACAAACTGAATCTCTTTGCCAAGAGGATTATTCTGTACATGATCATGTCCACTTGTTTGAACGAATCAGGAGTTACATGGTAACTAACCTTTTGCCAACGAGAAGATCGTGCGAGATTTCACGGCAACCTTTCTCCATAGAATTAAACGGTGATGTAATTTTACACGAAAAACGTCACCCCCTGCTATTATATATATGGGGCGTGGGTGTGCGTGTGCGTGCGTGCGTGTGTGGGTTTTTAATTTTTTTTGTTAGTTTTATTGCACTAAATGTCTGTTTTCTGATGCTTTCTAAGTTGCTGGGCCTTCCTATTCCTCTGAAGCCAAACTTGCATCTCTTCTCTTTTCTTTTTACCTCTAACGTGGGCATCCGACCTCTCTTTGCAGAATTTAAGAGCACACTGGTACTTCTGGATCTTCAACGACTCTTGTCATCTCCTTCTTTGGGAGAAAATCCAGCAGTCCTGCGCGCAACAACCCCGCTGCTATTGTTTGGGCGTATGACAGTGAGTGTTTCCTTACATGATGCATGTATGTATGAATGTGTGTATGTAGGTATATGTTTATTAGTGTGAGTGTCTGTGTGTGTTTGTGTGTCTGTCTGTCTGTCTGCCTCTCTAATATCATTCTAATTATGCATTGTTTTATGTTCACGGCATTCATTTAACGATGTTTCTCCCCATGCACAATAGATAATTGATGTGCAAAATATATGTGTGTCTGACTGCCTGCTTGCCTACCTGTCTTATAACATTGTACTATGCATTATTTATGTTCACAACATTCATCTCACAGTGTGTTTTCCATGTGAATATAACATGCACAATACATAATTAATGTGCGAAAGATGAGTGGCTGGAAGGGTCGACTTGCGTGCCCAGTTTGTGACCCATTGAAAATAACATTCGTTCCTTCTTTCGTTAACAAATTCGGCATCCTTCAGGTTTTGGACTTTGTGACTTTTAGTTAGTTAGTTAGTTAGTCGATAGATCATCCTCATTGCACATCGAACCATTCAGTCCATAAATGCTCGGATCCCCTCCTCAGCAAATCCCGCAGCTTGTAGCGGCTCACGACACCTGTTCTGTGTTGGTTAATCAATCTTCTTTGGCTTCCTGCGTAGTGTTCTTGTTTGGCAACACCTCTTTTAATTTGCAGTTCTCGCAGTCTGACCATGGTTGTAGATTCACAGTCATCACTTGGTTCTCGCAAAAGTCTTACTTCTCGTAGAGCATTCAGAATGTCAGCCTGGTCCATAGCGCGTCCGCCCTCCACAAGTAGCCTTACCTTTATCAAGACCGATCGCTGACTTGTAACAAATTCCCATTATGGTGTTGGTTTCATATTTCCTGGCTTGTCCATGGGAATGGGATTCCCATGGGAAATAAGGGATGGGATGGGATGGGACAGCACATATTTGTATTTCCCACGGGACACATGGGACAGTTGCCATGTCATAGAAACTTAAGCTATGTCAGAGTTACCATTAATGTTTTTTTTTGTTTTTTTTTAAAACTTTTTTAAAGCCTTTTATCCTTCTTTTTTCTGTATATATTTGTATCAATTCTTTATCTCGTGGTGGAACACCGGACAAATTAATAAATGCGCGCATGTGCGCTGCTAGTCAGCCATTGTTGCTGTAGTTGTTGATTGGCGTCTTTGGCGATTTGTAAATACGAAGCTAGTTTTAATCTATTGTAATCGAAGTTGTTTTGTTGCTGAATTGCAGTATTTTTATTTGGTTGAATACTAGACTTTATATTTATAGTCTATAAATCTATAGTAGTCTTAATTTCAAAAAATTTGTGAAGGCAGTCACTTGAAGTCACAATGTTACTGAGTCTGAGTTTCAGGATCTTACTATAACTGTTGTTGCTAAGATGTTGAGTGGGGGAGAATGTTACTTGATTGATGTTCTAAAAGAACTTGTAAAGTCTTCAACAGCTGATGTTAAAGCAGTTAAAATATCTTAAATTATTTTAGCACCATATGTTTGCTGTGCAAAGTGCAAAACGCTATACTGTTGGTATAAGTTGATTAATGAAAAAGGAGTTAATCAAAGTGGTTATGGAGTTGCAATACAACATAGCATGAAATATGGTTCCGGTGGTTCTACTAACATCAAAAGATTTCTGGAAGCCAATCAGAGGGAAGTAACAAAATCACCACCAACATTGTCAAAATGCGTGGCAAAAAAAAAAAACCAGTTGTTGAATTAATTACATCACATCCAATAGTATCCATTTCGGCTGGATATGACATATGTGATGCTGCTAACTTTGCTGTAAGATCTACTCACGCTGCAAACAAGGTATATAATTACACTATATCACGGCAAACAGTGACTCGTTCTATTTTGGCGCAAGGAAAATTGGCCAAACTGCAGTTTCAAAAATTGTTTCAAAATATATCACAAGATCCAGAATGTGCAATTTCGGGAATAGTTGACTTTTGGTCTGCAAGACAAAGATATCTTTCGCCATATGGGGGAATTATTGCATGTTGACTAGATCAAAATTGGGAATGGATTACTTTTCCTCTTTCTCTTATAAACATTGCTAGTAATCAATCCCATACTGCACAATTTACGCACAGTTCTTTTTTTGCACGTGAATTTCTTTCTGAATCTACCACATTCTCCAGTCCATTGTTTGTGTGTACTGATAATGCAGCAAGCATGGCGGCAACATTTGATGGACTTTGTGATACCGATACAGAAATGCACCGATCTGGTTGTACTGAGCACAGGTTATCAACATGCATTACTGATAGCTTCAGCAGAGGCGTGATTTATGAACTAGATCAGTTCATGGATCAATTTTCATTTATTGATACATATTACATTACACGTCAGGCAAAGGCATCACAGCTGCCATTGTCCATACCAACAAAATCTTTAACACGTGAATGGCGATCATATTACCAACATTTCAATGCCCGTGTAAAACATTACTCGCATTACATTAATGAAGATGATGAAGAATTCTTAAACCACATTCCGAGTATTGCTCAGATTAAAGGAATGCTGTACATACATGAGAAATTCAAAACTTTTTTTGTTTGTTTTGACAAACTAGAAATTGATGGTGCTACATCTCATTTAATTTTGCTGTTACACTTCCTCCTAGACTATCAGTTGTACAAAGTTATTAGTCATATTGACGAAGAAACGTCCAGCAGCATGGTGAAGAAATATTGTCAGAACTTTCAGAATATTATTGCAGAAAATCTTTGGCCACATCGTGGCAGTTCTCTGGCAGTTACTGCAGCATTCCTTACTGGAGTTGGCATTGAAGCCAAAATAGAAGACATGGTCAAGTCAGTTGTTACTAAGAAGAAAGGGAATGTGGACACCAATAAATGGGCCAATGATTGGATCGCTTTTACTAACTCTGTTGTTCCAACTGTTATTTCACTCATCGAAGATTTAAATCTTTCTTCTGAGTCATCTGCTGTATGTGAAGTAGCAGGCATTGTAGAACAAAAGCCGAAAAGTGATTTTGACTTATTTTTTTATCTTGCACCAAACAAAGCACTTAAGTTTGATGACCCCAGAAACAAATGCCTTGAGGATGAAATCACCATGTTTCAAAAATTATGGCAACCAACTTCACAACCATTAAATTATTGGAAAAATGAACATAGATTTCCACTGCTATAAGCAAGTGCGAAAATTGTTTTAGTCATACCAGTGTCCTCAGCAGCAGTAGAGCGCTTATTTAGTGCAACTGGATTGTTGTTGAGTAAGTTACGAAAACGGATGTTACCAGCTCTCGTTATAAACTCTGTGTATATCAGATTTGCACGTAGGATGAAAATTGTGGAAACGGTTCAGGGATTATAGGGTTTAACTGAATTATTAGAAAAAGTCGATCAGCAGGAAATTTATAATGTGCTGAATGAGCAGAGTGACTCAGAAACAGAATGAGAGTGTCAGAATGATACTGAATTGTCATATTTAGTTTAAACTTTGTTTTAATAAAATACTCTTGAATACTAAAATTAAATTCTGTTGTTTTACATGTCTCTTTGTACATGTAGTCCTATTTAGTAGACACTAACCCTAAACTTTCATAAATTTCATAAATTTATTTGAACTGTATTCCATATTAATATTATCATGGGAACCCCATGGGATGGTTTTGGATGGGACAGGCATAAATTGCCATGGGATGGGACGGGACAGGCATAAATTGCCATGGGATGGGATGGGACAGGCATAAATTGCCATGGGATGGGATGAGACTGAAAAATGTGTCCCATGGACAAGCCTGCATGATATTTCTCTACGACACCAATAACAAAACTTGCCACCATAACAACACCAGAAACTGAAATAACATTAACAGATTCAGCGCAAAACAAAAAGTAGGTTTGGAACAAAGAAAAATGGATGGTGGAAAATGAGAAGTAGGGGTGTGTCACGGTTATGACTTAAAAGTTGTTTATATGGTAGCGGCCATGTTGTATTATTTATACAATTAAATAGCGTTGTTTGGGAAAACTGCTGGTTTGACATTTTAACTATCGTTTAGTTTAGTCGACGGATCAACATCACAGCACACGGGTGTAACCCATATGTGCCCCGTTCTATTCCTAAATCAAGCCTGAGTCCGGAGAATCTCAACTCAGTGCACGAATTCCGCAGCACCAGCGGGTAGATTTTTAACTGGAAATTTTGCCCGGGCAGCGCATTTAGGCTACTCGTTTTCGATTTCCAACAGCCAAGGGATTGTTTACGTGCGCAACAATACACACGGGCGTCCTGTCTCACTACCCAGAGACCACGGGAAATTTTATTACTAGAAGTCAATGTGAAAAAAATCCCGGCCCTCACCAGGGCTTGAACCCGGGACCTCGAGCACTCGAGGCTGACACCATACCTCGAGACCACGCAGCTATAAGCCATGGCAATTACGGGGAGTTTTAATAAGACGATTTAGCATCCCATCGCAAAAATAAGTTAACTACCATTCCAACTACTGCAGGAGACCCGGTAACTCAGTAACATGCGCTTTTGCCCTCTTGCCCGGTGGGCATATATTTAGATCCTCACCTATACGGGGGCGTTGTTTTTTTGTCTACATTGAACTGGGGCTCCGATGTAGACTTAGCCTAAACAAATTACAAGGTCTGTTTTTTAATGACTGTAGGAGTGTTTGAAAATATTGCCGTTCCAAGTTTTGTATTCACCTTTTATGTTACATGAGTTCACAGAGGGTGAATAAAAACTTGGAACGGCAGTATTTTCAAAATCCCACAGTCATTAAAAATACACCCAAGGTTGTAAATATTTTGGAAAGTAAAGGCGGATTGCGTGACGTCGACCACATAATGTATCGGGTATCGATTAGACTTGAAACACCCAGGGCAAGCACAATCTAAAGTGTTGTTCCACGGGAGGAGGGGAGAGTGGTAATTAATCTTGTATTTACAACTGCTGCTGCTGCTGCTGCTGCTACTACTACTACTACTACTACTACTATTACTAATACTACTACTACTACTACTACTACTACTACTACTACTACTACTACTACTACTACTACTACTACTACTACTTGTCACGGAACTGCAGTTTAGTGATTCCTTGATAACTTACATATCAAGATACAAGGAAGGAGGAGGGTTAACAATTGTGTACGTCATTCTGAGAGGAGGAATAAAATTAACGATCATTGACCGACAAATATAAAAATAGGATCCAGGTGTTCGCCGAGTCATTGCTTGACGATCTGACCGGACACGGGAAACGGTACGATCGCGCTGGGGGAAACTTCGACACCGGACAAACACAGCGGGAGACGGTGATCAGAGAATAGATTTCTTTGAAGTATTTCGCGTACGGGGAACGGAGGAACAGCGTAACAACGGAGGAAACGAACAACTAACCACTACGTGATTTCTCCGCTGTTTGATGGGCAGGATACGGCAAATTTGATTGTAGATCAAACAATCAACGGAGGATTGGACACTTGTTATAAATAAGTAGCAACTGGGGTTGCTAGTTAGTGTGTGTTCCAAACTGGGCTGAATGAGATATGCTCCTGAGTGGGGAAAGAAATACACGTCCCTAATGGTTTAAAGAAGAGGGGATATTAGTGTGTTATTCGCTAGTGTATTTCGATTCCACGAGGATAAGTGCATATATAAGGTTCAAATCCCCCTATTGAAATCAGAGAAGAGATGAAGGTTACTGCACTTGAGCAAATAAAGTACCTACTTAGAACCAACAAGAACATAGACATGTTTTAATATGAAGAAGTGATAACTTAACGTCAAATACAGAACACTGTATGCTCAAACGAATATACAACTAAAACCCTTAAAAGGAAAAGACGTTAACCTGTGGCAAGCAGGGATACTTAAAACTGCATGCAATTGCACTGTGCCGAAACATTAAACATTATTAACAAGAGACATGGTGTAGAACATTCATAGTAACTCTAGACAATGTTGGATAGTGGCGGTGTGTATTCAGAGGTGGATTATAATACCTTCCAAACGGGAAATATATGAACTTCAGTGACTTACCAAATCGGATTATTTTCTGGTGATAAGACATTGAACAGTTGTTTTCTTCAAGAATTGGATTAAGTCCAGACTCAAGCAGGAGGAGATCATTCAGGGTGAGATCACTCCATTTCTGTGTGTGCTGTCCTGTGTTTTGGCCGACAGAAAAGGCGAGAAGAACTACGGCACATACGAAGTCAACCGTCCTATCTTGCATTCACACTAACAGACAATACCAACTACATATACACAGTCCATACATACACCAGACATAGTTTTTTTATTAATAAATCTTTTATTTATCGTTGAAAGGAACTGTTGTCGGAGTATGTGTTGAGGGAATAACCGAGAGAGTGAAAGAAATTGATATATGGAAGGGAAGACAGAAGGGAGGAGTGTAGACAGAAGTCAGTCAATAATCCCAACAGATAATAAGTTTGAAGATGTGCTTGTTGATTCCACATTCCTCCCGGGAAAACAAGTGACACTACTACTACTACTACTACTACTACTACTACTACTACTACTACTACTACTACTACTACTACTACTACTACTACTACTATTACTACTGCTGCTGCTGCTGCTGCTGCTACTACTACTACTACTACAACCACCACCACCACTACTACTACTACTACTACTACTACTACTACTACTACTACTACTACTACTACTACTACTACTACTACTACTACAACTACTACTACTACTACTACTACTAGAACAACAACTACTACTACTCTTTGCTCAGCTTCTTCGACAATATCAGCTACAACAGCATCTACTACTTCTACTACTTCTTGATAACGTCATGGACATAACATTACGTGCACTTAATCTTCAAACACATTAGTAAGCACGTATAGTGGACGTAACAATATGATTCGACTTCTGGTGTGACTTGGCCTCATTAAAAACTAAACCAGTTAATTGTAGTTAAGCCAGGAGCCATTCGAGACGACAGCCTCGGTTACATTGGTAGGAGGCCAGCTTATACTTTGCTGTACCGCATTGAGCAGGTGCTAAGTTCGCACTGAATGTCAGGGAACCATGACGTATGGGGGATCATGTTTTAAAAGGCCTGGATATAGTCCAAATGGCCTGGATTACGATAGGCCAGGGGATGCTGTTGTAGACAGGACGAGGTAGTGGTGCAGTGTTAAAATAAATAGTGGACGGGCGATTAATAAGCTGAATCACAATGAACTAAAATAATGCTCATTCATTCAGTAGCATGTCCTTTGCAGAACCTCGCTCGCATAACAACCTTCCGGAAAACCTCTCGATCATAAGCAAGATTCCCCGCGTCCGATACACCCATCTGGAGATCATCCGCCACATCCTGCACCAATCTTCTCTTTGGCCTTCCTCTTCCTCTCTTCCCAGGCATATACCCCTTTATTATTGTTCTCTCTAAACTTTTGTGACGTTTCAAGTGACTAACATATTTTCTTTGTGTTTTTTGTCGTCTTTAATAGCCAACCTTCTTGACTATTCAGCTCTTGAAGTATGGATGTATTTGTTCTTTTCTTTACCCAAGATATTCTTAGAACTCGTCTATAACATTTATATTCAAATGCATTTGTGTGCTGTTCAGCTTGTTTAGTAAGTGTCCAGGTCTCACAGGCGTATGCTGCAATGGGAAAGATGCATGCGCTTAAAAATCCAATTTTTGTAGTTATGTCTGTCCCACTCCATAATTTATTCAGTTAACATAATGCTAGTAAATACAAATTGTAATTAACTGAGGTCAGTGCAGTGTCTTATCTCATCTCTCATCTCATCATGTTCTTCTTGTACCTTGCGGTGTCGAAGTGAAGTATAAACAGCTGGAGAGTGCCCGTTTATGGGCGTCATGTATTGAGATTCCCATGGACTCTGTTATTCCCTCTGTCCATCGTTTATGTGGTCTGCCTCTTCTTCTGGTTCCATTTAATCTGTACATCATTGCTTGTTGTGATAGCCTAGTAACTTATATGATACCTCCAATATTACTAGTATAATAAACCTCATTGATAATTTCATGCAATCTTTCTTTCTTTCTTTCTTTCTCTTTTTTCAACCACAACATGTTACGTATTCTTCCGGTTGACTAATTTAAATTACAATTTGTATTTACTAGCTTTCTTGTAATTTTTAACCAATTGGAGACAGCCAAGCTATTTATTGATTTCGGAGTGTAAACAAAGTACAGACATTCTAAACAAGTCCGTGCATTAGCGGCGCCAGACTTTGTTTATACTTTAAGATCAATTACATTACTCTTAATGCACTTCCTGTTAGATATTTCAGACCCTATTGCATTCATTTTAAATCTTGTTTACCCACAGCTTTTACATTTTTCACTATAGTACCTAAACATTTGCTCGTAATTTGTCCGGATCTCATTAGACAAATTGTTATGTTATGTTATCACGATCCCTGCACATTGGGTATTCCCATTAGTGTCCAGTCCTCCGATGGCTCATTATTATCATCATCATTACGTGCCATGCTAGTTGGCGTAGGCGTTTATGGCTCTCCACATATCTCGGTCTTTGGTGTTCTGGATCAACTCTGCTGATGATATTCCTCCATGCCCCCGTCTCAGTCCATCCAGCATCATTTCTCTTGGTCTGCCTCTGCCTCTATTCCCCTCGATTTTTCCCGTTGTCACAATGTTCTCCAATGCCTCTCTTCTCATCACATGACCGAAGAAAACTGTTTGTCTCTTCCTTATTGTTGTATATAATGTTTACGTAGTAGTAGTAGTAGTAGTAGTAGTAGTAGTAGTAGTAGTAGTAGTAGTAGTAGTAGTAGTAGTAGTAGTAGTACTACTACTACTACTACTACTACTACTACTACTACTACTACTACTACTACTACTACTACTACTACTACCACTATTACAGCCACCTTGAATAACGAATTCACTGACACAGTAAACCATATTTGCTGCTCATTGTCGGTGAAGTGTTTCATCTGTCTGCCCCCTGGTCCGAAGGTCATTGGTTCCTATTCGGACTTCGTCATTAAACCATGCGTGCTTTTTCTCTGGACACCTCTTGGGGGTCATCTATGGACACCCCTAGGGGTAATTTCTGGTCACCCCTAGGGGTCATCTCTGTCTACCCTACGGATCATCTCTCTGGTCACCCCTAGAGGTTATCTCTGTCCATGCTTAGGGGTTATCTATAGACACCCACAGGGGTCGTCTCTGGACACCTCTAGGGGGTATCTCTGGACGCCCATATGGGTCAACTCAGGACACCCCTAAAAGTCATCTCTGGACACTCCAAGGGGTCATCTATATATACACCACAAGAGGTCATCGCTGGAGACATGGAGTTCGCGCTGTGTGCGATGCTGTCTGAAGACAGCTAGCCATTCTTTGGAGAAGGACCCAGCTAGATGGGATAAAACGCGGTGCAAAAAAAAAAAAAAAAACGCAAATGAAGTCTATGCTCTATCTATTTGCTTTACCCTTATAACTTCTTGTCAAGCTCATCATCATCATCTGGTTCTATGCCGATAAGCGTTGTAGGTTATGGTTGGTGATCTCACACGATCACCACAATCTTAGATCAAGTCCACAATCTTGTCCCGATTGTGCAATGTCGCCAAGGCATACAGGTATTTAACTCTCTGCCTTCCTTTTCCTCGGTCTTGTCCCGTCAATTTTGCAAGCTGTCTTCACGTTTTCTAGTTTATTCCTCTTCATAACATGCCCCTGCTCAAATTAAACAGTTTATTTCGTCGCAAACGATATGATGCGGCTGCCATGACTTCGTCTGGCCATCTTGCATAGCTCACATGTAAACGTTGCCTTAGATGCATTATTTGATACATACTGGTTATGATATCTTCGTAACAATCTCCCCGCACGCTTTGTGACATAGCTTCCGCTGCGGGTATCGTAATCTAGGCCATCAGAACTATACCCAAGCTTCTCAAAACATGATTCCCCATTCGTTTTAGTTCTCTGACATCGCTGTATGAAATTATCCGCTGATTAACGAAGCACATAATGTATACGTTGTCCTCCTTCATGTATAATCGTGGCCTTCCTATTGAAAAGCTCCCGGAAACACTTCGGTGCTAACTATTTAAATTTGCAGTACAAAATAAAAACAGTTCCATAATAAACTCAGACACTGTGTGCAAACCTTACAATGAACTCCAATACGACAAACGTAAATCACACAGGGACAAAATCAATAATAACACCCACAAAAATAATAAGATAAAATTAAGTTATACCACGACACAACGAATCAAGCTTTCGATCATAATAATTCTCCTCAGGAAAAAAAAAAACACAAATAGGTGTAAAGAAAAACATGAAATTATGATATGTAATTTAAAATTAAAACATAAACAGAAAAAGTATAGGCATGACACGTTGCTATGCCATCGCACATATATCGTTTCTAGAAAGGCGGTGCGGAAGTTAAGTCGTGCAAGGTGCCAAATAAGACAATGTGGAGCCGTGCAAACAGTCACACATGAATATATGAAGTTGGATGAAGTGGGATGAAGAATGACTTGCGCGATGAATTGGGTTAAAGTGAGGAAGAATTGCACAATTCGTCGACCTCACTCTCTAGCCTGAGCTCATCTGAGTCCAGTGGCAAGACAAGTCGAGACGACTGGAGACGAATACAGGTGTAGTAGATGGATGACCAGGGCGCTCTACGTGCCTTGCCGTGCACATTACGTTCCACCACGCTTTGCAGGCAAACGCCGTCTTGCCCGTTGAATCAACAATGATTTCTTCCACGCAGTCTGCCGAGTCCTGTCTTCACATGCTGGGTAGACATATCCTAGTTCACCCATTGGTTTGACACCGGCCTGGTTTAGCCAGCCTAAACATGAATACATAGAGGGAAGTCAGCAGAGTCTACAGTGGCATCTATAACAGTATTGATTCCCTTTGGACGGATGCATCCCAAAGAGTTGATTAAGTGGCTTTCAATTGTAAGCTTAATTAAGCCATTAGAGTAGCATGGCTTCAATGCTGTGACCCATACATCGCCGGCTCCATTGTGATCAGAAGAATTGAATGGTTAGAAACAGGTTTGTCTGAGTGTTGCCATGGCAAAAGCGACTTTATATTTCCACGTTCACTATAAATTCTCAACAGTCTGCCTGTCTGTCTATCTGTCGTTTTTCCATTACCCATACCCCATTCAGCCTTATAAGAGAAGTTATTATTCGGGCCCTTCCCATCCTCTGATTAATAATCCTGTGATTGAATCAGCCACATTTCGTATTTAATAAATCAATAAATCAGTCCTTCTTTTCGTATTTAATAAATCAACACAACAGTCCTTTTGAAATGTCTTCTTCTTATAATCAAGACGTGTAGAGTTGTTTGTCCACAGCCCCCTGTCTCATGCACAGCCAGACGTTAATGATATCGATGTCCTTCCATGCCATGATTTCAAACTTGTTCAGCATCTTCTCTCTTGGTCTCCCCCCGCCTCTCCTCCCCTCTAGATTTCCCGTTGTGACAATGTACCCCAGCTTTCCCCTTCTCGTAACATACCCAAATAATACGGACTATATTCTTCCGATGCGAGTAACCAGTTCTCTTTGTGAGTTAACCTCCACCAAGATATCTTCATTGCTCTTCAATACATCCAAGGTTCACATTGTTTTTATGTATAGCTACATCTCACGGCTTTCACATCATCCTTCCCTTGTCTGCTAATTGTCTATGATCTGTTTTCGTACATAAGGACTGGCTCAGTATAATTTTCAAGAACTCTTTTTGGTGTCTGAAATATAAAGCTACGAAATTTAATGTTCAGGTCGTACTCAACAGCCTTTTCCCATGGCTCGTCCGCTCCCCACAGTCGCCTTACCTGCAAGCTTGTTTGCTTGTCTTATGGGCCATGGTACCACACTGGCGTTCCTTCACATTATATTACATTACATCACTCTATATCACTTTACTTTACGGCTTTTTACTTTAAGTTACTTTATTTTACATTAAATTACTTTACATAATATTACTTTGCCGAGCTCCCTGGCTTAGGAGTTAGCGACTTTCTCCGTATTCCCGTTTATCAACGTGAGCAAATGCAGCTGCGCGAGAATCGGTAGCGGTTCTCGCCCCGCACATTACTTACAGGATATGTGAGCCGGCCGCTCAGAAAGCAAAGGCAAACTACTGAGCGTAATCTTGCCAAGAGATCAACAACAGCGGTAAGAAGCTGGTATTGACAGCGATGTCCTGCAATAGGATATGCGGAAAAAAAAATTACTTTAAATTACATTACTTTACACTACTGTACTTTACATTGCTGTACTTTACTTTTAATTATTTATACGCGATCGGGTAAATAAATTAAAGTAAAGAATCCGATTACACGTTAAGTCGCATTTGGCATGCAAGGCTAAATCTAGTTTTATAGTTCCAAATAAACACATGTGCATTGCTTGGCGCTGATAAAAGTAAAAGAAAGAAATACAGACTAGAGGACAGACTTTTTTTTTGTTTTTGTTCGCATATCCTTTACAGGACATCGCTGTCAACATCAGTATCTTTCAGCTGATTGTTGATTTCTTAGCAAGATTATGCTCAGTAGTTTGCCATTGCTTTCTGAGCAATCGGCTCACATACCCCGTAAGTTACCGACGCGGAGAAAACCGCTACCGATTCTCGCGCAACGTCACGTTACTTAAGAAAGTATACGAGATTACGGAGAAAGTGTAACCTCTAGACCAGGGAGACCGGCTAGAGGACAGACTAGGCACCATAAAACTTGAAAGCTATAGCGATAGACTAATGTGTTTATTTATCATCTGTGTTATAGTTACAGGCTAGTATGTTTATTTATCAGATGTGTTATATCTACAGGCTGGTGTGTTTATTTATCATCTGTGTTATATCTACAGGCTGGTGTGTTGATTTATCATCTGTGTTATATCTACAGGCTGGTGTGTTTATTTATCATATGTGTTATAGCTACAGGCTGGTGTGTTTATTTATCAGATGTATTATAGCTACAGACTGGTGTGTTTATTTATCATCTGTGTTATAGCTACAGGCTGGTGTGTTTATTTATCATCTGTGTTATATCTACAGGCTGGTGTGTTTATTTATCATCTGTGTTATAGCTACAGGCTGGTGTGTTTATTTATCAGATGTATTATATCTACAGGCTGGTGTGTTTATTTATCAGATGTATTATATCTACAGGCTGGTGTGTTTATTTATCATCTGTGTTATAGCTACAGACTGGTGTGTTTATTTATCATCTGTGTTATAGCTACAGGCTGGTGTGTTTATTTATCATCTGTGTTATAGCTACAGACTATTGTGTCTATTTATCATCTGTGTTATAGCTACAAACTGGTGTGTTTATTTATCAGATGTATTATAGCTACAGACTAATGTGTTTATTTATCATCTGTGTTATAGCTACAGACTAATGTGTTTATTTATCATCTGTGTTATAGCTACAGACTGGTGTGTCTATTTATCATCTGTGTTATAGCTACAGACTAATGTGTTTATTTATCGTCTGTGTTATAGCTACAAACTGGTGTGTTTATTTATCAGATGTATTATAGCTACAGACTAATGTGTTTATTTATCATCTGTGTTATAGCTACAGACTAATGTGTTTATTTATCATCTGTGTTATAGCTACAGACTGGTGTGTCTATTTATCATCTGTGTTATAGCTACAGACTAATGTGTTTATTTATCGTCTGTGTTATAGCTACAGACTAATGTGTTTATTTATCATCTGTGTTATAGCTACAGACTAGTGTGTTTATTTATCATCTGTGTTATAGCTACAGGCTAATGTGTTTATTTATCATCTGTGTTATAGCTACAGACTAGTGTGTTTATTTATCATCTGTGTTATAGCAACAGACTAGTGTGTTTATTTATCATCTGTGTTATAGCTACAGACTAATGTGTTTATTTATCATCTGTGTTATAGCTACAGACTAGTGTGTTTATTTATCATCTGTGTTATAGCTACAGACTGGTGTGTTTATTTATCATCTGTGTTATAGCTACAGGCTGGTGTGTTTATTTATCATCTGTGTTATAGCTACAGACTATTGTGTCTATTTATCATCTGTGTTATAGCTACAAACTGGTGTGTTTATTTATCAGATGTATTATAGCTACAGACTAATGTGTTTATTTATCATCTGTGTTATAGCTACAGACTAATGTGTTTATTTATCATCTGTGTTATAGCTACAGACTGGTGTGTCTATTTATCATCTGTGTTATAGCTACAGACTAATGTGTTTATTTATCGTCTGTGTTATAGCTACAGACTAATGTGTTTATTTATCATCAGTGTTATAGCTACAGACTAGTGTGTTTATTTATCATCTGTGTTATAGCTACAGACTAATGTGTTTATTTATCATCTGTGTTATAGCTACAGACTAGTGTTCTGTGTTATAGCTACAGACTAGTGTGTTTATTTATCATCTGTGTTATAGCTACAGACTAATGTGTTTATTTATCATCTGTGTTATAGCTACAGACTAGTGTGTTTATTTATCATCTGTGTTATAGCTACAGACTAGTGTGTTTATTTATCATCTGTGTTATAGCTACAGGCTAATGTGTTTATTTATCATCTGTGTTATAGCTACAGACTAGTGTGTTTATTTATCATCTGTGTTATAGCTACAGGCTAATGTGTTTATTTATCATCTGTGTTATAGCTACAGACTAGTGTGTTTATTTATCATCTGTGTTATAGCTACAGACTATTGTGTCTATTTATCATCTGTGTTATAGCTACAGACTATTGTGTCTATTTATCATCTGTGTTATAGCTACAGACTAATGTGTTTATTTATCATCTGTGTTATAGCTACAGGCTGGTGTGTCTATTTATCATCTGTGTTGGTGCCCTCAGAACGTTCCCCACAGATATGTCCATAGATATTTAGACCAGTCGACACTCCGCGAGTTATGTGATCAATAACTCACCGGCCGATTTCACTTTCCAAGACATTTCCTGGTACCAATTTTAGGCTGGGTGGATCCAGGGATGCCAGGATAATGTTTTAAACATCCGCAGCAATGTGAATTCAAACCTATGCCCATCGGACTACAAAGTACGCTTCTAGCCACAACACCACAGCGGCTTCCTAGCGAGACAGGTAGTTCGCCAAACATTTTCTTGGCCATGACGATTGACCATGGTATATTCAAATGGTTGTATCAGTAAAGTCTGTCTGAGGACTCTGCAATTGATATCTGCTTCTGTGGTGACCACTGCCAACGATTTATCATTTAAATAAAATAACCTAACACAGAATCTTCTGCGACTGCTGCTGCTGTTTCGTCTTCTTTTTCGTCTTCTTCTTCTAGCAGCAACAGCACAGCAGCAGCAGCAGCAGCAGCAGCAGCAGCAAACTCTTTGTTATTTTTGTTTGATCACAAATCGATGGTAGACTCTGTTGATACACACTTCTTCTTCTCTTCTTCTTTTTCTTCGTTTCTTTCCTGTCCGATTTCGGCATGCATTTTTTGTAAGATTTTCTTCCTTTAGACAGATTCCATCCAAGATAATGGGATATGTCCACCTATGGGTAGGTTTACTTCCCCAAAGGCAGGGCAGCGGCTATACGGCCTACTCTTTGCCACTTGCAACTGCCGTAAGAATTTTAACATGTATAGCCTGCACACAGGGTCTATTGGTTGTGGTCATCATCTAAGAAGACTAAATATTCAATCTCACTACCCAAGAGATTAGTGGGACGTGTGATATCAATAGCTTTAAAAAAAAATTCAGAGCCCTAAACAGGGATCGAACGCAGTACCTCATGAACCTGAGATAGACACCGCACACTTAAACCACAGAACACATGTGTTACTGACTTGCAATAGAGTGGTCATACACTTGTATAAAATCATCTGTTTCCATACCTCTGCCCGTGGCATCTCTTTAAATAGAAAGGTTGCAACAAGACGGGTAATCTTAATAATGGTTTTTCCACTAACTATAGATTTTATCTTGAATAGTTCGAAACACAGACTCGCGGTGAAGGGATTACGCACGCAGTTCTTAATCCCGCATACCGCGTTTAAAACACAGCTGCGGGAAATTTGGAAGCAGACCACTTGCACTTATTTGCATACAATGGTATGGGCGTCGGTCGCTAAGACATCAATGCTAATCTTTTAATGGCAAACTACTGAACGTAAACTTGCCTAGTGAATTAGAAACTGTCTAACAATGCTGGGGTTGGCTGTCCTTTGTTTAAGCTCGTAGGTTGATTGCTTATTCCAGCAGATTGCTTAATCCAATAGATTGCTTATTCCAGCAGATTGCTAATTTTAGTATATTGGTTATTCCAGATGATTGCTTATTCCGGCAGATTGCTTATTTCATCAGATTGCTTATTTCATCAGATTGCTTATTTCATCAGATTACTTATTTCAGACGATTGCTCATTCCAGCAGATTGCTTATTCCAGGCGATTGCTTTTTCCAGGAGATTGCTTATTCCAGCAGATTGCTTATTTCAACAGATTGCTTATTCCAGCAGATTTGGTTGCATTTTTTTCCTTCTTGTCAACGTAGGTAGGACGGAGGTGACAGAAGAGAAATGGGGTACACATTTAGCGGAGTACTTACAGAACACGAATGGGATGTACTCAATACAGACAGACTGACAGACAGGCAGTCAGGCAGACAGGCAAGCGGACAGACAGACAGATGTGTGGGCAGACGAATGGATTGATTGACTGATGGATTGATGAATGGACGAGCAAGCAGTTAGTCAGACAGACAGTCAGTCAGTAAGACAGACAGTCAGACAGACGGTTATGCAGACTGGCAGGAAGCGATACAGACAGATAAATGAACAAACAGACTCACGGACGGACGGAGGGACGGATAGATAAGTGGGTGGGTGGATCAGTAGATTGACGGATAAATGAATAGATAAATGAGTGGATGGGTTTGTGGGTGGTACTGGATGATGGTTAAAAGGATGGAAAGACAAATAGACAGACTTTTCAGTGAGAAGTTTGTTTCCAACTTTTGAACTAGAGATGTGATCTAGTTCGCACAAGGTGGATCTCCACATTTGTTACGAAGTGTGAGAGGTGAAGCTATAAAGAATCGCTGGACAATTGAATTGTAACGAATTCATTGAAATTGTAAACTGCGACAACAGTAACTACCAATACATATCTTGAGACTAAACAGTTTAGTCAGACACAATTGATATGGCGTGTGTTTGAATACTGGCTCGTCGCATGCTAAGATAACGGAAAAATTGGCCAACTATTCCTTCTTGTTTTGAATCCCATAAAATGCGATTGCTCAATCACATCGATGAACTGTTAGCAAGAAACAGCATTGAGGCAATTTATTTATTTATTATTATTTCTGTTCAGACTAAACTGTTTATCCCGACAGAAATGATATGGCGATCTTGACATAAATCTGTTTGGCCGTCTTGCTTACGTCATATTTACACATTTGCCCTGGCCACTATGTGATCCCCAATGGTTACTGGGGAGGGGAGTGGGAAAGGGGTCTTGCCGGCAGGTTGGTAGAACGGTTACGACGTTGCGCAGACATTGCCATGAGCGAGGTAGCAGGCGGGTTAGATACCTGGGCTTGTTATGGGAGAAGTCAGACCGTCTGTTTCTCTGTGGGTAAGGCCTCTGTGGTGTTTTTGCTTCTGGTTACGGTTTGCTGACTCATTTCCCTCATGTTGGAGTCGTAGTACATGATTACGTCGCCCAGGTAGTAGGTTAAGTGCGTGTAGCGACACTGTGAGCTGTGGATTTCGTGTATGATGCTTTTACATCTGTCCGCGGTTGTTTGTATTGTGAACTGCGTGTTCAGACACATGGCCGACAGTCGGTTGCTGAACTAGCTGGTTTTGCCGTATGCAAATAATGTATGTGCAACTTCTGGTTTTGTAGGGATTGTCGATTCCATCGACGATGAACTGTAATTTTCGTGGCGGACTGTTGTGTCGGCATTCTGGCAGCGGCCTTATGCATGTATGCCCGTGCGTACTGGTGGTTTGTTGAAACTGCTGTCTGTTCTGCTCTTCACATGGGACAGCGAGGAGGATTTTGTGTCATATTAGCAGGCACAGGAATGGAGCATTATGGGGTGGCCCTTTGCCATGAAATTGAAAGCGACAAACCACTAACTACCCAATTTCTTCAAAACTACCGTAATTGAACGATCTATAGAAGTAAACAAAGATCTACACCTTTGCTTTATTGACTACACAAAGGCTTTCGATAAAGTGAGACATGTCGACATGATAAGGTTGCTTGAAGATCTACAAATTGATGGAAAAGATCTTAGACTTGTAAAAAACATATATTGGAAACAACAAGCTGCCATAAGAGTTGATAATGAAGTAGGCCAATATCAGCCTATCAAGAGAGGTGTGAGACAGGGATGTGTAATGTCTCCAGATCTGTTTTCCCTGTACAGTGAAAATATTTTCAGAAATATTGAAGATATGGAAGGAATCAACATTGGGGGTCGATGCATCAATAACATTAGATATGCAGATGATACAGTCTTTATTGCAGACAATGAACATGATCTGCAACATTTAATAGATGGCGTTGTTACACACAGTGAACAACAAGGGTTAGAATTAAATTGTAAAAAGACACAGATTATGGTCATCACTAGAAAGAACGAAATACCACAATGTAATATACAAGTAAATGGGAATATTCTTCAACAAGTGAATAGGTACAATTATCTCGGAACAGTAATAACATCTGATGGGAGATGCCTTGAAGAGATTAGAACAAGAATCGCCATGGCAAAAGTAGCCTTTAGCAAGATGAAAAACATACTGACCAATAAAAAGATGTCAATTGAAACGAGAAAAAGAGTGTGGAGGTGCTACATAGAACTTGTACTTTTATATGGATGTGAAGCTTGTATAATGAGCAGTCAGGCTGAAAAACATCTGATGGCTGTAGAAATGTGGTTTCTGAGGAAAATGCAAAGAATATCATGGACAGCCAGAAAGACCAATGAACAGATCCTTCAATAAACAAATGAAGATCGTAAACTGATTAGAGACATTAGACGTAGGCGGTCAGAATTTTTTGGGCATGTTATGAGAAGAAATGAATTGGAGAACTTTGTGACAACTGGCAAGATCGAAGGGAACATACCAAGAGGAAGACCTAGAAGCAAATACCTGGATGGCTTGGCCTCGTAGCATGGTTGATACAGAAACACAGAGCTGATCCACGACTCTGGTGATCGAGTGAGATGGCAAAACATGACCACCCACGCTTACCGGCATGGCACATGATGGATGGATGGAACAACCCAATGTAATGTAATGGACAATGTAATGGTCCTAACATTTCAAATACCCACATCACGTTCCTGAAAAGGGACTTTTAAGTGTATGCCTTGACCACAGAACTAATGAAACTAATCACAGACAAAACTCAGTGCTGCAACCCGACATCACTCCCAGAGGAAACCGTCGTTTGAGAACCCCTGACAGATAACTAGATCAGCAGGGAACCAATAGACGCATGCCTGGTAGCTCGCGTGTGGGATTGGGTTAGGGATAGAGAGACGTAAACAAACAAGTTAACTCCGAACGCATTTATATTCTGAGAGCTGGGTGTCCCGGAGCGTGTTTGTCTTCGTGACATCGTTTGTAAACATAAACCACCTGACTGTTTTACTGGTTCTCTTCCGGGCTGTTTGTGGCAAATTGGGCGATAGGGGATAAGGGCTAGCAGTTGAGGAGCCCTTTAATGCTTCTTCTTCTTTTTCTTCTTCTTCCGCCCCCCTCCTCTTACTCATCCTCGTTCTTCTTCTCACCTCCTCCCCCTCCTCCTCCTCCTCCTCCTTCTTCTTCTTAATCTTCTTCTTCTTCTTCTTCTTCTTCTTCTTCTTCTTCTTCTTCTTCTTCGTGTGTCAGATTTTAACGACAAATCTTCTCTGTCATCTAATATTTTCCACGTAGCTAGTATCATTACTAGATGTCCAGCTGTTTAAGTCATAAAAATACATCTTTCCCCGTCTCTCTTGTCTGGCGTTTTCCCGCCTAAAGTTAATGCATCTACGCCATCTATTCTGTTGATATGACCCATACATTTCATGTGAGTGTTTTTCTTGTTCACTTCCGGGCTTTTTGAGGTTATCTGGGTGATGTAAGGAGAGGGCTTTAATAAGTGAGGTTTTGGAATTTAGCTGTCCTCTCCTGCTTATAGTATCTCATGGTATAGGACAGGGGGCTCTTGAGCCGAGGGATTTTAGGCTTCCTGGCTAGTGCAGTCGCAGCGAAGTGTGCAGGTTGGGGTTTTCTTTGTGGAATTTAGCAGTAGCTTCTTCTTCTTCTTCTTCTTCTGCTGCTGCTGCTTATGTTTCTTCTTCTTCTTCTTCTTCTTCTTCTTCTTCTTCTTCTTCTTCTTCTTCTTCTTCTTCTTCTTCTTCTTCTTCTTCTTCTTCTTCTTCTTCTTCTCCTCCTTCTTTCTTCTTCTTCTTCTTCTTCTTTTCCATCCAGGGTTATTTTTATGAGTGTTCTTTCTTGTAATGTATCCAAAATAATTGACTCGTTACTACTTTTATTTGTTTTCTGCAAGATGTAATTTCATTTCCAATATGCTCACGGCCTTTATATTTGTTATGTTCCCGTGTCCACGAAATTAGATCTATTCTTCTGTATTTGCATATTTCAGTTGCTTTTCGATTTTCTACTTGTGCATTCATTGTTCATGCGTGGTAATCATACAGTAGTATTGATTCTTAGGAACATTTAACTATTCTTATGTTTTATTGATTTGTTTTCTCTCTATATGTTTGCTCTGTGGAGAAGGGGTTACGGGCGCAATTCATTATCCCGCATACCGAGTTAGAAACACAGCTGCGGATGATTTGGCAGTAGACCGCCGTTAGTTGGTTTTAATGAAATGGTATGTGTGCCGGTCGTTCAGAAAGTAATGGCACGTTAAAATTACTGAACGTAAACTTGCTAAGAAATCACAAACAGCCAAAAATATGAAGGAAATGCAAATAACTTTAACTCTATGACTATATGTTCGGAGCACCGTTAGTAAAGTGGCTATATTCCCGTCTGTCTGCCAGAAGGTAATGGATTTGAATCCCCATCATCATCATCATCATCATCATCATCATCATCATCATCATCGTCGTCACCATCATCTTCATCATCATCGCCATCATCATCATCAAGTACCCTGCCAGCTTCGTAGTTGTTCATGACTCTCCACAGATCTCGGTCTTTGGTGTTCTGGATCAACTCTGCTGCTGATATTCCTCCATGCCACCATCTCAATCCATCCAGCATAATTTCTCTTGGTCTGCCTCTGCCTCTCTTCCCCTTGATCTTTCCAGTTGTCACGATGTTCTCCAATACCTCTCTTCTCATCACATGACCGAAGAAAGCTGTTTGTCTCTTTCTTATTGTTGTATATAATGTTCTAGTTTCGATAGCCTGTTTCCACATCGGGGCGGTTTTTTAAAATTAACATTGTCTCCCAAGTCGAACTAGTCTAAAATGAGTACCCTGATCTGTCTTGGGAAGTTAAGGCGGCCGCTATGATACCGACAACATTAGCCACTAAGTTCTGTGTGGTCTATCAAATTATGGGTCCAGGACCATGCACCTTCTGCGCCTTATGTGTCTACAGTAGCCCTTTGTTTATTTTACTTATTAGAGACGTTCATTTGAAACCCGTTCCAATGGCTTTATTACAAAAGCATGAAAGAAACATTAACAGGTGTGGTAGAATTAAACAAAGCATTCATTTTGAATAAATTATGCACCATGGGTTGGTCAGAGGAAGTCGCCGTAGACACTCAGGCAAGCATCCCATTGCTTAGGTAGGCGGCGAATGCCGTCCGCAAAAATGGATTGTGGTTGCTCACTGAACCAAGTGTTTACCGCGTTCATTACGTCTGCACCTGTGTGAAATCGTTGCCCATTGAGAGCTTTTTTTTAGAGGTCCGAACAAATGAAAATCACATGGTGACAAATCAGGACTATAGGATGGATGTTGCAGCATTTCCCACTTTTTCCTTGCTAATTCTTCCTGCACAATCATTGCGACATGCGGACGAGCATTATCGTGCAACAAAATCACACCGCGAGAAAGCGTGCCGGGTCGGTTAGTCTCGATGGCTTTTTGCAGCGTGTCTAGTGTTTGCAAGTAGTGGGCAGATTTGATGTTGACACCAGGTTCTTTAAAGTCGGCGAACAATAGCCTTTCATGTTAAAAAAATGCGCTCAGCATACCCTTACCAGCGGAAACCTGTAACTTGAATTTCTTGGCTTTTGGTGATCCAGCATGCTTTCATTGCATGCTCACTCTTTTGCTGCTCGGCTCAAAGTGGTGACACCATGATTCATCGCCTGCTTCTATGCGGAAGAGAAATGCATCACCCTCCACTCTGTAACGCAGCAATTGGTTCAAACACCATCCCATGCGGTCCTCTTTTTAATGGTCAGTCAACATCCGTGGTATCCACTATGAACACACCTTCCGATATTGCAGTTTCTTACGAACGACCTTTTGAATTGTCCCAACTGGCACATCAAATTCTTTCGCTAGCGAATGTATGCTTCGACAACGGTTCATCTGTACTGCTGCATCAATTTTAGCGATGGTTTTTTTTTTTCTGTTGCAACAATATGCGTTTGACCCGGCCGTCGAAGATCTGTCGTGAACTGACGTCCTTTCCGAAACATTCGTGCCCAGTCCGTCACTGTTGTCTTCGACACACATTTGTTATCGTACGCTGCCTGCATTCTTCGATGAATGTCCACTGGTCGACATCCTTCAAATAAAAGAAACTGAATCACCGCTCTTTGAGCTTTTTTGGACGGATTTTGGACCAACCCGGCCATTTTCTCAGCGGTCAGAAACAGAACCAATGCATCATGGGAGGATAAGCACGTGCTCTTTTATTCATTGGTCAGTATTTATCACATGACTATGACATGATCATGTTCAACGTACGAAATTACGCGCGTTGCGGCACGAACGAATTTCAAATGGACTATATTATAGATGTTAAGTGATTCACTGTAGAAGGATATTATATCGTCAAATGTCACTTCCCAGTTGGATAGAAGGACGATATTTCGCCATAGTAGGGTCATCGTGTTGTTCCGTTTCGTTGTATCTTCCGCAATTTCAGAGCTTAGTGAATACATAGAAATTACAGTAACCTAGTCTAGACAGACACAACAGTAATATAGTCTAGACAGTTGACCAATACAGTAACCTAGTCTAGAAAGTTAGACGTTACGGTAAGATTTGAGACAGTTAGACATTACGGTAACACTCCAAACTGTTAGACGTTACGATAACACTCCAAACTGTTAGACGTTACAGTAAGCTAATAGTCTATTAACACTTTGCATCTATGCACTTTAGACAGTCAAAGATCACGGTAACTTAGACGAGAGAGTAATACTTCAGCGCCCCGCAGTCCATGCAGCTGAGACCCCTTGCACTTCGACCAACCACAGTTACTTACTCATGACACAAAAATGTATTTTACATTACCAGCAGTTATTACGCCTAGCGTGAATTAAGTGTGCGGTCGGCCACAGATAAATCCGTTTCATTATGGGAGGCAGTGTGTTTATGGAGTATTTACTTTAATTCAGGTTGTGAAATTGCGTTTACAGTTGTCTTTCGTGCAGTAGTGAAATTTACTTGTTGTTTCATTTTTCTATGTTATAGATGTGTTCTCCTGATAATTGCAGTGTTCGTGTGATGGGTATTGATTTTTTTTATTGATTTGCGACTAGTTTTCTCATTTGTTATGTATTTTATTTTTTTTGGTGGTAAATTATTTAAACTTAAAAGGGTAGTTGGTTTTGTTGTTGTTGTTGTTGTTGTTATTATCTTCTTCTTCTTCTTCTTCTTCTTCTTCTTCTTCTTCTTCTTCTTCTTCTTCTTCTTCTTCTTCTTCTTCTTCTTCTTCTTCTTCTTCTTCTTCTTCTTCATCATCATCATTCGTTAGTACATAAACAACAAACATACGCTGAAACAATTATATAAAAATATCTTCATAAAAATATATGTATACGCGAACTGTAAATGGACAAAAGAATAAAAGAAGAGCATCATGCAAACTGCCCCATTGTGCCACTTGTGATTGTGTTCTTAACAAGCTTACTAATTCTGCTTCTGGTTTTCGTTGATTTTCCCATATTTTAAAGACAGTATTTGGTCTAACAATCATTACAAACTGGCTCCCTATAGAAGTAAAAGAAACGTCAGATGACATATTGTTAGAGAAAATATTTGGTTTCACAGTCGTGGAAAATGTCCGTCAATTGAATTAAAGGAAACGTCAGGAGACACAGCACTTGAAACAATATTTGGTTCAACAATCGTGCAAACTAACCCTCTATAGAAGTAAAGGTAGAAAAGGAAAGAACAGAGGATACAACGGTAGAGGAAATATTTGGTCTAAGGAACAACCAAATCACGTACATTGAAAGGCAGAAGATCAAATGGTTCGGCCTTCTTGTTATATTACAACATTATCAACTACCAGAACTGGCCCTACATCAACGAAGATGTGCTACGAGAGAAAGAGGACGTCCGAGAAGAAAATGTATTAACGACATCAAAAACATTGCACAATCACATGGAATGATACTATCCAGTGCCACCCATGGGCGCTGGAACGTCAAATATTCATCCCAATGAAGCTTCACGGCAAAAGCGGTAGATGATGATGATAACACAATCAATTTGATCATCATTGGTATAGAAAATATTTTGGTATAACAATCGTGCAAATTGGCTCACAATGGAAGTAAATGAAAGATGGAGAGATCATAAGACATAATGATAGAAACAATATGTGGTCTAACAATCGTGCAAATTGGCCCACAATGGAAGTAAATGAAAAAAGCAGAGATCAGAAGGCACGTCATCTCATCTCATCATGTTCCTCTTGTACCTTGCGGTGTCGAGGTGAAGTATAAACTTCGTGAGAGTGCCCGATTATGGGCTTCATATATCGATATTCCCATGGACTCTGCTATTCCCTCCGTCCAACGTTTACGCGGTCGGCCTCTTCCTCTGTTTCCATCTGGTCTGTACATCATTGCTTGTTGTGGTATGCTGTTGACTGGTAACCTACTTGCATGGCCAAACCATTTGACTTGCTGCTTTCTAATAAAATCTAGTGCTATTTAACCCCCACTTTAGTCCTGATTTCTTCATTTCTGATCTTATCTCTTCTTGATACGTTGAGTATTCTTCTCAGGAACCTCATTTTGTTGTTGTGATTTTTCTTTTCTCTTTTTTTGTCATTGTCCAGGTTTGGCATTGGTAGCATAGAGTTGGTAGGAATATTGTGTTGTAAAGTGCTTTCTTAGTAGTTATTGATACATGTTAGTTCTTTAGTGTTGGTGTCATTTGTCCAATGAGTTGGTTTGCTTTGTTACACCTATTTTCAATATCGTCTTCTGATCTGCCATTTGATGATATTATACTTCTTAGGTACTTGAAACTCTTCACTTGTTTCAAGGGATGTTCGTTTAGGTGAATTGTTGTTGTTTGTTATTCTTTAGTTATAGTCATTACCTCTGTTTTGCTTGTGTTAATTTTCATGTCATGTTCCCTACACATTTCGTTTAGACTATTCATGTGGTCTTGTAATTCAGCTTCTGATTTTGCTATTAGTGCTTGGTCGTCCGCAAACAGGAGTTCTCTAATGGTTAGATTTGCAGATGGTTCTTCTTCTGTGTTCTCGTCATGCGGTATTCTTGCTGTCTCTGCTTGGCATCATTATAAAAAAAAAAAAAAAATATTTGGTCTAACAATCATGCAAATTGGCCCACAATGGAAGTAAGTGAAAGATGGAGAGATCATAAGACATAATGATAGAAAAAATATGTGGTCTATCAATCGTGCAAATTGGCCCACAATAGAAATAAATGAAAGAAGCAGAAATCAGAAGACATCATTATAGAAAAAAAACAATATTTGGTCTAAAAATCATGCAAATTGGCCCACAATTGAAGTAAAGGAGAGGATAGAGGACAGCATGTTAGAGAACATATTTGAAAGAAGGAGAAATCAGAAGACATAATGATAGAAAACATATGTGGTCTAACATCGTGCAAACTGGCTCTCGTTGTTATATAATAGAAAACAGTTGGTCTAAATAGTGCAAACCGGCCCTCAATAGACGTAAAGGAGAGGATAGAGGACGACATGTTAGAAAACATATGTGGCCTCACAATCGCGCTGAAAACAAAATATCTGCCATGTCAGTCAGGCGTGAACATTAGGAAATGGCAAATGTATGCATGATCGAATTTATTTGTGATAAATATCTGTTTCCTTTCTGCCTGCTGATTTCTGTGGCTCGTTGTTGTTATTATAATTGCTGTGATCGATCCAGCTCCTCCAGCTTCCATCTTACTTACTTATTTTATATTCAACATCCAATTCATACCTTGGCTTCTTCTTCTTCTTCTTCTTTCTTTCGCCTGAAATATGTTTATAACTGCAATGTTTTCTCTTGTATGAATCTATATCTTTTTTAGTTCACTCAGCGGTCATAGAGTTTATCTTCCACTGTTGCCTCTCTTGGCCAGAAGGTTCGCCTGATACCTTGGCTAAAATTGAGACATATATCGGGTTCGTTCATTCTTCATGTCCATACCGGTAAGCGTGGGCTGTCATGTTTCGCTATCTTACACAACCACTAGAGCCGTGGATCAGCTCTGTGTTCTTGTCTCGACCATGCCAAGTGGTCAAGCCATCCAGGTATTTACTTCTCTGCCTTCCCATTGTTCTTGTGCCATCAATCATGCTAGTTGCCACCAAGTTCTCCAACTTATTTATTCTCATAACATGCCCAAAATAATTTGACTATCTACGTCTAATTTCTCTAATGAGCGTTCGGTTTTCATTTATCCTCTTGTAGGTTTTTATCCTCATTGGTTTTTCTGTCTGTCCATGGCATTCTTTGCATTTTCTTCAGAAACTACATTTCCACTGCCATGAGATGTTTTTTCCCCAGCTTGCCTGCTCATCGTCCACGTCTCACATCCATACAAAAGTACAGGTTCTATGTAGGACTTCAACACTCTTTTTTCAATAGTTGAATATTTATTGTGTATATAAATGTACATATATATCGTTTTTCAGTTTATTTGTGTTGTTGTTGTTGTTGTCATTTTTTGTTTTGTTTTGTTTGTTGTTGTTGTTGTTTTTTGCGCTCACTCGCTTTGAACTCAAGCTTAGTCCATACACGTTATTTCTAGATCAGCACTGGACTGAATTTGTTTGTGTGGAATATCTTTTCCTATTACTAGTGTCCCTCGCCATCAGGCCAACCCACTTCGACTTCAGAAGTAGTCCAACTGACCGGTGTAGGGGCTGAACCCCCCTAGCTCAACATCAGCACACCGGATGTTTAAGAAGGAGCGCTCTTTTCCATTCGTCCACGCTGACCTCCAATTTATGTTATATTAATTTATTTTTAAAACGTTAGTTGCATATCCTTTACAGAACGTTACAGTCAACCCAAGCATTTCTTGGCTGTTTGTGATTTCTTGGCAAGATTACGCTCAGTAGTTTGCCATTGCTTTCTGAACGACCGGATTTCATACCATTGTATGAAAACCAACGTAAGGAGGGCTGATTAATGTATAATGTATGTGTAATGAAGTTATATCTGTAATGTAGTAGAGAGTGTTTATGGCGATAATCATCTTGCATGAAATGAGTTTAATTGTATGCATTAATTTATTACTTTTAAATTTTCATATTAACTGATGGTCACAATCCCCTGCAACAGGCAGACATTGGCCGTTGCCTAAGGTCCCTTTATTTTTCAGATATTACTGAGTAGTGTAGGGTGGATCCGCCACAAGTAACGCGTGACGGATCATTACTTTTATCAACAACTATTAGACACTTAAGAACACTGGTTAGCACACACAACATCATTTAATTATAGATTAACACAGTGACATGTGTAACATTATTCCAGGTAGTTTCGTTAAACATTATACATCGTCTTTAGGCATAAATCCTTCATATAACACTGCCGTCTACAGGCCTTGTAAAATAACCTGTTACGCCGGTCTCTCCCAGTGTCCGATCGTAACCAATTGAGTCTATATCTTTGGGCCAAATTTCCTCTAATTTGACCACACTGAATGCCTCTGGGCCAAGTTTCCCTTAGCTTCCTAAAAAAAAAAAAACAATTGTTCCTCAATGCCAGACCCATCACTTTCCTCTCTCTTTATTTGAGCCTCCTCGGGATCCCCCATGATAATCTATTTCACCCTTGATCCCAATTAGATTCCTCCGAACCTTACCCCTCTGAGTTTTCCCTTCGTTTATCCGCCTCCCAGCGCGCTTCTGCCTCTCACTGGAAATATTCCCTTGACAGGTATGTGCTATAACAACCCACTGTGTTGGGGCTTCCCCATTAATTGGTAATTCTAATTAATCTCCCTGGCATCACTTCTGCCTTACTCTAACGTCACACCTGCAACCTCGCGTTGTTACATTCACTTTTCCCGTTGCATTGTTACACTGATCAAGTGCGATAGGATGATTAATCGTCTTAAGTGACTTCCCGTATCTGCCATGGGCTTATATATCGCCATGTTGGCATTGCGTTATAATACAGCGTGTCTGCTACAATAATAACATCTTTTACGACGTAACTGTGGCACATACCTACTTACAATTTTCCGCCATCCATTTTGTTTTCTTGGGGGGGTGGGGGTGGGGTGGGGGGGTCTGAAACTAATTTTCTGTGTGGCACAGAAACGTCTCATATTTATTTCATATAGAAGGATTTTACTTTTACATATATATTGCTTATGAAAACTGCTGACCGTACAATTGCTTGGTGCATCAAAATGAGGCTGGGGTTGATCGTAACGACCTGTCAAGAACATACACCCGTTTGTTAATGTTAATTATAGTAACCTAGTAGAGACATTTAGACATCACAATAACCTATTCTAGACAGTTCAACATTGCAGTAACCAAGTCTAGACAGTTTGACATTACAGTAACTTAGTCTAGAGATCTAGACATTACAGTAACGATCTAGACAGTTAGACATTACAAGTAACCTAGACTAGACAGTTAGACATTATAGTAACCTAGTTTAGACAGTAGAAATTGCAGTAACAGTCTAGACAGTTAAATATCACATTGACCTAGACTAGACAGACATACCCAGTGGGACAGACTTATTAGTGGTTGTCTTGACATTACATATTTCCTACACTCTTGAAATAATTATAATGTCTGACTGTGACTCTTCCGCCCTTCTGTCAAGTGTCACGTGATACACATAAGTGTTCATCAACCGTTGTGTTGTTTGATGTGAAGTCTGCCTGTTGTTGTTGTTGTTGTTGTTGTTGTTGTTGTTGTTGTTGTTGTTGTTGTTGTTGTTGTTGTTGTTGTTGTTGTTGTTATGGTGGTACTCTATACATGCACTATTATTTCTAGAAATTACCGCTACTGATGAGTGCACCGGATTGATTTTGGGTGTGAATTAGCTTTCCGTGTTACTAGTGTCTCTGGCTACCAGGAGAACCCACTCAGGCTTCCGAGGTACTTGCAATTGACGGTCTCAACTGAGGGACGAGAAGTCAACATTTTAGTTCAACTGACTGGTGACCGATGTAGGGGGTTGGACCTGCTAGCTCGGCACTGGAAGTTTTTTTTTTTTTTTTTTTAAATTATACCATTACATCTACCGCGAGGTCATGGACTAACGGGGCTTATGGCTCGCCATAGGGGATGGACTCCCTGTGGTCAGATTAGTGTCCTAAACCCGCGACTGGCCTAGCAAGCCGGCAGGGGATCTTCATACTGCTCGTAGAAAAACTAAGAAGTATAAACGGACTGACCCAAACGGCTATCGACCCGGATGAGATCTACCCCGTTCAACCTTAGAGGAGCTGTTATGCAGGGGTGTATGGTTAATGAGTGTGCAGTGATTGAAATTATTGCCTGTCCAAGTTTTGTATTTACCTATTATGTTGCATGAACTTTGCAGAAGGTGAATACAAAACTTGGACCAGCAATATTTTCAAACACTCCACAGTCATTAAAAATACAGACTATATTAGGGTCTATCCCTGGCTCAGATTGCTAATCATGTTACCGAGTCGGTCATAACTACGATATTAATTTTAAGGTTATTGTTGCCCAAAGAGCGTAACTTTCGAGAGCTTTTATCCAATCGGCCGCGTTAACCAGATCCCTATGTAATTTGGGGGAGGGACAAGGAATGAAAATTGCTGATGTTCACTGTGCTGACGACTCAATGTTATCATCAACAACGTAAATAGGAACCATGTAACTGATAGAGTCAGATCAAGCCCACCACGGTCAACAACATGTCAATGGCAGTGGCACAACAGCTACAATAATGACAACCGATAACATAAGTGTAAGTGTGTGAATAGGTGAGTGGGTGAGCGAGTGAGTGAGTGGGTTGGTGGGTGGGTGAGTCAGTCAGTCAGTCAGTCACTGGGTTGATGGGTGGGTGGGTCATTCGGTCAGTCAATCAGTCATTCAGTAAATAAGCAAGCCAATAAGCGAGTAATTAAGTGAGTTAGTAACTAAGTGAGTAAATAAGTCAGTTAATAACTATATTGAAATACCCTGCGGTTTAGGGTTAATGATTAGACCACATCGTAGGACATCGTCATCATCATCTTTCACTGTTGCCGTCAAGCGTTGTGGCGAGAATTTGTTGACGCTGCAGCGCTCGATGGGTGGCACTTGATGGTGTCATTCCGTGTGGTTGTAGAATGTCTTTGATGTCGTCGACCCATTTACTTCTCGGGCGTCCTCTTGCTCTTTTAGTAGATCTTCTTTGATGTAGGGCCAGTGATGGTAGTTGGTGTTGTATTCTAACGATATTGCCGAGCCATTTGATCTTCTGTCTTTTAATATATGTGACACAAGGAGATTGATCCTACTGTCTTTTTAATAACATACAGTAGTTTCTTATTCGGTCTCGGATAGTTAAGTTGGCAGCTCTACTCAAGCATTTCCTCTCGCAGGTGTTGACTTTGAGTAAGTGTGATTTGGGTAATGACCAAGCTAGACATTGGTGGCAAAGGATTGGTGTGAACATGCTATTTCTTATCTGTCGTTTTGCAGACATAGGCATATTTGGATAATGTCCAAGTTTAAAATTGGTAGCATAGGGTTGGGGTAAATAGCTATTTATTATGTGTTGTTTTGCGGACATGGGTATATTTGGAATGCAGAAATATCTAAACTAAAAGTTAGTTGTATATCCTTTACAAACGTAGCAGTCAACCCCGGCATTTTTTGGCTGTTCGTGATTCATGGGCAAGTTTAAGTTCAGTAGTTTGCCATTGCTTTCTGACCAACCGGAACCCATGCCAGTTCATAGAAAACCAACACAGCTGTGTTTCAAACGTGGTATGAGGGATTACGAACTGCGTCAGTAACCTCTTCGCCACGGAGTCAGCGCAAGAACATCAAGAAGCGATAATAGGAGACTTCTGCAATGTTTTTTATACTTCCTCTAGGTTTTTCGTCGGCGCTACATCTTCTGTTTCTTCTTGTTCTCCCTCTTTCTCTCTCGCTACCTCCTCTGCTGCTGTCTCTCCTTCTGCTTCGTCGTCTCCTGTTCTCTGTTCATGTCTTCTCCTCAGAATCCATATAAGTGTTTGACGAAAGCTGACTGCAGTTTGTTGGTCGGGTCATAGCTGGTGAATACGGAAGTTGAAGCAAAGATGGCCAAGGGGGAAGAAACAGACATGAAGAAGGGGGAAGAAACAGACATGGAAAAGGAGGAAGAAAAGGACATGAAAAAGGAGGAAAAAACACACAAGAAGAAGTAGGAAGAGACAACTGTGGTGAAGAAGGAAGAAATATTCACGAAGCAGAATGAAGATATAGACATGAAGAAGGAGGAAGAAACATACATGAAGAAGGAAGAAGAGACAACTGGAGAAGGATCAAGAAAATTACACGAAGAAGGAGGAAGAAACAGACATGAAGAATGAGGAAGAAAAAGACATGAAAAAGGAGGAAGAAACATACTTGAAAAAGGAGGAAGAGACAACTGGTGAAGGATCAAGAAAAAGACACGAAGAAGGAGGAGGAAACAGACATGAAGAAGGAGGAAGAAACAGGCGTGAAGAAGGAGGAGGAAACAGACATGAAGAAGGAGGAGGAAACAGACATGAAGAAGGAGGAGGAAACAGGCATGAAGAAGAAGGAAAAGACCACACTATAGTGAAGGGGAAAGCAACAGACACGAAGAAGGAATAAGAAATGTACATGAAGAAGGAGGAAGAAATAGACATTAATAAGGAGGAAGATATTGACATGAAGAGGGGGGATGACCATTACTATCAGGATAATAATAATAACAACAACAACAACAACAACAACAACAACTGGAGAGGACGAACATGATGATGTAAATAGCTTTTTAATTGACTACATAGATATACCAGAAAGAAGAACAATTCGTTACTTGAAAAACCCGGAAGAAAATTATGAAAAAATACTGATATATCTAAAGTACAAACTGGTTCGTGTTGAAATCTGAACAAACATCCTTTACAAAATTAAATCAGAAAAATACACCAAAGAGCATCACATCCGTGAGAACTATGACATTCGTTGCTTCATAGCAACGAAGCACATGATATAGTGTGCAACAGAAAGCAATAAAGATAAAGAGGGAAGGAGAAACAAGGAAGCAGGAACAACGAGGGAGATGGTAGAAGAAACGCGAATGAAGAAGAGATAAGAAATATAGATGAACAAGAAAGAAGAATAAAATGAAGAAGCAGGTAGAAACAAAGACATATAGAAGAAGAAACATAGATGAAGAAAAAGATGAACGAGATGAAGAATGGGATAGAAACAACAAAAAAGACGGAAGAAGAAAAGTTAATGAAGAAGAAAGAAGAAATATATATGAACAAGAAAGAAGAACAAAACGAAGAAGCAGGTGGAAACAAAGAAACACAAGGAAGAAGAAACGTTAATGAAGAAGAAAGATGGATCATAGGTGAAAACGAAAAAAGAACAAGATGAAGATGGAGGTGGAAACAATGAAGAAGACGGAAGAAAAACCATGGATGAAGAAGAAAGAAGAAACATAGATGAACAAAAAAAAATGAAGAAAGGGTCGAACAAAGAAAAACTATGAAAGATAAACGTAGATGAAGGCGAGAAAAAAGGACTACCAGCAGCAAAATAACCAGAAGAAGAATAACAAGCAGTTGAAGGCAACGTCGGGAAGATGTACTAATAAAACAATTTTAATATTTTAAAAAAAAAGATGACAGATTGAACAGAGAAATCGAAATCAGATGTCAGGAAGCAAGTGCACTTGCATATCAACTATCACCCTTACTGAAACATCCAAATATACCCATGTCCGGAAAACAACAAATACTAAACAGCATATTCACTCCAACCCTATGCTACCAATCTCAAACTTGGTCTGTATCCAAATCACACTTTCGCAAAATCAACATTTGTGAACTGAGATGCCTGAGGAGAGTTGCGAACTTAAACATCCGAGACCGAGTTAGAAATGTTGTTGTCGGACAGGTAGTGGGATCAACACCTTGTGCCACATTTATTGAAAGACAGAAGATCAAGTGGTTTGGCCATGTCGTTAGAATGCAAAACCAACAACTACCATCACTGGCCCTACATCAAAGATCATCCGCGACGAGACCAAGAGGACGTCCAAGAAGAAAATGGGTTATCATAAAAGACATTATAGTATCACACGGAATGACACTATCCAGTGCCACCTATCTGGTGCTGGAGAGCCAATTACTCCACCCAACGAGGCTTGACGGCAAAAGTGGAAGAAGAAGATGATGATGATGATGATGATGATGATGATGATGATGATGATGATGATGATGATGATGATGATGATAATGATGATGATGATGAATATAAATAAACCGATTCTGTGGCGAAGGGGTTACGGGCGCAAGTCGTAATCCCGCATGCCACGTTCGAAACACAGCTGCTGGCGAATTGGCAACAGACCGCCTTGCGTTGGTTTTCATACAAAAGTATGAGTGCCGGTCGTTCAGAAAGCAATGGAAAACTACTGAACGTAAACATGCCAAGAAATCACAAACAGCCAAAGTTTGCTGGTATTGACTGCGACGCCCTGTAAAGCATACGCAGCTAACTTTAATATAAATAGCTTCTGTATCCATTTCTTGAAAAACCGGGAAGACATTTACGACAGAATACTGACATATCTCAAGTACAAACTGTTTCGTTGAAGTGAGAACAAGAAACGTCGACAAAGACACAACATTACACCTTGTAATGTCACATTCACAGGAACTGTGACATGCATCACGCCACTTAACACAAGACTTGATGCACAACGGAAAGCACTGAATGCCTCATTAATTGTTACATTTCGTGCACATATTCATGTCTGAGTAATATAGGTGTTATGGCGCTTTTGCTGGTGTTCTTAATGTCTAGCACTGTATAATTTGGTGTACGTGTTATTACATTATTATAACAATAGGAAACGAAGATGAAAAAAGTGAGATGAAACATATGAGGGAGAGTCAATAAGTAAGTCACGCAGTTTTGTGGGATGGCAGGTAAATGTAGTTGGTGTTTTCTACAGGTGTGATTAGGTGATAGCAACATCGAACTTTATATTCCCGTTCGTCAGGTGGCGCTAGGTGCCTCATGTGCATGTGCAGCGCATAAACAAAATGACGACTGTATATACGGAGTGTACAACCAAAAAGCAACGTGCGTTTTTTTTTTTTGGGGGGGGGGGGGCAAAAGGACTGCCTGCAAAAGGCATTCATAAGGAAATGCTCCGTAAAGCGGTGCATAGCTGGGTAGAAAAATGTTCTCAAGGACGCTCTAAAATTGTTGATGAAATCCGATCTGGTCGTCCTGTTGAGATTGCAACAGAAGCATCCGTGCAGCGGATGGAGGAGATGATTAGAGGTGACAAGTAAGTAACGATAGACTCTGTAGCATCTGCAATAAGGTGCTCACATGGTTAACATACAGCATAATGCATGATCGATTGAAATTTAAGAAAGTGCTAACTAGAGGAGTGTTGCTTCTTCATGACAATGCCAGACCACATACGGCTCGATTAACTCAGGAGAAAATTAACCAAGGTGGGAAGTTCTGGAACATTCACCTTGCAGCCCCGACTTAGCCCCTAGCGATTTCCACCTTTTTGGTCTACTGGAAACCCACCTTGGAAGGAGACATTTCGCGAATGACGCCGAAGTTGAATGTGAAGTGAAAACGTGGTTTAGAAAACAGAGCACGCAGTTCTATGAAGCAGGTTTGGGAGGACTGATGAAACGATGAGATAAGTGCATCAGTGTTGGTGGAAATTATGTTGAGAAATAAAGGGACAATGTATGTATAAAAATTAACTGGTTTCAAGTTGTTATCATATTTAGTTATTTTTCTGCAGCCATTTGTGACTTACTTATTGACTTATCTTCGTCGATTAAGATGGAATAAGAAACATAGATGAAGATGGAATAATAAACAAAGGTAGAATTGGAATATGAAACAAATACGATGATGGTGGAATAAGAAATAAAGATGGATATGGAATAAGACACGTAGATTAAGATGGAATAAGACATAAAGATGGAGATGGAATGAAGAAAATAAACATGATTATGGGATAAAACATAATGATGAATATGGAATTAAGAAAAAAAAAACGAAGATGAAATTGAAATTAAAAACAAAGATGAAGTTGAAATGAAAAACAAAGATGAAGAAGAAAGAGAGAAAATATGTTTAGTTTAGTCGACGGATCAACATTACGGCACACGGGTGTAACCCATAAGTGCTCCATTCTACTCCTAACTCAACCCTGAGTCAGCTCAGTGCACGAAATCCGTAGCACCGGCGCGGATCCTGAAATAAATTGGGTAGATTTTTAACTCGAAATTTTTGCCCGGGCAGCGCCGTTAGGCTACTCTTTTGATCTCCATCTGCCAAGGGATTTTTTAATGTGTGCAACAATACACACGGGCGTCCGATCTCACTGCTCAGAAACCAGGGTAAATTTTGTTACTAGAAGTCCACGGCCGGCTTTGTGGCTTAGAGGTTATGACTTTTCTCCGTAATCTCGTATACTCTCGTCGGTAACGTGATGACGGTTTGAATCAGCAGTGGTTCGAATCGCATCGGTAACTTACTGGGTATGTGAGCCGGCCGCTCAGAAAGCAATGGCAAACTACTGAGCGTAATCTTGCCAAGAAATCAACAATCAGCTGAAAATGCTGATGTTGATAGCGATGTCCTGTAAAAGGATATGCAAAAAAAAAAAAAAAAAAAAAGAAGTCCACGTGAAAAAATCCCGGTCCTCACCGGGGCTTGAACCCGGGACCTCCTGCACTCGAGGCAGACACCATACCTCGAGAAATTTATGAAGATGGAATAAGAACAAACTGGAAGATGGAAGAAAAACAAACAAGAAGAAAGAAATAACATAGATGAAGATGGAATAAGAAACACGGATGCAGAAGAAGGAGGAAACAAAGATATACATGGAATAAGAAACAAAGATTAAGATAGAATCCGAAACAAAAGATAAATAAAAATGAAGCAAAAATGAAAATGGAATTTTTTAAAATAAACAAAGATGAAGATAAAATACAAAAACAAAGATGAAGAAGAAAGGGGAAAAAATAGATGAAGACTGAATGAGAAACAAAGATGAAGGTGAAATAAGAAATGCATATCAAGGTGAAATAAAAAAAATTAAAAAAACATAGATGAAGACGGAATAAGAAACAAAGATGAAGATACAATAAGAAACAAAGATGAAGATGAAATCAGAAAGAAGATGAAAATAGAATAAGAAATCATAAATAAAGATGAAGATAGAATAAGAAATCATAAATAAAGATGAAGATAGAATAAGAAATCATAAATAAAGATGACGATAGAATAAGAAACAAAGATGAAGATGGAATAAGAAAAAAAGATGAAGGTTAAAGAAGAAAAATGATGAAGATGAGAGAAGAAGAAAAGATAAAGAAGCGACTAGGTTTTTGTACGTGTTATTAAATTATAATACCAAATAACAGTATCCAGCTACTTTTCTTTTTTTTTTTCGCGTTTCCATCCTGTTTTCAGGACATTGCGGTCAACACCTGCATCTTTCAGCTGTATGTTGATTCCTAGGCTAGATTACGCTCATCAGCACGCCACGACTTTCTGAGCGACCGGCTCCATACTCTCATAAGTCACTTTTGCGATTCGAACCACTGCTAATTCTCGTCGCGTCACGTGACAAGAGTATTCGGGGTTAGCGGAGAAAGCTGCTAACCCCTCGGCCATCCAGCTACTAGGATGGGAAAATACCACTGCGTTGTTAAAGACGCGTGGAAACGGGACCCCGCTGCTCTTATTTTCATTGTAACGAGGCATTGAACCATGGTGCTGCATATTACATAATTACATTCATTCATTCAGTAGCATGTCCTTTGCAGAACCTCGCCACCATACAACCTTCATTCATTCATTAGCATGTCCTTTGAAAAACCTCGCTCCCATAACAACCTTCCAAAAACGTCTCGGTCATAAGCAAGATGTCCCGAGTCCGATACACCCATCTGGAAATCATCTGCTACATCCTGCACCCATTCTTCTCTTTGGCCTTCCTCTTCCTCTCTTCCCGAGCGTGTACCCTCCATTATTGTCTCTTCAAACTTTCATGATGTTTCAAATGACCAAAATATGTCAATTTTCTTTGTTTTATCGTCTTTAGTAGCCAACCGTCTTCAATTTTCAGCACTTGAAGAATGGATGCCTTTGTTCTTTTCTGTATCCAAGATATTCTTAGAACCCGTCTATAACATTTATATTCAACGGCATGTATGTGCTGTTCAGCTTGTTTTGTATAGAACATACGATGAGAAAACTAGAGAATAGTTTACATAGAATGGTTTTTGTATGGGACCAACAAGGTAAACGAAATAGAGAAGGTTTTGAGGCACACGAAGAAGAGAAGTAGAAACTGAAATGAATTATATGGGGAGGACAAGAAAGGGGCTGTATAGAATAGCTAAACATAGGAGTCATCATCATCATCAAGTGCCATGCTAGCTAGCGTAGGCGTCCATGTCTCTCCACAGATCTCGGTCTTCGGTGTTCTGGATCAACTCTGCTGATGATATTCCTCTATCACACCGTCTCAATCCATCCAGCATCATTTCTCTTGATCTGCCTCTGCCTCTCTTCCCCTTGATCTTTCTAGTTGTCACGATGTTCTCCAGTGCCTCTCTTTTCATCACACGACCAAGCAAAACTGTTTGTCTCTTCCTTGTTGTTGTATATAATATTTAAGTTTCATTATCCTCCTTCGGGCAATTGTTGTTAGTTACCCTGGAAGTCCAAGGAATTCGCAACATTCGTCTCAGGAACCATATCTCTGCTGCTTCCAAGTTCTTCCTTATTTGTTCATTTACATTCTAAGATTCACTGTCATAAAGCAAAACAGGTTCTATACAACACTTCAGCACTATCTTTCTTACATTCAATGATAGTGACTTGTTGCATAAGATAATATTCATTTTCTGAAATGCGGTTTTTTCTTGCCCTATTCGGGTCTTAATCTCTGTTGTGCATCTTCCGTCTGATGTTATAATTGCCCCTAGATATTTAAAAACTATCCACTTGTTACCTTTTTTTATTTCCTATAATTAAGGTTATCCTAGTGCAGGAATGCCCTGGCTGACTCACATGTACCAACTTGTTTTAAAAGACATAACCATCCGTCAACCTACAAAAACAGGACTCAAGTGACAGGTGGACAAATTAGCATACGTGCTGTAAGTCACGTTTTTACAAGCCCCTTTCCGTGGATTCTTCTGGTTCTTATTGTCCATGCCTTGTGTCTTTGGTGATCATTTGTTTTTTCATCGCTTGATTTTAAACTCAAGTATACATGTGCTTCTACTTCTAATGCGCTGGACTTATGTTTGCCTGTGGATTAGCATTCTGTATTACCAGTGTCCTTCGCCATCAAGTGAACCCACTCTGGCTTCTCGGGTACTTGTAATTTACGTACTCAAGTCAAGGACGAGTGGCTAGAACGCCGGATTCTCCTTCGTGAGACCCGGGTTCGAATCCTCGGTAAGGTGTGGGATTTTTTTCTGTCGGAGGCAAAGAAAATCCTAACCTACACAGTTCGCAGCGACAGCACTAGCCAGGCGGCCTTAATTCCTCAGGCTCAAAGACCCCCCTGCAATACACCGCAAGGTACTATACTGGCAGTAAATGACAGTTTTGTCAGACAGTCAAGGACGAGAAGTCAACATTTTAGTTATCTGACCGGTGTAGGGTTTGAACCTGCTACCTCGACTACAACACACCGGACGTTTAAGAGCCAACGCATGCTGACCTCCTTATTGGTGATCATGTCTGTCCACAATCTTCTGTCTCGTGTACAGCCAATCTTCTTATAGTCCATGACTTGTGGCGTTGGTGATCGTGTCTGTCCACAATCTTCTGTCTCGTGTACAGCCAATCTTCTTATAGTCCATGCCGTGTGGCGTTGGTGATCACGTCAGTGCACAACCTTGTCTCGTGCAATGCAAATCATTTATGACACCGATGTTTCTTCATGCCATCATTCAAACTGTCCAGCATCTTAATCTATTAGTTTCCTTCTGCTTCTCTTCGCCTCCATCTTTCCCGTTTGTGACAACATATTAGAGCTTGCCACTTCTCATGACATCCCCAAAGAAGGTGATCCGTCTTCTTGTGATGCGAGTAACTAGCTCTCTTTGAGAGTTATCTTCTTGCACGATATCTTCATTGCTCTTTCTACCCGCCGATGGTGTTTTCATCCTCCTTCTATGAAACCACTCTTCCACATAAGACCTCACGTATCTGCTAATTGTCCATGATTAGATTCCGTACATTACGATTGGCTTGTTATAACACTTAAGAACTCTGTTCCTCATCTCGACTGTCAGAGATCAATTGCAGAGAATATTCTTCATCTTGTGAAATGCTGTTTTTGCTTAGAATATTCCTTGGGTATACTTAACAGTTTATCTTCCACGGTGTTTCTTCTGTAATTATGTTCACCAAGTTCAGTCATGTCTTGTCTCTCTGTATATGTTCTATGTTCTAAGTCACATATAACTGTGCTACTGTATGTCAATAGTCGTCACTACCTGCTTTCTGTTAGCGCCGTATGTTGGTCAGTGGTCACCAAATCGGACACCCCCCTCCCCCTCTCAATCGTGCCAACGGTTTCGGGCGGAGGAGTACATTTGAGAGGGTACAAGCCTTATCCTAGTGCGAGCAAGTTCATACTAAAGACTAAAGGTCATGGCAGGGCAGACCATGCCCTAAGCTTTGGTCGGCAACTGGTCTAAGATGGAAGCTCCAACAGGCTTTGCTGATCGGGTAGTTTCTGCTGCTTGTCCTGATCCAGAAGTAATGGTGTTACCTTTCCTCTGGACTAAACTAGAGAGAGAGAGAGAGAGAGAGAGAGAGAGAGAGAGAGAGAGAGAGATCTTGCTGCATGGGCAACACATAGTCTCTAAATTCAGCCCTAAATTCATCGTCCTCTAATAGAGAAAATGCCTGAGTTCATCGTCCTCTAATAGAGAAAATGCCTGAGTTCATCGTCCTCTAATAGAGAAAATGCCTGAGTTCATCGTCTGCTAACAAAAAATGCCTGAGTTTATCAAGCAGGTCTCCCTGGCCTAGAGGTTAGCGACTTTCTCCGTAATCCCGTATAATCTCGTGAGTAACGTAACGAGCGCGAGCATCTGTGGCGGTTCTAGTCGCGTCGGTATCTTACGGGGTATGTGAGCCGGGCGCTCAGAAAGCAATGGCAAACTACTGAGCTTAATCTTGCCACGAAGTCCACAATCAGCTGAAAGATGCTGATTTTGACCGCGATGTCCTTTAAAAGATATGCGGGGGGGGGGGGGGGGGGAGACAGAGAAAATGCCAGAGTTCTTCGTCCGCTAACATAGAAAATGCCAGAGGTCATCGTCCGGTAACAGCGGAAACGCCAGAGTTCGTCTGCAATGAACTGCGTGCTCTGTTTTCTAAACCATGTTTTCACTTCACATTCAACTTCGGCGTCATTCGCAAAATGTCTCCCGCCAAGGTGTCTTGTCAGTGTTTATGCTGACAAATGTTTGTCCCGTAACCCGGTGCATAGCTGGGTAGACAATGTTACGAGGACGAGTCAATAAGTAAGTCACACAGTTATGCGGGATTGTCGGTAAATGAAAACAAAGCACGCAGTTCTATGCAGCTGGTTTGGGAGGACTGATGAAACGATGGGATAAGTGCATCAATGTTGGTGGACATTATGTTGAGAAATAAAGGGACAATGTATGTATAAAAATAAACTGGTTTCAAGTTGTTATCATATGTAGTTATTTTTCTACAGCCATTTGTGACTTACTTATTAATTTACTCTCGTCGAACATTATATACAACAATAAGAAAGAGACAAACAGCTTTCAGTGGTCATGTGATGAGAAAAGAGACACTGGAGAACATCGTGACAACTGGAAAAATCGAGGGGAAGCGAGGCAGAGGCAGACCACGAGAAATGATGTTGGATGGATTGAGACAATGGCATGGAGAAATATCATAACAGAGTTGCTACAGAAAACCAAAGACCGACTTCTGTGGAGTCATGAACACCTACGCCAGCCGACATAGCACTTGATGATGATGAGTTTACCATTGCTTTTTGAACGAGAAGTCAACGCTGCGGACCAAATGATCGGCATATGAGTTGAATCCTCTGACCTTGCCGGCAGCGAACCGGAAGTTTATTCACAAGCGCGTTAACCTCTGCGGCCACGTAGACTTCTGTAGTGATGAATAGACAACAAAAATGAACTGTTCAATTTTATCTATACGCAACGCGAAATGAGAAACTGACACAATGGTTGCTCTTTGTTCTTGTATCGAGAGAAGCACGTTCCCTTTTCTTGACTGCGCACTTTGTCTTTTTGATTGTCTTTGTAATTCACCTGTCACATTTTTCGTGATGGATTAGCTTATCTTGTCCGGACGTTGTCTTTGTAAGAGTGTTTCTCCATAATTTCCCTGACTTCTGCAGTTTTCTAGGCATCTGACAAGATGGTGCTGCTGCTGCTGCTGCTGCTACTACTACTACTACTACTGGGAGTCTCTGTGGCGAAGTGGTCAAGCCGTTTGACTCGTGCTCCGAAGGTTGTGGGTTCGATTCCGGACCGCGTCCTTCGGTTTACGAGTTAAATGTTTCGGAGGCTCTTGTGGGTCGTCGCTAAAAGCTACGGAGTTCGTGCTTTGTGCGACGCTTTCCGTGCTGCGGAAAGAGACCGAGCCATATGAGATAAAACCCGGTGCAATTAAGTCGACCCTGTCGACTGTTAAGCGACTGTTACTACTACTACTATTACTACGATGACGACTACTACTACTACTATTACTTTTACTACTACTACTACTGCTGCTGCTGCTACTACTACTACTACTAAGACAACGACGACTACTACTACTACTACTACTATTACTATTACTTTTACTACTACTACTACTACTACTACTACTACTACTACTACTACTACTACTACTACTACTACAACAACTACTACTACTACTTTCCTTCTTGGCATCGCTGACCAAGCCATCGCCTCTATAAGGGATTCATTTGCCTACCAAGGTGAACCTGAGACTATAACCAACAAACTATCTGTCGGCTGCTCTCAATCTCAGTCCACCACATGCTCGTATGGGTCCACGTGACCCTGGTTGTGGGGGTACGTCTCCTTGCCCAAGGGTGTGCCGTAGCTAGCTGAGGGAATGACACGCCTCACGTCTCCGATGACAAGAAAAATCCCCACCTGAAACATGCTTGGAATGAATGTTACTTGCCTAGGTAACGGTAACACCCTCCATGCTGACCCAGAAAATATGCAGGTTATTAATACTTTGACGCAGAACATTAACATAATCAATTGCCCGCCGTTAATATTTTAACGGCACATGATGGATGGATGGAATATATTTCCATATGAACATTAACATAATCAATTTCACACTGTTAATATTTTGATATAAGCACATTAACATGATGAATTTAACGTTGTCAATATTTTGACATAAGCACGTTAACACAATAAATAAGTACATTTTGTTAGCGTTTTGTACAGAGAGTATTTCCGTTGAGTTATTGTTCGAACTGAATTCTGAAGCAGGTATGTCCTTTCCAAAGGGCCGGAACCTGCTCGGCTATGGATTAGACATCAGGTAGGTCAGAGAGTACGCCTGTCTGTCACCAAAGCCATTAAAGGAAGCACACAAAAAGTCACACTGTAACCTGTGATCATGTATGCCGCAAGAAACGATCAAGGAAAGCCGTCGTGAAACTGGATATTGCATCACGGAGAAAACAGGCTGGAAAATACAACTAAAATATGAACAAGTCTACTTGGCGTGAGAGAGAGAGAGAGAGAGAGAGAGAGAGAGAGAGAGAGAGAGAGAGAGAGAGAGAGAGAGACAGACAGACAGACAGACAGACAGACAGACAGACAGACACAGACAGACACAGACAGAGACAGAGAGTCGATGTCACCGGGTTTACCCCATCTGGCTTGGTTTCTCTCTTTAGTAGTTGCAGTATTGGTTGAGATCCTATGCTCCATATGAGACTACAACCTCCAGCATGAGGTGGAAACACTAACTTCAGATGGTTGGAGGAAACCGCTGTAACACACATTGTATTCATTACGGACTCGCGGAGTATTCTTAGTGAGGTGGAGAAAGGAATGTGTCGTGTGGAATGGTGTCTTCGCTTCAGAGGTCATAGATTGTGAGAATTGTGTGCATTTTCTGCCCTGGTCATGCGAGAGTACGGGGGAAATGAACAGGCTGATAGGCTGGCAGGGAATGCACCTCTCGATGGTAGATTAACTATGGACAAGGGAGAGGTGGTCGGGCACCTGTAGAACCAGGTGGAGAAGGTGAGGGTCTGGTGACAGAGCACCAGTATATGAAGAGAATGATATGGCGGGGGGGGGGGGGGGGGGGGGTTGGCGGGGACGACATCAAGAGCCGACATCACAGCACTCAGGACATTCCCATACGTGCTTCGTCCTCATCTTCAACAACCAGTAAAGAGTCTCAATGCTAAAATAAGTAGTAGCAGTTTGACTATGTGTCCGTCTGACCTTTCCTCCTCATTGTTGAGCAGATCCTCGGGTCACTCCCTGCTACACCATTCTCTCCACGCCGTGATGATTTGTCTGTTCTTCTGCACTATACACGATACTTAAGGGCATTGACCATGTCTGTATTATCATGCACTAATCATGAGCAGTGTTGTCTCGACAGGCACCTTGCCGTCTTGACAGACGATAGTTTGTCAAATGGTGTTATATACCTTTACATAGGACAAAGCTTGGTCTGAACTTAGAGACCATGTGTTACCCATGCAGCATGATCCCTCTCTTAGGGTCTGCTTAGTTTACGCCACTAAGAAAGGTAACGCCAATACGTCTGGAACAAGGCAAGCTGCAGAAGCTGCCGGATTAGTTAAGCAATCTCTAACTGTCCGCCTTTTGGAGCTTTCATCCGAGACCAGTTGCCGACCAAGGCTTAGGGCCTGGTCTGCCCTGCCATGACATTTAGTGGTTAAGTTGCATTTCCTCGCGCGGCTTGTACACTCCCAATTGTGCTCCTCAACCCGAAGCCGTTGGCACAATGTTGAGTGTCGGATTTGGTGAGCGCCGCCCAACATTTGGCGCTAACAGAAAGATGGTGGTACCATCTACTGTCATGCCGTAGCTCAGTCATATCTAAGACCTGACTTTGGCAGAGTTGTCCAAGATCAAGCGAATTCCCTACCGGTTTACTAGACTTGTCATCATCGGCGGAATTCATTCATTCAGTAGTATGTCCTTTGCAGAAGCTCGCTCACTCAACAACCTTCCGGAAAACTCGATCGTAAGCAGGATGTCCCACGTCCGTTACACCCATCTGGAGATCATCCGCCACATCCTGCTCCCATCTTCTCTTTTGCCTTCCTCTTTCTCTCTTTCCCTCTTCCCAGGCATATACCCCTCCATTATTGTTCTCTCCAACCTTTCATGAGGTTTCAAGTGGCCAAAATATTTCAATTTTGTTTATTTTATCGTATTTAATAGCCAGTCTTCTTAAATATTCAGCTCTTGAAGTTTTGATGCATTTGTTCTTTTCTTTATCCAAGATATTCTTAGAACACGTCTATAACATTTATATTAAAGGCATTTACGCGCTGTTCAGCTTGTTTAGTAAGTGTCCTGGTCTCACAGGCGTTCGTTGCAATGGGAAAGATGCATGCTCTTAAAAATCTAATTTTTGTAGTTCTATCTATCCCACACTACAATATATTAAATTGTTTTAGTTTTCATAGAGTGTTGTCTAGGATCAAATAAATTTCCTATAGGTTTACTAAACCTGTCAACATCGGTTGACTACTTGGTATAAAATAAAGATTTTACGTGAACTATATTCTCCAATGAGTCAAGATACTTGTGAATGCACGTCAACCTCTCTTAACTGTGCCTCGTGGAAGGTTGCCCAGCTCCGTTTATTCCGTGCGGGTTGACCGGCTGGAGTTTAAGGTCTACGAATGTTTACATTCACACAGACAAACCAGGTTCACGTCTGACGTGGTGTTAAGTTATTTCTGTGTTTGTTATTTGAGGCGTGTAAGTGTGTTTTTCAATTTGTATTTTTAATTAATAATAATAAATAGTAATAAATAGTAGTCGTGATAGTAGTAGTTATAGTGGTAGTAGTTGTTGTTATAGAGCAGTAGTAGTAGTAGCAGCAGAGGCAGCAGTAGCTGTAGCGGCAGTAGCATAAGCGTTTGTAGTCAGTAGCAGCAGCAGTAGTAGCAGTTGCTGCAGCTGTAGCAGTCGTTGCAGTAATAATAATGGCAGTAGTTGTAGAGGTAGTAGAAGTAGTGGTAGTAGTAGCAACAGTAGTAGTAGCAGTAGCAACGGTGGTGGTGGTGGTAGTAGTAGTAGTAGTAGTAGTAGTAGTAGTAATAGTAGTAGTAGTAGTAGTAGTAGTAGTAGTAGCAGTGGTGGTAGTATTTGTCGTAGTTGTAGTTATAGTGATAGCAGTAACAGCAGTAGTAATAGTAGTGATGATGGTGGTGGCTGTAGTCGTAATTGCGTGTGTGTGTATATATATATATATATATATAGGGGGGGGGGGGTAAATGTAGTGACAGTAGTTTAGTAGTCGTAATACTAGTGATAGTGTTAAACTGTAATGGTGATGGTAGTAGTAGTAGTAGTAGTGTTGGTGGTGGTATTAGTAGTACCAGCAGTAGTAGCTACGGCAGTAGTATTAGCCGTGTTGTGTGTTGTTCAGAAATCAATGGCAAATTACTGAACGTAAACTTGCCAATAGATCACAAACAGCCAAAACATGATGGGGTTGACTGCTACGTCCTGTAAAGGATATGCAACTAACTAACTAACACTGCGGCGAAGGAGTTACGAATGCAATTCGTAATCCCACATACCATGTTTGAAACACAGCTGCGGGAGATTTGGCAGTAGATCGCCTTGCGTTGGTTTCCATATAAACGTTTGAGTGCCAGTCGTTCAGAAAGTTGTGGCAAACTACTTCATCCTGTGAAGGATATCCAAGAGGGGAAAAAGCAGTAGTAATAGCAGCAATAGCAGTAGAACGATTGGCATGTTAGTGGTGGCAATAGTGGCAGTTGTAGCAATAGTAGAAGTTGCAGCTGCAGCTGTAGTTGTAACAATTAGCAGTTATAGCAGGAGTATTTATTGTTTAAGTTGCTATTTATTTTGATATACAGGGTGTAGTTTAAATGACTGTGCATTTTTTTTTTTTCAAAATACAGCCGGTCCAAGTTTTGTTTTTCCCTATCATGTCGCATTAACTTTGCAGAGGGTGAATACAAAACTTGGACCGGCAATATTTCCAAACACTGCACAGCCATTCAAAATACAACCTATGTACTACAGTGTCTGGCAGTAACGGTTTTTTTTTTATTTGGCAGATTTATAGTGTTTGATAGCAATATTGCTTGTATGTGCTGTATTTATTAATTACAAGTACCAATGAAGTCGGAGTGGGTTCGCCTGATGGCGACGAACACTGGTAGTAAGAAAATCTAACCCACATGCACAAATTAGTCAAGTGCACTAGAAGTAGTAGCAAGTATATGGACAACGCTTGAGTTCAAAGACCACGAGCGAAAAAAAAAAAACATTGACACTGGCGACAGAGGTGATGTCTTTAGTATAGAGGTAGTTTTAATAACTGTGCAGTTTTTGAAAATATTGCCGGTCCAAGTTTTGTATTCACCCTCTATAAAGTTCATGCGACATAATAGGTAAATACAAAACTTGGACCGTCAATATTGTCATACACTGCACAGTCATCAAAAATACACCCTGTAGTTAAAACGTTAATATAGAAGTGGAGGACGCACGTTAAAATAAAAGTGGGGGACGCATGTACATACAAGTTATTCCTATTGGATATACATTGCTAACCGTATATTTTATATACCAATCAGTACTGGCTGGCGATGTCTGCCCCTTTTACTGACGTCATAATTTGTCTCGTAGCAGTTTGCTGCTATGGGTTTCTGATGTGATAGTGCCAGCACGTTGTGCAGGCCTGAGAGCAAGGAGGGTGATAGTGCCAGCACGTTGTGCAGGCCTGAGGTGATAGTGCCAGCACGTTGTGCAGGCCTGAGAGCAAGCAGGGTGATAGTGCCAGCACGTTGTGCAGGCCTGAGAGCAAGGAGGGTGATAGTGCCAGCACGTTGTGCAGGCCTGAGAGCAAGCAGCAATCGGTGGCTAGTCTTTCCCTCTTTTTGGCAAGCGACGAGGGCTGAGAAGTAGTGGGCAATATCGCGGTGGAGGAGAAAGGGGAGTGGGGATATGATGAGGAGGAGATATATGTAATGAGGAGAAAAAGGTGAGGCGGAGAAAACGATGAGGAGGAGAAAAGGTGAGGCGGAGAAAAAGAAGGTGAGAAGGAGAAAAGGATGAGGAGAAGAGGTGAGAACGAGAAAAAGAACGTGATAAAGAGAAAAGGGTGAGGAGGAGAAAAAGAAGATGAGGAGAAGAGGGCGTGGAAGAGAAAAAGAAGGTGAAGGGGAGAAAAAGGTGAGGAGATAAAGAAGGTGAGGAGGGGAAAAGGGTGAGGAGGGGAATAGGGTGAGGAGGAGATAAAATCGGCGAAGAAGAGAAAAAGAATGTGAGGAGAAGAAAAAGAAGAGAGGCGGAGAAGGAATACTTTACTTACTCTACTGTAAAATCTATTACTGTCAGAAGTAATTTGCTTGTTTACGGTAACATGGCGAAGAAGTTACAGAAGCAGTTCATAATCGACCATACCCGCGTTCGAAACACAGCTGTGTTGGTTTTTTTTAATGAAAATCGTATGGGTGCCGGTCGTTCAGAAAGCAATGGCAAACTACTGAATGTAAACTTGTCCAGGAATCACGAACAGCCAAAAAATGCTGGGGTTGACTACTACGTCCTGTAAAGGATATGCAAATAACTAACACTGCGGCGAAGGAGTTACGAGTGCAATTCGTAATCCCACATACCACGTTCGAAACACAGCTGCGGGAGATTTGGCGTTGGTTTCCATAAAAACGCATGTGTGCCAGTCGTTCAGAAAGTATTGATAAACTACGTAAAATCCCCCCCCCCCCCAAAAAAAAAAAAAAACAGACAAAACGCTGGGGTTGACTGCCACGTCATGTAAAGGATATGCAGCTAACTGTGTTTATGGTGTAGTCATGCAATAAGTTAATTGAATACATTTGTTGTTCACTTCCAATGTAGGATTATATGCTTATATTACATTAATTCAATCCGTTAATTGATACTTTTTTGTTTATCTAGCAGAAAACCGTTTGAAAGTCGTGTTGACCCAAGGCCTCAGTTTGACAATAGCTAGGAAATCTCCAAAGGAATGAAAAACATAAGTCAATAACCAACGGCTGCTGTGCTTTCGCAAAGGTAAAATAACAAATGTGAACTATTCTGTGGGTATGTTTGATAATTCACCACGTAATTTTTAAAAGATCTTGTTACGGTATGTTAGGTGTGTGACCATGTCGTTAATTTATTTGATTTATTTGAGAGTGACATCGATTGCTTATTTTATAAATCGCCAAAGAATTAAATGGTTCGGAATGTTAGCTAGAATGGAACAAGATCAACCAGTGGCTAGAGCGTTCTACACGAGAACATCGGGATACAAGGTGAGAGGACGACCCAAGGAGAGTTGGTTAGATGGAGAAGAGACATTGACGAAATCAAATATGATGTTAGTACAAGCAACAAGACCAGCTAAACGTAGGAAATTACATCTGGCTCCACTCTGAAACTCTTCACGACAAAAGTGTTAGAACAATACAAGAGGAAGAAGAAAAAAGAAGGGGACGAGGAGGAGTAATGATCAATAGCACGTGGGAAGAAAAGTGGGCGGAGGAGAAGGAATGGTCATTATCACAGAAGAAATGGGAGGAGTAGTAATAGTAAGAAGAGAAGTAGGAGAAAAGGAAGAGGGAAGAAGGCAGATCCTGTTGCTTATTGATTTGCAAACCTGTTTTGTAATCCAGCTATTTAGATGTTCATATTACTGTGTGTTTGAAAAATAAGAATGAAAAACAAATATCATTTAGCAGTAAGGAGAATTGATGGCGGATAATGCAAATGCTCTACAATTGTTGGACATGTAACAGAGAGTACAAAAAAAAGGAATCTCCTTGAATATTAAGAAAACGGCAACAATGGTGCTACCAAAGAAAAAGGTGACATCAACACGTGAAATGGAAATAGAGGGGACATTTCATAAACAAGTAGATAATTATTAATATCTAGAGGCATTTATAACATCAGATAGAAGATGCACAACAGAGATTAAGAGCGGAATAGGGCAAGTAAAAGCTGTATTTCAGAAAATGAAGAGTATAATATGTAATACGTCACTATCATTGAATGTAAGAAAGAGTGCTTTTGTGCTATATAGAAGCTGTTTTGCTGTATGGCTGTGAATCTTGGAATGTAAATGAACAAATTAGGAAGAACTTGGAAGCAACAGATATGGTTCTTTAGACAAATGTTGCGAATTCCTTGGACTACCAGAGTAACTAACAACGATTGCCTGAAACAAATGAAACTAGACCATTATATACAACAATAAGAAAGAGACAAACAGCTTTACTTGGTCATGTGATACGAGATTCATTGGAGAACGTCGTGGTAACTGGAAAGATCGAGGGGAAGAGAGGCAGAAGCAGACCAAGAGAAATGATGCTGGAAGGATTGAGACGGTGGCATGGAGGAATATCATCAGCAGAGTTGATCCAGAACACCAAAGACCAAGATATGTGGAGAGCCAGGAACGCCTAAGCCAGCTGACAGGGCACGTGATGATGATGATGATGATGATATGATGATGATGATGATGATATGATGATGATGATGATGATGATGATGATGATGATGATGATGAGTAACCCGCTGTGGGTATACGAATTGTTGGGACCATCACGTTATATAGTGCAAAGAGGAAAGATGGAATAGATCGTCAGTCTCCCCCTCTCCTAGCGAACGCCGAGAGCTGGATTTAAACCGTCGTTAGACCCCATTTAAGCCATTGTCAGGGTAATTGTTTTCTATTGTACAAGATCTGTGGCTTATAAGTACTGAAGGCAGCTTCACAATCTCGACCTGTCGGGTTCAAATTCATTCATTCATTCATTCATTCATTCATTCAGTAGCATGTCTTTTGCAGAACCTCGCTCCCATAACAACCTTCATTCATTCATTCATTCATTCATTCATTCATTCATTCATTCATTCATTCAGTAGCATGTCTTTTGCAGAACCTCGCTCCCATAACAACCTTCATTCATTCATTCATTCATTCATTCATTCAGTACCATTTCCTTTGCAGAACCTCGCTCCCACAACAACCTTCATTCATTCATTCATTCATTCATTCATTCATTCATTCATTCATTCAGTAGCATGTCTTTTGCAGAACCTCGCTCCCATAACAACATTCATTCATTCATTCATTCATTCATTTATTCATTCATTCATTCAGTACCATTTCCTTTGCAGAACCTCGCTCCCACAACAACCTTCATTCATTCATTCATTCATTCATTCATTCATTCATTCATTCATTCAGTAGCATGTCTTTTGCAGAACCTCGCTCCCATAACAACATTCATTCATTCATTCATTCATTCATTCATTCATTCATTCAGTACCATTTCCTTTGCAGAACCTCGCTCCCACAACAACCTTCCGGAAAACCTCTCGATCATAAGCAAGATGCTTCCCGTCCGATACACCCATCTGGAGATCATCCGCCACATCCTGCACCCATCTTCTCTTTGGCCTTCCTCTTCCTCTCTTCCCAGGCATATACCCCTCCATTATTGTTCTCTCCAAACTTTCGTGATGTTTCAAGTGACCAAAATATTTCAATTTTCTTTGCTTTATCGTCTTTAATAGCCAACCTTCTTCAATATTCAGCTCTTGAAGTATGGATGCATGTGTTCTTTTCTTTACCCAAGATATTCTTAGAACTCGTCTATAACATTTATATTCAAAGGCGTTTATGCGCTGTTCAGCTTGTTTAGCAAGTGTCCATGTCTCACAGGCGTATGTTGCAATGGGAAAGATGCATGCTCTTAAAAATCTAATTTTTGTAGGTCTATCTGTCCTTCTCCACAATTTATTCAGGTGTTTGTCTTCGAAGTCAGCAAGGCGATTTATAGCAAGTCGCTGTACGTTGATCTTCAAAACATGGTATGAGCATCGGCTGTTCAGAAAGGAATTGCAAACTAGTTTAAAAACATGTTTTCCTTCTTTTGCAAAACGTTGCAATCAACCCCAGCATTTATTGCATGATTTACTAAGTATTTTTACGTTTCCCATTGTTTTCTTAGCGGGCGACAACTTGTACCATCGAAATCAACACAAAGCGATCTGCATACAAATCATCATTGTTTTGTCTCGTATGTAGAAACAAGCATAGAAATTTACAAACGGCCAATAAATGCTACGATTGACTGCCACCTTCTATAAAGGACACACAAGTTAATTTAACAATGTATAATAATTTTCTATTAGTCATATTTGTGATGTTCTTGACGAAGACTTATCACCGAAACGTTGGACACGAGCGGCATGTTTAACTTATTGATTTTTATTTTTATTACTCCTAGTTTGTTTTTTTCTGCCGCTCGCTTTGAACTCAAGCGTAGTACATACACGTGATACTAGTGCACTGGACTGATTTCTGCGTGTGGATTAGCTTCCCCTATTACCAGTGCCCTTTGCCTTAGGTGAACCCACTCCGAATTCTGAGGTACTTGTAATTTACGTCCCCAAAGTCAAGGACGCTCGCTCCGTGGCGAACGAAGTTTCGGACGCAATACGCGATCCCGTATACCAGGTTCGAAACACAGCTTCGGGCGATTTGAAAGCAGACCCCATTGCGTTGATTCCCATACAAAGGTATGTGTGCCGGTCGTTTAGAAACAAATGTCAAGCTACTGAACATAAACTTGCCAAGATTTCACAAACAGCCAAACAACGCTGGGGTTGGCTGCCACGTCCTGTAAAGAATATGCAACTACGTCAAAGACGAAAAGTCAACATTTTAGTCTAGTTAAGGACTGAACCCGCTAGCTCGGCATCAGCACACGGGATGTTTAAGAAGGAGCGATCTTATTATTCGGCCACGCTGACCTCTCATACTCCTCGTAATTTGACACTTGTTGTTCATGTCCCGCCACCCTAGCAGCGTTCATTGCTTTACTTCTATAGACAAATGTTTATTCTTTGTTGTTGTTGTTGTTTTTTTCTGCCATGGCATTTCAGTGCTCTTTGCAACATAGCCGAAAAAATAACATCCTATCAGTGATGTTTCGATCGTATAAAGAATCATCATCATCATCATCATCATCATCATCATCATCATCATCATCATCATCATCATCATCATCATCATCATCATCATCATCTTCATCATCATCATGTGCCATGCCAGTAAGTGTGGGCGGTCATGTTTCGCCATCTCATACGATCGCCAGAGTCGTGGTCAGCTCAGTGTTCTTGTACCGATCATGCCACGGGGTCAAGCCACCCAGATATTTACTTCTCTGCCTTCCACTTGTTCTAGTCCCCTCAATTTTGCCTGTTGTCACCAAGTTCTCTAGTTTGTCTTCTCATAACGTGCCCAAATAATCTTTACTGTCTGCGTCTAATTTCTCTAATCAGTTTCCGGCTTTCATTTGCCTCTTGTAGGACTTGCTCATTGGTTTTTCTATCTGCCCGTGGTATTCTTTGCATTTTCCTCAGAAACTACAATACCATTGCCATTAGATCTTTGTCAAACAATTGGGTTGGGAAGAATGCAAGACCGTCGACTTCATTACATCAGTTTGTATTCCTTAAGCTCGGTCTCTTTCAACATGGCAAAGCGTGAACTCCGTAGCTCCAGCGACGACCCCATGTCTCCGAGGAAATTACTTTCGTGAAACTAATAACAGAGTCCAGAATCCAACCCATAGCCTTCAGTGAATGAGGCACAGGGCTTAACCACTTCGCCAGAGAGACAGCCCAGGCGTGAAATGTGGGTCATAGTGTTGAATGTCCTGTGTAAGGTATTGCAGTCAACCCTGGGGTTGATATTCTGTTGAATGTTACGTTCAGTAGCTTGCCATTGAAAGATCGAGGGAAAGAGAGACACAGGCAGACCAAGAGAAATGATGCTGCATGGATTGGGACGGTGGCATGGAAGAATATCATCAGCAGAATTGATCTAGAAAACCAAAGACGAGATCTGTGGAGAGCCATGAATGCCTACGCTAACCGACATGCACTTGATGATGATGATAATGAGCTTGCCATTGATTAGAGACATTGAAATGTGGGTAGGCTACAAGAAATGTAGGTAACCATGACATGTAGTTAGGCATCGCGAAATGTGAGTAACCAACATGACATTTGGGTAGACAACAAGAAATGTGGGTAAGCAATATGACATGTGGGTAGGCAAAACAACGACATATGGGTAGGCAACATGACATGTGGGTAGGCAAAATGAAATGTCGGTAACCAACATGACATGTGGCTAGGCAACACGAAATGTGGGTGGACAACACGAAATGTGAGTGGACAACACGAAATGTGGGTGGACAACACGAAATATGGGTGGACAGCACGAAATGTGGGTGGACAACACGACATATGGGTGGACAACATGAAATGTGGGTGAACAACACGAAACGTGGGTGGACAACACGAAATGTGGGTGGACAACACGAAATGTGGGTGGACAACACGAAATGTGGGTGGACAACACGAAATGTGGGTGGGCAATATGACACGAGGGTAGGCAACTCGACATGTGGGTAGACAATGCGACATGTGTGTAGGCAACGCGACATGTGGGTAGGAAACATTAAATGTGTGTAGACATGTGGGTGAACTTTTTACTTTTCTTTTCTTTTCATTTTTTAGACTCTGTCATGTATAGAAACCTTTCGGGCCTGTATGCACCACCGAGGCTATATGTGGTCCCTATAACTTTCCTTTAGTATAATGTCCCCAGTTCTGGTGGCCAGATCTCTGCACATTTTTGAACTGTGACTTTAGCCAAAAAGCCGAGAACATGTGGATAATCGGCATCAGAAGTGAATAAACATGAGAAGTGGATGTACATCAGAAGTGGGTGTACATTAGAAGTGGGTGTACATTAGAAGTGGATGTACATTAGAAGTGGATGTACATTAGAAGTGGATATACATTAGAAGTGGATGTACATTAGAAGTGGATGAACATTAGAAGTGGATATACATTAGAAGTGGGTGTACATTAGAAGTGGGTGTACATTAGAAGTGGGTGTACATTATAAGTGGGTGTACATTATAAGTGGATATACATTATAAGTGGATGTACATTAGAAGTGGATGTACATTAGAAGTGGATGTACATTAGAAGTGGATGTACATTAGAAGTGGATGAACATTAGAAGTGGATATACATTATAAGTGGATATACATTAGAAGTGGATATACATTAGAAGTGGATATACATTAGAAGTGGGTGTACATTAGAAGTGGATGTACATTAGAAGTGGATATACATTATAAGTGGGTGTACATTATAAGTGGATATACATTATAAGTGGATATACATTATAAGTGGATATACATTATAAGTGGGTGTACATTATAAGTGGATATACATTATAAGTGGATATACATTATAAGTGGATATACATTATAAGTGGATATACATTATAAGTGGATATACATTATAAGTGGGTGTACATTATAAGTGGGTGTACATTATAAGTGGATATACATTATAAGTGGATGTACATTATAAGTGGATGTACATTAGAAGTGGATGTACATTAGAAGTGGATGAACATTAGAAGTGGATATACATTAGAAGTGGATATACATTAGAAGTGGATATACATTATAAGTGGATATACATTATAAGTGGATATACATTATAAGTGGGCGTACATTATAAGTGGGTGTACATTAGAAGTGGATGTACATTAGAAGTGGCTATACATTATAAGTGGATATACATTATAAGTGGATGTACATTATAAGTGGGTGTACATTATAAGTGGATATACATTATAAGTGGATATACATTATAAGTGGATGTACATTATAAGTGGATATACATTATAAGTGGGTGTACATTATAAGTGGATGTACATTATAAGTGGATATACATTATAAGTGGATGTACATTAGAAGTGGATATACATTATAAGTGGGTGTACATTATAAGTGGATATACATTATAAGTGGATGTACATTAGAAGTGGATGTACATTAGAAGTAGATATACATTAGAAGTGGATATACATTATAAGTGGATATACATTAGAAGTGGATGAACATTAGAAGTGGATGAACATTAGAAGTGGATGTACATTAGAAGTGGATGTACATTAGAAGTGGATGTACATTAGGATTGGATATACATTAGAAGTGGATATACATTATAAGTGGATATACATTATAAGTGGATATACATTATAAGTGGGTGTACATTAAAAGTGGATGAACATTAGAAGTGGGTGTACATTAGAAGTGATATACATTAGAAGTGGGTGTACATTAAAAGTGGATGAACATTAGAAATGGGTGTACATTAGAAGTGATATACATTAGAAGTGGGTGTACATTAAAAGTGGATGAACATTAGAAATGGGTGTACATTAGAAGTGGGTGTACATTAGAAGTGATATACATTAGAAGTGGGTGTACATTAAAAGTGGATGAACATTAGAAGTGGGTGTACATTAGAAGTGATATACATTAGAAGTGGGTGTACATTAAAAGTGGATGAACATTAGAAGTGGGTGTACATTAAAAGTGGATGAACATTAGAAGTGGGTGTACATTAAAAGTGGATGAACATTAGAAGTGGGTGTACATTAAAAGTGGATGAACATTAGAAGTGGATGAACATTAAAAGTGGATGAACATTAGAAGTGGGTGTACATTAAAAGTGGATGAACATTAGAAGTGGGTGTACATTAAAAGTGGATGAACATTAGAAGTGGGTGTACATTAAAAGTGGATGAACATTAGAAGAGGGTGTACATTAAAAGTGGATGAACATTAGAAGTGGGTGTACATTAAAAGTGGATGAACATTAGAAGTGGGTGTACATTAAAAGTGGATGAACATTAGAAGTGGGTGTACATTAAAAGTGGATGTACATTAGAAGTGGGTGTACATTAAAAGTGGATGAACATTAGAAGTGGATATACATTAGAAGTGAGTGTACATTAGAAGTGGATATACATTAGAAGTGGATGAACATTAGAAGTGGATATACATTAGAAGTGGATGAACATTAGAAGTGGATATACATTAGAAGTGGATGAACATTAGAAGTGGATATACATTAGAAGTGGATGAACATTAGAAGTGGATGAACATTAGAAGTGGATATACATTAGAAGTGGATGAACATTAGAAGTGGATGAACATTAGAAGTGGATATACATTAGAAGTGGATATACATTAGAAGTGGATATACATTAGAAGTGGATGAACATTAGAAGTGGGTGTACATTAGAAGTGATATACATTAGAAGTGGATGAACATTAGAAGTGATATACATTAGAAGTGGATGAACATTAGAAGTGATATACATTAGAAGTGGATGAACATTAGAAGTGGATATACATTAGAAGTGGATGAACATTAAAAGTGGATGAACATTAAAAGTGGATATACATTAGAAGTGATATACATTAGAAGTGGGTGTACATTAGAAGTGGGTGTACATTAGAAGTGGGTGTACATTAGAAGTGGGTGTACATTAGAAGTGGGTGAACGGCATCAGAAGTGGGTGAACAACATTAGAAGTGGGTGAACAACATTAGAAGTGGGTGAACAACATCAGAAGTGAGTGAATGGCACCCAAGGTGGCAGTGGCGTCACTGGGGTTGGTGTCACCCAGTGCGGTAAACTCTTGGTGTCACCCCTCTAGACTTTCACCATGGTCTTTTTCCGAGTGTTCCTGTACCATATATAATCGCATATAGTAATGTTTGTAAAATAAGTCAAAAAGTTAAGGACATAAGAAAGAAAACAAATTGAACAATATAACTTCAATACTTCAGGTAAAACATAAATAAAGAACTTCGACAAACTCGGACAAAGTTAAATTTTTGTTATTTAACCTTAAAATTTCTAAAATTAACAATGAACGGTTATGAAACCCGACTAGACAGAGCTTTGTCTGCTTTGTCAAATTTGCAATTTTTTTATTTTGGTGTCACCCCTTGATGGTGTCACCCGGTGCGACCCGCACTCCCCTAGTGACGCCCCTGCAAGGTGGGAAAGCATGTCATGAGGTAGGCATCACGTGTTTGTCGGCAACATCAAGAGAAACGAAGAACGATGTAAATAAAGACAATCTCGCGTAGTAATTCCTTGTTATTGAAGATTAGGGAAAAGAATTCCAGAGCGTTACATTGACCGAATTACAAACATACAACCCTGTTTTCTTTCTTCCTCCAGTCTGGCTCCAAGATACAGCATCATGGCTGGAAGACACGGGCGGCGGGAGGCGGGATGTCACATCGCCTGCCTGCTGCATACACTTGTGCATGTCTGCAACAGGAGCAGGCGACGAGGAATATTCTGGTTGGGATGCTTGTTTGTGGCAGCCGTGGTCGTTATTTACCTCCCTCTAATCTTCCATACACCAACAGCGCCAGGTACAGGAGTTCGCCAAATTCATGCGCCAAAAAACAGTAAAGTTCATTCCATGAAAACTGCTTTGACAGACTCAAGTTTATTAAGTAAATTTGCAATGGATAATGTGTTTATGTATTCACATTTCTCTGAAATGTTCCCGAACACAAGTTTAGAAGAAGATATTTACTTAAACTCATTTTGTGAAAGAAGCACCGCAGAAAAACTGGAAATACGACCTCAAAGTGTTTCTATTGTATTCTCATTACGCAATGTTGTTACAGACATGGAAGCTATTTATTACATAAGACAGCAGTTGCAAATGGTTCCTTCTTCACTAACGGAAGATGTCATCATCACGCTAGAGACAAATTTATTAACAACATTTAAAGAAACTATTGAAGAGTTCGTAGATTTGTGCTTGGTCTGTAGAGTGCTCTTCTTGTCCGGGAATATTTACAAACATTGGAACGAGGCTGCTAAATTTTCCCGTTCCAAATATTTAGTGTTTATTGATGCTAAAGTCTCCTTGACCCAAAACTCTCTGAAAGAAATGATTTCGTGCCTGCATAGCGAAGAGAGAACGGTTGTGTCTCCGCAGTTGCGTTTGAGGTATGCAGATGGTCGCGGACATAATGTGGGCTTGTCCAGAAATGAAGTCACGTGGGATCTTGGCGTCAGTCGTGGGGCGGTGAGCTACCAGTTACTTCGAACTGCTAAAAATCTCGGTGAGAGGTGCATAAACCAAACTGTCATTTCCAAAGAAGTTTTTGGAGTCAGGAAAGAATTCTTTACTGAGCTGGGAGGGTTTGATCTCCTACCTGATGTGACTGGAGGTGAACATGTCTCGTTTTCGCTGAAAGTGTTGAACTGCCATGGGAAAATAGTGACCTGTTTATGTTCTGCGGCATATTTAACCTTAGTTAACCCTGTCGTAACACCGGATATTAGATCGTCAGTTAGATCTTTCGCTTATGTGGATTTTCACAACCCGACGTTTGACGCCCACCACACAAATGTCTCAGCCTACTACGTTGCAGCCAGTAAACCGTGGCTGGACAGCTACACTTCCAGATTCTACACCTGCTCGCTTCACAGAATTCCCCCAACGGACTTCACGGAAACGGTGTATTCTGGCACAGGTAACAAATCAGGTCAAACTGCGGTAGCTCATCGGCATAGATTTGATCTGAATCGGTATTTGAACACGCGCTACGGTTTCCACGGGTACAGCCTAAAACAGACCTTGGTCAAATCAAAGTGTCAGGTTGGCAACTTTCGCTACGTCACCTCTCGGCGACAACCCAATATGCTACCCCCAACAAAAGCGGCAACCTTCTATGGATACATCAGAACTATTGATGGCATGTACGCATTTGGAAGATCAACAGATACCCCGGCCTCTAGAATAGAACTACCAGAACGGCGCCGTGATATTCACAAAGACACATTTCGCAAACCAGAATTAGGAACATTTATTCTCACGCGGAATACATCGTTATGGACTGGTCCATTTTCTTTTACAAATGGCGCTTTTGTATATAGCAATATTTGGTGTCTTACTGTTAGTACCAAACTCGCTTTGACTCTCCAGAAATGTGTCAAAGGTGATGCAAATCAGTTATTTTCATTCTCCAATAATATCATTACGCTTCTTGGGCTCCCCACCCACTGTGTTGGTTCTAGAAAGTCCACGAATATTTCAAGTGGCATTGTATTGTCCCAATGTTCCGAACGAAACAGATTAACACAGTTTAAACTTGATGTTGAATTTATTGAAAAATGTGTAAAGTGAACCATTTTGTTGAAACCAATAAAAATATTGAAAAAAGGGTTGTTATTTTTCTTCTTCTCCTAACAGGTTGCATGTTTGTGTATTGCAATGTTTTGTATAAATTATGTTTATTGTCTGGTAACCTTGGTCGACCCTGACTACACTAGGTACGATTAAATGTTTAGGGAAGAAAAGGCAGCCGGCTACTGACCAACTGACTCACGGAGCAAGCTGGGCAAAGTGAAGACATGTGTGCAGAGTGACATGCGCCAATTTCAATTTTTTTTTTTTTTAAATCAGATAAGAAGCATCCGTTGGATCTTTTCCCCCAGGTCATGCTGGTGTGTTGGGAAACGAGCAGGCGGACAGATTGGCTGGGTGGGGTATTGATGCACGGTAAGGCAGATTGGCTGGGTGGGGTATTGGTGCACGGTAAGACAGATTGGCTGGGTGGGGTATTGGTGCACGGTAAGACAGATTGGCTGGGTGGGATATTGGTGCACGGTAAGACAGATTGGCTGGGTGGGGTATTGGTGCACGGTAAGACAGATTGGCTGGGTGGGGTATTGGTGCACGGTAAGACAGATTGGCTGGGTGGGGTATTGGTGCACGGTAAGACAGATTGGCTGGGTGGGATATTGGTGCACGGTAAGACAGATTGGCTGGGTGGGGTATTGGTGCACGGTAAGACAGATTGGCTGGGTGGGGTATTGGTGCACGGTAAGACAGATTGGCTGGGTGGGGTATTGGTGCACGGTAAGGCAGATTGGCTGGGTGGGGTATTGGTGCACGGTAAGACAGATTGGCTGGGTGGAGTATTGGTGCACGGTAAGGCAGATTGGCTGGATGGGGTATTGGTGCACAGTAAGACAGATTGGCTGGGTGGGGTATTGGTGCACGGTAAGACAGATTGGCTGGGTGGGATATTGGTGCACGGTAAGACAGATTGGCTGGGTGGGGTATTGGTGCACGGTAAGACAGATTGGCTGGGTGGGGTATTGGTGCACGGTAAGACAGATTGGCTGGGTGGGGTATTGGTGCACGGTAAGGCAGATTGGCTGGGTGGGGTATTGGTGCACGGTAAGGCAGATTGGCTGGGTGGGGTATTGGTGCACGGTAAGGCAGATTGGCTGGGCGGGGTATTGGTGCACTGTAAAGCAGATTGGCTGGGTGGGGTATTGGTGCATGGTAAGACAGATTGGCTGGGTGGGGTATTGGTGCACGGTAAGGCAGATTGGCTGGGTGGGGTATTGGTGCACGGTAAGACAGATTGGCTGGGTGGGGTATTGGTGCACGGTAAGACAGATTGGCTGGGTGGGGTATTGGTGCACGGTAAGACAGATTGGCTGGGTGGGGTATTGGTGCACGGTAAGACACATTGGCTGGGTGGGGTATTGGTGCACGGTAAGGCAGATTGCCTGGGTGGGGTATTGGTGCACGGTAAGGCAGATTGGATGGGTGGGGTATTGGTGCACGGTAAGACAGATTGGCTGGGTGGGGTATTGGTGCACGATAAGACAGATTGGCTGGGTGGGGTATTGGTTCACGGTAAGACAGATTGGCTGGGTGGGGTATTGGTGCACGGTAAGACAGATTGGCTGGCTGGGGTATTGGTTCCAGAGAAGGCAGATTGGCTGGGTGGGGTATTGGTGCACGGTAAGACAGATTGGCTGGGTGGGGTATTGGTGCACGGTAAGGCAGATTGGCTGGGTGGGGTATTGGTTCACGGTAAGACAGATTGGCTGGGTGGGGTATTGGTGCACGGTAAGGCAGATTGGCTGTGTGGGGTATTGGTGCTCGATAAGGCAGATTGGCTGGGTGGGGTATTGGTGCACGATAAGGCAGATGAGGTCCGGGCTTTTTGGGATCGTGTTTATAGTGTGCAAAAAGTGTAATGGCCTGAGAAAATGGTGCGGCAAGGAATAACCGGAGGATATGGCCGACAATCAGTACTCCGACAAAAGGCCAGACGGACACGTAATCAGATTGCAACCAGTACCATCAGTAGTGGAACTCTTCGCTGGATGTTAAAGTTGAGGATGCAGCGCGTATGGGGACGCCCCAATACTTGTGATTTCGGTTCTGGCTCAATTCAGATTTCATATTCATAAAATATCCAGACCATTTATATGTAGTCTTGCTCTGTTCATTCATTCAGTAGCATGTCCTTTGCAGAACCTACTCCCATAACAACTTTCCAGAAAATGTCTCGGTCATAAGCAAGATGTCCCGCGTCCGATACACCCATCTGGAGATTATCTGCCATATCCTGCACCCATCTTCTCTTTCGCCTTCCTCTTCCTCTCTTCCCGGGCATATACCCCTCCATTATTGTTTTCTCCAAACTGTCATAACGTTTCAAGGGACCAAAATATTTCAATTTTCTTTGTTTTATCGTCTTTAGTAGTCAACTTTCTTTAATATTCAGATCTTGTTGTATGGATTAATTTGTTCTTTTCTGTATCCAAGATATTCTTAGAACCCGTCTATAAAATTTATATTCAAATACATTTATGCGCTGTTCAGCTTGTTTAATAAGTTTCCAAGTCTCACAGTAGTATGTTGCAATGGGAAAGAAACATGCTTTTAAAAATCAAATTTTTGTAGCCCTATCTGTCACACGCCACAATACATTCAATTATTTCAGCTTTTCAAGAGCAATAGATATGCATCTCTTAATTGTTCTCATTGTGTCACCATCGTTGGTAATTAATGAACCAAGATATTTGAAATTTTCCACCATCTCTAATTTTTCCTCATTAACATATATTTTTTGGTCCATGGTTGTTTTATCTGTATGCAGTATCTGTGTTTTTGCTATGTGCCAGGATATGACTGGACTATCTGAATGAGGCTACTATCGATACACTTGTGTAGCCATACTTCTCATGTCCAACAGGGGATGATTTATTCTTCTCTTCTTCTCCAGTCAGAACCCTGGTCATCTCGCAGCACATGAGTATATCATGGTTACTCGATCATACGTCATATACCTCACCCACTTGAACTCCAGTTAATTCGAACAAGAGTGAACACAAAGACTGTTATCAGTTTCCTACGTATAATATACACGATCACATAATCAAAGATACAATCACTTATTCGACAGTCACATCACATTACACTACATCACAGATTAAATGCGTGGCTCAATGTAGAGCCATAACGCTGTATACTTTTCACCATGTCCACCCAGGACGATGGATCAACGCCGACCAACTTGTCCCGAGCTCATTTCCTATCACCTGGGAAGTGAGTTCCAACGTTTTTCACGTTGTGTGGAAAGCCCCTGCTTTCCACGTTCTCGTGTTCAATTCTCAACACAGTCGTAACCTGTACTCTGTGACCTAGGCTATAACTGAACCATGCCATGACGTCGTCAGGCTCATGGCATTATGTTATGATATAAGTTGTGATTATCACAATTCTTGTGGGTTGAGGTTATCAGTACGTTAGTCTACCATATTTCTGATCTCATAGTTTTCATACTGTTTCTTCTGGAGACCTCAGAGCGTGTCTCGAGAATTTCATTTCTGACAATTTCATTCCTCGCGCATGTTCATGCCCAAGATGTCTTCATTGGCCTTGGAGTCCATCTTTGTGCTGGTTTACCCATGTCACTTCTTCCCGGAACCACGCCTTCCTTCACTGTTCCTTCCAAACCACTGTGGCATTTAATGTGGCCCAGGTAGTTTCCGATGTGTGATGCTGTTTATGCACTAATGTTCTTCGACATTCAGGTTTTGACTTTCTTCCACTTGGTCTTGGTGTGCTGGGAAACGAGCAGGTGGACAGATTGGCTGGGTCTGCTCCGCTCGGTGGGATATTGGTGCATGATATGCCAGTTTGGTCACGGCAATTTGGAATTGCGTGTATAGTGCAGTAGAACGGGTAGATAATCACGGCTTGGAGAGAATGGTGCTGAAGGGAGTGGCCAGAGAATCTGGTCGAAATAAAAACTCCGACTAAAGGCCAGATATACATATAATCAGACTGAACACGATACCATTAGGATAATGACTCTTCGCTTGCTGTTGCATATGAGGACGGAGCACGTTTGGGAATGTCCCGAGTGCTGTGACGTCGGTTCTTAGCTCAGCGCATTCCTCTTGGTCTACGAAATTCTAAGAATGTGTCTGTGAAATAAAGTGCGCGCTTATCCAAGCACAATCATGCCATTGTGTTATTGCCATTGTTACCCTTAATGTTTCCATTACCGTGCTACTTATTATCGAACGCGGTGCTAACTTCCTTGGTTTTACAACATGAGTATGCCCTGAAAGCCCATGCACATATTGTGTGCCCACAAACGGCCCATCTACGTATATTACACTGTTTTCAGCACTACGGTAACGTCGTTGTATTGGTTGTGTTTATAGATAACACACATCTGGAAGATCAGCTGTATTATCTGGACTTTGGCGATAATCAAATCAAGATCTCATACCAACACCAACAATTGTAAACAACGCCAATCTTCTATAACAGATCATACTAAGATGCAATTCGTATAAACTACAAGTCAAAATCAAATTATACTTCAACCAGATTTTTTTTTTAAAGGATTATATAACCAACAAGATAATTGGACATCTGTGCAGCTGGGCAGAGAAGGGCACTCACTTGTCCTGACATTCGGATTTGATTGTCAAAGGCTGAAGTAAAAGAACTCCATATGGATGTGGAAGGCAAGGGGAAACCACCACATTATCTTCGCAATTCTTCATGACTCAACACACTTCAATGTTAGTAAACGACGTCAATGACTGTCTTAGGACATCCTCGTCGGGGCGGGACAGTCAAGGGTCACGGGTGCCACCAAACCGCCATCCAGAGATTGAGGGCAGCATCTTCATTAAAATAAGAGATTGGAAACAACAGAGATGTGCTTCCTTAGACGAATGTTGCGAATTCCTTGGACTGCAAAGTAACTAACAACGAATGCCTGATACAGGCTAGTGAAACTAGAACATTATATACAACAATAAGAAAGAGACAAACAGCTTTTTTTTTTGGGGGGGGGGGGGGTCATGTGATGAGAAGAGAAGCGTTGGAGAACATCGTGACAACTGGAAAGATCGGGGGGAAGAGAGGCAGAGGCAGACCACGAGAAATGATGTTGGATGGATTGCGACGGTGGCATGGAGGAAATATCAACGGCAGAGTTGATCCAGAAAACCAAAGACCGAGATCTGTGGAGAGTCATGAACGCCTATGCCAGTCGGCATGGCACTTGATGATGACGACAGGTGTCATTAGCAGGTGCCAAGACGTCTGCCTGGATGGTGGGCTCGGACAAATTCTACTAAAGAGGGAAGTAAGGCGCCTTCTTCCCTTCGTCGGCGTTGTGGCCATGGGGTTAAGGACGCAGTTCGTAATCCCGCATACCGCGTTCGAAGCTACCGAGGGCAGTTTGGAAGCACGGCCCACCTTGCGCTGATTTCATACAGATATATGTCGTCCAGAAAGCAATGGCAAATTATTGAATGTAAACTTGAAAAGAAATTCCAAAAAGCCAAAAAATGCTTGGGTTGACTGTGACGTTCTGTAAAGGATATGCAACTAACAGTTTCCTCCTTCCCCAGCCTACGGGACCCCCTTGGGCGGGATGATTAACAAATAAAGGAGGTTAAAGGGCAAGAAGATGGACTTCATTGCACCAAGTTTGATCCCATAAGGCTTGGTCTCTTTCCGCAGGCGACCTACCGAAAGCGCCGCACAGAACACCAATTCCATAGCTCCAGCGACGATCACCGGGCGTCTCCGAGAAAGTTGCACTCATGAACCAAATGATCCTTATGCAGAATGTGTAGCTGTTGGTTTTCTAGTGACTACCGCTTCCATCGACGATGAACTGTATTTTTCATGGTGGAATTTTGTGTTGGCACTATGCATAGTGTGGGCTGTTGGTTTATCGAGACTCCTGTCTGTTCCACTTTTCACATGGGGTAGTGAGGAGCATTGTGTGTGATATTCACTGGCACAGGAATGGAGCATTATGGGGACGACCCGTTGCCGTGAAATTGGAACCGCGACTAATTAACTAAATAATCAAATGATCTAGTCCGGAATCGAATCCACAACTTATGGAATGAAAGGCAGACGGTACATCCATTCACCACGATACCCCCCCCCCCCCTATTTTTGCCAAGGCAACACGAAACCATGAGAGCAGGTGGGGGATATTGAGAGCAGTCAACATGTTTTTGCTGGTTATGATCTCAAGATCACAATGTTCTCTTTCCCTTCCGTTTTGTATAAGAAGAAAAACAAACAGTTCCCACCTCGTTCAACCTGCTTCCACCAATGGACAAGAGAGAGGCGGTCGTACGTCTGTGGGACAAGGTGGAGAAGGTGCGGGAACAGACTGAGAACCTGTATGTGGAAAGAATGAGATTGCGGGAGGTCTGCAGGAGCTCAGGAAGAATCTCGAAACTGAGAGGGTAGACCAGGAGAGCTTCCAATCAGATTAGTTGCATGACTCTTCGCTGGCTGTGAACGAGAGGCCGGAGCGCTTATGGGAATGTCCTGGGTGCAGTGATGTCGGTGCTTAGCTCATCCATCCATCCATCCATCATGTGCCATGCCGATAAGCATGGACGGTCATGTTTTGCCGTCTCACTCGATCACCAGAGTCGTGGATCAGCTCCGTGTTACAGTCTCGGCCATTTCTTAGCTCAACTCACCTTTATTTCAGCCTTGATTATAATTGTGGTGATTCATTGTACGATTTGATCTTTACTCGGTCGTTTGGGCTTTAAACGACTTCCATTGATGCATACCTGCAAGGTTCCTCTTTGTTTTTGTCCTCCATTCCTTCCTTCGCCGACGACATCCTCGATGCTTGTTCCGTTGCAACTGAATATATTTTTCACTACAATGGATTTATTTTATTTTTATTAGTTTAATTATATTGATGTTTACTTTTTACTTGTTACTTCTTATTGCTCTATCTTAGTTATCACAATTCCTAATATCTATTATCCTATGTTTTTCGATGTTTTATTATCTTTACTTATTATTACTCATATCGTTTTTCCATTTAATGTTGGTTTTATTATTTTTGTAGGTATATGTTTTATTGAAGTAGTTGTTATTTAGTATACTGTTGTTTTATTGGCGTATGTTATATTGCTTTAGTCTATATTTAATGTTTATTTATTTATGTTTGTTCCCCTATTGTTAGTTTATCAGGACTTTTTTACGGGAAGCTGAGTCACAAAGACAACTTATCATAAACATCAGAAAGAGGCCGCGTTATGAGAAGTCAAAAACTGGAACATGTCGTGACAACCGGAAAGATTTGCGGAAAGAGAGATAGAGGAAAACAGCATGAGAAGATTCTTGACAGTTTTGTGTCATGGCACGGAGGGGAGTCAATATACGAACCGATCCATGACGTCGGAGATCATAATTTGTGGAGAAGCATGATCGCCCACGCCAGCCGGCAAGACACTGACTGAATGATGAGTATTGATTTCATTACTCATATTATTCTAGTAATTCTATACCCCGTATGAATGGCCCCTCTTCTGCGCGAAGGTCTGAGATTCCCTTCTGTATTGCCCACGCTCTTCTTCCCCCTGCTCTGCTTCTATTTATCAGTTTTCCCCCTCGTTTGGCGCTTTCTTTAGTGGCCCTTAAAAAGCACTGGAAAAGGAACCAATTATTTGGGTTTATTTTCCTTGGTTCCCGCTCTTGATTGTCATTTTTATTTACATTTTCTCGCGTTTCCACAACGGTGGACAGGGTCTCTGTATAGAGACAATGGCTACTGTCATTAGTATGGTCACTGCCAACAAGAAAAGCAATGGCAAACTATGGTCACTGACAAGAAAAAAAGCAAGCAATGGCAAACTACCATCTTTATCGATGCTTAGTAAAGTATGACTCCACTACTGACAGTCTCAGACCACGACAGGTGACCTTGTTGTGGGTCTGTGATATAATAGGATCATCACATTTTGTAGGTCTCTGTGAGACTTCGAAGTGGTCGCAAGGAGAAGAGCGCTTGTTCTTAAACTTCGTTGCGCTGATGGCGAGATATGCGGCTCGACCCCTACACCGGCATTACGTTGAACTTAAACCTTGACTTCTCTTTCAGAAAGTGATGGTTCAACTACTGAACGTAGAGTGGCCTAGAACTTCCACCTGGGTTTATTGCTACGTCTTGCAAAGGGCAAGCAACACTTAATGTCTGAATGCCTTGAGGAATAAGTGGCCAATTTTTACCTCACTTACCAGGCGACGAGCTCAAGCTTCCAACACACCTCCGACAGTGCGCCTGACATTATCAGCGCAGTTTCCTGTCAACTTCGCTAACGCAAGAAATGTCTGCGCTTCAAAAGAAAACAATCAAGGCCGACATGATGCAAGAGAAACAACTCTACTGTAATAAATGTTGACTTGTCTCTCTTTCATTATGTCAGTCAGTTATGTTCACAGATACAGTCCCAACCAAAAAATAGGCTTCGACCAAACATGAATGGCGAAAAATGGGAAGTAAGTACTGTGTCACAGCGATGACCTAAAATTTATTATGATTGCAGACACTTTTATTATATATAAAATTAAAAGACTTTGCTTAGGGAAAGTTACTACATTTGTTTTTTAATTGAGACAACATATCGCAATATCACCATTTCGACGATATAAGCTCATGGCAGATACGGGAAGTAACATAAGACGATTAATTATCCCATGACACTGTATCCTTGTCATTCTGGTACTTCGTGTGGGGGAGGAGCAGGGGCAATTAAAACAAGATGAAGACATGATAGACATGACCAATGAAGACATTTTTTTTTTTGAGTGTCTAGTTGGTCATGCGTCGAAGTACACGTGTTCCCGGGAGGTGACAGGTTCGAATACCGGTCGGTAACTATAGCTTTCAAATTTTATGTTGTATAGTGCGTCCTCTAGTCTCTACTCTCTTCTTCTCCTTCTGTGAGCGCCAAACAATACTTTGTGTGTTTATTTATTCTTCAATGTAACATCTTGCCATCAACCCCGGCAAGGAATGGATGCCGATGCCTCCAGCTTAGTGCACTTTCTCCTGCATCATCACACTCGACAGACGGTGCAGAGAGCAGAACCCTGTCACTGTCAATGCAGAGGTCAACGCGCTCATCTATGAACACTCAGATAACCCCGAAGTGCTCATCTGTACAGATGGATCTGTTGTAAAGCAGCAGAGAAGTGCGTGGGCATTTACAGCCCGTTCAGCGGGCCGAACCGTTCAAGAATCCAGTGGTGCCCACTCTATGACCACGAGCAGCATGACGATGGAGGTGATGGCAGTTACACTGGCTTTCATATGGCTGGAATCACAGCATTATACCAACGTGTGTGTACTAAGTGATTCAATGAGCATGATTCAGAAGGTCGAAGCTGGATCTGTACGTAGACAGTGGACCGAGTCGCTGCGGAAGTCTGTTGTCCGTAAAGTCACCTTCATCTTCCTCCCGGGACATGCGGGAGTCGAGGGAAATGAACAAGCTAATAAACTGGCTGGCTCTGCACCCCCTATAGACGGCCAGCACATGGATCGTGCCGATGTTATTAACGTCCTTAAAGATATGGCGAGAACAGAAGACTCCACATCGCTGTCCAGGATGAAAGACTTGGGAGTAAGAATTGGCACTGCCAGACGCGAGAGGTACATTGGGAAAACGAGATGCCTCATCAACCAACACAGAACTGGCACTATTAGCCACCGGACGCTGATGCAAATGCTGGGGGGAGGATCTGAGCACCTATGGACCTGTCCGGAGTGCAATGAAGATACCCCAACTGATAACTGATAACTGATCTTGCCACTTCTCATGCCTAGCTATCCCTCCAATCAAAGGTGCCTGAATGGCCTGTGCCTGTGTTCGTGCTGGCCATTGCCCCGCCACTTCTACCAGAAATCACGCCTTTCATCACTGTTTTTTCCAAGTCACCGCGACGTGTAATATAGCCAAATTACAGGGCGTATTTTTAATGACTGTGCATTTTTTGAAAATATTGCAGTTCCAAGTTTTGTATTTACCTATTATATTGCATTGTGTTGCATGAACTCCACATTATGTAAATACAAAACTTGAAACTGCAACATTGTGTTTGCAACATTGTGTCGCATGAACTCCATAGTATGTAAATACAAAACTTGAAACTGCAATATTTTCAAAAAACTGTACAGTCATTAAAAATACAGTGTTCAGATCTTGTAGAATGTCCGTATTTTTCTTCTTCTTGGTCCCCAATAGGTACTGGAAAACTTCGAATATCTTGGGTCATTAATTAACAATAACGGTGACACAATGAAAGAAATTAAACGACGAATATCTATTGCCCTTCAAAAACTAAAAAAAAAAAAAAATTATGTTGCTTATCCCTTACGGGACGTTCAAGTGTTACGTTCTGTAGTTTGCCATTGCTTTCTGAACGACCGGCTCTTATACCTTTTTCGAAAAACCAGCACCGCTGTGATTCGAACCCGGGTATACGGGCTCACAAACCGCGTTCGCAAGACCTTAGCCACAGAGACCGGTTTCAAAAACAAACTAAACCAAGTAAATAAATGGTGGCTTGGGACAGATAGAACTACAAAAATTAGATTTGTAAGAGCATGTATCTTTCCCATTGCAACATACGCCTATGAGACCTGGACACTTACTAAACAAGCTGAACAGCGCATAAATGCCTTTGAATATAAATGTTACAGACGAGTTCTAAGTATAACTTGGATACAGAAAAGAACAAATACATCCACACGACAAGATCTGAATATTAAAGAAGATTGGCTGCTACAGACGTTAAAACAAAGAAAATTGAAATATTTTGGTCACATGAAACGTTATGAAAGTTTGGAGAGAACAATAATGGAGGCACATATGCCAGGGAAGAGAGGAAGAGCAAGGCCAAAGAGAAGAAGGGTGCTGGATGTGGCGGATGATCTCCAGATGGATGTATCGGACGCGGGACATCTTGCTTATGATCGAGAAGTTTTCCGAAGGTTGTTATGGGAGCGAGGTTCTGCAAAGGACATGCTACTGACTGACTGACTGACTGACTGAATGAATGAATGAATGAATGAATGAATGAATGAATGAATGAATGGTCTCCGATATTCTAAGAAATTTTCTGGAAATCCCCTATTCTCTTCTTTATTGATTGTAAAATTGTCCATGATTTACATCCATATATTGCCACGGGAAAGGTGCTTGTCCTTATACATTTCATTTTAATATGTTTGCTGACTTTGTGCCATGTGTTCTTAACACTTTAAATACAGAAGCCCCAAAAAAAATGTTTCATGATTTCTTGCCTGGCAAATTTCGCTGCACCTCGTCATGTACATACTGCTGAGTTACATATCGTATGAAGTGAATAAATGAAACATGCTTACAAGTTAGTTGCACATTCTTTACAGGACGTCACAGTCAGCTCCAGCACTTTTTCGCTGTTCGTAATTCCTGGGCAAGTTTACGTTCAGTAGTTTGCCATTGCTTACCGAACGACCGGCACCCATACCATTATGGGGGAAAAAAACGCAAGGCGATCTGCTGCTAAATCGCCCTCAGCTGTAATAATCCTTTCATCGTGTGCCAAGCCTGTAAGCGTGGGCGGTCATGACTCGCCATTTCACTCGATCACCAGAGTCGTGGATCAGCTCAGTGTTCTTGTCTCGACCATGCCACGTGGTCAAGCCATCCACGTATTTACCTCTCTGTCTTCCCCTTGTTCTCTTTCCCTCGGTCTTGCCAGTTGTCACCAAATTCTCTACTTTATGTCTTCTCATAATGTGAAGAAAAAACTGTGACTGTCTAGGTCTAATTTATCTAATCAATTTACGATTTTCATGTGGTTTTGTAGGAATTGGTCATTGGCTTTTCTGTCTGTCCATGGTATTCTTTGAAATTTCCTCAGAAACTACACTTCTACAGCTATCAGATGTTTTTCAGCTTGTCTCCTCATTGTTCACGCTTCACATCCATACAAAAGTATAGGTTCTATGTAGCACCTCAACACTCTTTTTTCTCGTTGCGAATGACATCCTTTTATTGGTCAGTATGTTTTTCATAGAATAATATTCATTAGACCAAGTCACCAGACTGCTGAACGCAATATATGATACTGGAGATATACCTCCTGAATTATGTAATTCTATATTTATTGCAATCCCGAAGAAATCAGGAGCCTTGGAATGTAATCAACATCGAACAATTAGTATAATGAGCCACATCACGAAGATTCTGCTGAGAATTATCATGCAAAGAGTTAGGAAGAAAATACAACCCAAAATAGGAGAAGAACAATGTGGGTTTGTACAAGGCAAGGGCGCAGTAAATGCTGTGTATATACTGAGAACAGTAATTGAACGTTCTACAGAGGTAAACAAAGATGTACATCTTTGCTTTATTGACTACACAAAGGCTTTTGATAAAGTGAGACATGTCAACATGATAAGGATGCTTGAAGATCTACAAATTGATGGAAAAGATCTTAGACTTCTAAAAAACATATATTGGAAACAACAAGCTGCCATCAGAATTGATAACAATGTAAGTCAATATCAGCCTATTAAAAGAGGTGTGAGACAGGGATGTGTAATGTCTCCAGATCTTTTTTTCCTGTACAGTGAAAATATATTCAGAAATATAGAAGACATTGAAGGAATCAACAATGGGGGACGATACATCAATAACTTTAGATATGCAGATGATACAGTATTGATTGCAAACAATGATCAGGACCTGCAACATTTAGTAGATGCGGTTGTTGCACACAGTGAACAACTAGGATTAGAATTAAATTGTAAGAAGACACAGATTATGGTCGTCACTGGGAAGAAGGAAATACCACAATGTGATATACGAGTAAATGAGCAAATTCTTAAGCAAGTGGATCGGTGCAGTTATCTCGGAACAGTCATAACATTATTTTTTTAACTGCAAAGAATACCATGGGCAGACAGAAAAACCAATGAACAAGTCCTTAAAGAAACAAATGAAGATTGTAAACTGATTATAAACATTAGACGTAGACAGTCAACATGTTTGGGCATGTTATGAGAAGAAATGACTTAGAGAACTTGATGACAACTGGCAAGATCGAATGGAGGAGATCAAGAGGAAGACCGAGAAGTAAATACCTGGATGGCTTGGCCACATTGTATGAACGAGACAAGAACACTGTGATGATCCACGACTCTGGTGATCGTGTGAGATGGCAATCCATAACTGCCCACGCTTACCAGCATGGCACATGATGATGATAACTTGAAGGATCACGCTGAAGTTAACAGAAAAATTAGATACGTGACGGACCACGTTGATGTTAAAAAATCAATGAGAGATAATCGGCGGTTTACATTAAAGTTAATACAGCAATCAGAGATACTTGGTGGATCACATTGGAGTTAACAGAACAATCAGAAAGATTGTGTGTGTGTGTGTGTGTGAGAGAGAGAGAGAGAGAGAGAGAGAGAGAGAGAGAGAGAGAGGAAAGAGAGAGAGAGAGAGAGAGAGAGAGAGAGAGAGAGAGAGAGAGAGAGAGAGAGAGAGAGAGAGAGAGAGAGAGAGAGAGAGATTTCAATGCTTAAGTCATCAAGTGTTTCCTCTAGTCTCTCCTTCTTGTTTCCATTTCTATGAGTGTGAAAACAATACACGATTCTTTATTTATGAACTGTCTTAGTATCCCCTAAAGGTTTCCCAATTGATATTTGTGTCTAGTACACATGGTGTTGCTTATTTCTCTCCGCGTTTGATGTCGTCATGCCTTCACCTTGTTTAAGTGACACCTCTACATTTCCCAGATATCTCATCTTTTAATATGTTATATTTTTGGCAGCCAATCGTATCGGGACAGCAGGAACTTCCATCAATAAGTCACTGTTACTATTTATAAATCAAGGTAAGAGGTTCCCGACCTATTAAATACGACCTCTGCTTTCCCCTCGAAGGCCACATACTTACTTCATTATACAAGCATACAAACACGCACATACACACTTACACAGACAGACAGACAAAACAGAAGGCAGGCATGCGTACAATCGTCCATCCATCTACCTACCCACGCAGCCACACACACATGCACACGCACACACACACACACACGCCACTTTAAACGGTACGATGTATACTAATTAGAGCAAGTGTCTACCTCATTTGTCCCATGTGTAGATATAAACAGCCTGTCACCCTGGCGCAGGTGTTAAGGACGCTGTTCGTAATTCCGTATTCTCTCGTACGAAACGCTGCTGCGTGAGATTTGGCAGCGGATAGCGTCGCGTTGGCTACTTACGGGGGTATGTGAGCCGGTCGTTCAGAAAGCAATGGCAAACTTTTTTTACCCCCGCATATCCGTTACAGGACATTGCAGTCAACACCGGCAGTTCCCAGCTGCTGTTGATGTCTTGGCAAGTTTCACGTTCAGTAGTTTGCCATTGCTTTTGAACGACCGTCTCACATACCCTCCGTTAAGTAACTAACGCGACGTGATCCGCTGCCGAATCTCGCACAGCTGTGTTTGTCACGAGAGTATACGGGACTACGAACAGCGTTGTTAACCCCTTCGCAAAGGAGACCGGAAATGCCAAACTACTGGACTTAAACCTTGCCAAGACATCAACAGCAGCTGAAAAATGCTGCTGATGACTGCAATGTCCTATAAAGGATAAGCGAAGCAAAAAAGATAAAAACAGGTTTGTGCCATTATGGACCAGAACCTAGTGTAGACACGAATCGTACGCGCTATAAAAAATGGGGATCATCATCATCATCATCATCATCATCATCATCATCATCACGTGCCGTGTCAGGGGGCGTAGGTGTTCATTCCTTCTAAACGATCTCGGCGGTCTGGATCAACTACATTGAACATATTCCTCCACGGCACTGTCTCAGTCCATACAACACTACTTCTCTTGGTCTGCGTCTGCCTCTTTTTTCCACCAATCTTTCCAGTTGTTATGATATTCTTCAATTCCTCACTTCTCATCACATGGTCAAAGAATGGTTTTTGTCTCGTTCTTACATTTGTATACAATGTTCTACTTTGATGAGACTCTCCCAGTCAATCGTTGTTAGTTACTCTGGTAGTCCGGTGTACAATGGTCTGACTGCCGGTCCATCAGAAGCAATGGCAAACTAATGAGCATAAACTTGCCAAGAAATCACAAACAGCCCTAAATGCTGGGGTTGACTGCGATGTTCTGTCAAGAATACGAAACCAACTAGAAATGTACGTCAAAGCTATTTTAATTGCATAGTTTTACACAACTCCCCCGATGGTGTTTCCACCTTGTCGTGGGGGGGGGGGGGAGCTTGAGTTTCTCAATGACCCTGAGAGCTATGCCGGCGGTAGCGTAGCTACCAGCAGGTCCTCCCTAGCCGGACAGGTCAAAGGGTAGAGAACAGACAAAGAAAAACACCCTGGTCCTCCAGGTTGGGGGTTGAAGCGTGGGGTTAACATTCCCACCTTTGTAAAAACTATTTTGTTACGAAACAGATACATAAGCCTCGAATTCGGACTGACTTACTTGGACAACGACCTCGGAACGTTAAAGGACTCTTGAGATTTGGAACATGGAATGTACGGACACTATATCGAGCTGGAGCGGCTGAAGAACTAACCCGGGAGCTGGTTGAATATCAAATGGATATAACAGCAATTCAAGAAATAAGGTGGCCTGGAGAGGGTACTTTAGAGCAAAATGGAATGATTGTAATATATGGAGGAAACACCCAAAATAAACATGAATTAGGAACAGGTTTTGTCATCAAAAAAGAGTTATGGGGGATGTGACATTGGGAAAATTCTGGACGCTGCACCGGCAGATGAAGAGACAGGTGATGCCTGGTACACATGGTACCGTTTATGATGATAACAACCGACCTATGACAACTGACAAGGACAAAGGGGAGGCTTTTCTTGCACGATTTTTAAAACAGACCGATCAGCAAGATAGGGCTATTAGAGATAACGTCAGAGAAACCCTGTCACGGGTCACTAGGAAGGAGGACTGTGAGATTAAAGTGGAGGACATTAGACGGGTACTGAAGCGGGCTAAAGACACAGCGCCCGGTCCGGATGGGGTGAGGTACTCCCATATGAGGAACATAAATGATGGGGACTTGGAGGAGATGGCTGTTTGTTTCAACCTAAGCATCAATACGGCGGAAATACCCCACGATTGGCTTCATAGATACCGGTCCCCCTCTCAAAGCCAGGTAAGGATCACTCCAGACTTAATGGATACCGAATCATAACCCTGCAAAACACGTATGGCAAAGTCCTCGAAAAGATAGTAGCACGCAGGCTCCAGCAACATTTGGAAAGTCGGAATCTGCTTCCCCAAGGACTCGGGAGCTACCGGCCGGGAAAGGACACCTGGGCCAATGCTGCAACTTTTGCATTTGATGTCTACGAGGGCTTCCAGGATAAACAGGATACAGTGGCGGTAGCTCTTACCTGGAGGATGCGTATAACAGGGTTAGGTATGATCCGTTACTACACACACTGTTGGACATGGAGGTCTGCCCTTGCCTTGTTAGATGGGTTGCGGCAGTCCTTTATGAGCGTAAGGTTGCACTGCCCTGTGGGTTCCTGGACTTCTGAACCCTGTACTATTACACCTGGGTTGCCGCAGGGATCTGCCTTGTCCCCAGTGCTCTTTAATGTCTACACAAGCAAAATCGCAGCTATTGAGACACCAGGTGTGGTTAGAATCTTGACATCTGCATATTATTATGTGTTGGTGTACAGACAGGGCAGAGACAGGGCCAGTCTGGCGAAAGACTTACAGGTGGCTGTAGACAGGGTGGCGCAGGGACGCAGGAGCCATTATACACTCAGACAAGGAAGGCATCGGTTGTGTGGTACTCCTTGGATAACCGGATCGTCAAGGCAGACGTCCAAGGTAATATGTTGAATGGATGTCCTCTTAGTCGAGAGAGTAAGTTGAAATATTTGGGTATCACCTTTGACAGGTGTTTGTCTTTTAAAGATCACGTGGAAGCTTTGGTGGTGAAGGCTGGTAGGGGACTTAATGCATCGAGGGCCATGGCAGCAACCGGGGTAGATCAGAGGTTGCTGTACAGGCTCTTTCAGCAGTTAATAATTTCTGTCATTGAGTATGGTTTGGGGCTGCTGACAGTATCAAAGAGCCAGCTTGAAAGGTTAGAGCGCATACAGAATGCTGCCATACGGTTATTCCTGGGGTGCACAAAGGACACACCAATTATATGCATGAGGCATATCCTGGCGTTACCAACAATGACGGATAGGCATAGGGTCCTTCAGGCCAAATGATACCTGAGAGTTGCCGCAGACAGGGATCACCCGCTGCATGCAGCAATGGATATGGATAAGGGTCATAGACTAAGAAGAGGCAGGTCCTGGATGGCACAGGCAGAACTTTCTATAAGTCAGATGTGTGATCTAGAGACCATCAATCGTGAAAGAGAGTGGGTTGAAGTTCCTGAAGACATGACAGACTGACACAATGTAATAATAACATTGGGTCGTGAGTGCAGAGAATGGACAGCGGGCCGCGCTGAGTTTGAAGTGCAACAGCTGATCCAGAGCAACACACATCAATGTGACATAGTCATCTACACTGATGGGTCAGTGGTGAGAAACAGACGTAGTGGCTGGGGCTTTATTGCAAAGGCTAATGGGCGAGTCTTGAAAAAGGAGAGTATGGCATATGAGACTACGATTTCCAGCATGAGAATGGAGGTGGAGGCAGTAATAGCGGCATTCCGGTGGCTAGAGGAGACTACTGCAACACACGTTGTATTCATTATGGATTCAAAGTGTATGCTTAGCAAGGTGGAGAAAGGAATGTTTCATGTGGAATGGCTCTCGTCGCTTCAGAGGTCACAGAACGTGAGAATTGAATAGATATTTTGCCCTGGCTATGCGGGTTTACGGGGGAATGAACAGGCTGATGGGCTAGCAGGAAATGCACCTCTTGGTGGAATTTTGCCTATGGACAAGGGGAAGGTGGTCGTGCGCTCGTGGAACCAGGTGGAGAAGGCGGAGGAACAGATTGAGAACCCATATGTGGAAAGAATGAGATTGCCGGGGATCAAAACTGAGAGGGAAGACCAGGAGAACTTTTAATCAGATAGCGGTGGGAACGATTAGTAGTGTGACTCTTCGCTGGCTGTTGAACGAGGGAACGGAGCACGTATGGGAATGTCCTGAGTGCAGTGATGTCGGTTCTTGACTCAACTCAATTCATATTCGGTCTCTATCCGTAACATTCAAACGTTTCTGTTGTTAGTTTATTCTCCGCTTTCAATACCTTGATCTTTGCTTTCGAGACGATATTCATACATGTATATCTATTATTGCCAGTAAAGATATCGCAGCCGAAATTCCAAGTACTTTGTTTATTTACCTTAAAATGTAAACAGCGGAATCCCGATAAATAAACACGTCATAATCATGTGACCGCATTATTTATGTTTAAATGGAAGCTATACTTCATTTTAAAAATAAATCAGAAAGCATGTGATAAATTAATACTTGACTGTATAGTCGAAATATTTACATCCCCACGTCATCACGGAAATACATTTCCAATGACAATTCAAGATTTATTATGCCAAAAAAGCAGTCTGATATAAAATAGATCATGAATGGAAGTGGGGACACCCCAAGTGACCTAAATAATCGGATCTAAATTTACATGGTATCCCAACATTCCTTGCAATTTAGTCTCAAAATATTCATGATGGCGGAGTAACGAGCACAAGGTAATGGAAACACGAAAATATAGTTATTTAAACTAACAAAACCTTTCTTATTTAATTGATTAGCAAGTCTTTTGAGCATTCTGGTTTAGAAAGATATGGTTGATGATTGCTGAATGAAGCATGCAGTTGAGTTTGTGTAGCGCTGTTTGTCAGAATGAGAGCCGTTTAACAGGTTGCTTTCTGGTCGTCTGCTAGGAAAGGCGATCGTGGAAACATGACTCAGGTTGTAATATCATAATCGCGTTAACGGGCAACCAACGGACCTGTTTGCAGTCTTGCGCGAATGGTTCATTAGACTTTAATTTATCATGTTTAGTTTCCCACGCCGTATAACTATTAATGCGTGTTTGTGATTAATGCATCCAGTTTAAGGTGTCATGAAGCGGCAGTTTTAGTTTTTGCCCAGAGGTAATGATCATGAAAAGCGCGGATATTTTACTGACTAATGTTAGTTTAGGTATCCAGTGTAATTCTGAAACTGAAACAATGCTGCTTTGTTATTTTTTAGTTTAATACTATTCGGATTATTCCTTGACTTTAGTTTCTTAGAAATGATCTGTAAGTTGTTTATACTTGTTATGTTTTAGTATACTATTATTACATTTTGCTGTGAGAAATTATATAAATATACTATATAATATACTTATATAGTAAGCCTTCACTCAGTTACTAAATAAAATACTAACTACTGTACATACAACTAAAGAGAATTTAATAAACTTAATGATTTTTCTTATTGTTATAAATTTACTATAATAGAAACTACATTTGTCAGGTCCGTATTTAATTAATGTTATTTGACAGTTTAGTGAAGTCTTTTGTAAGTAATCTTTTTCAAAGTAAATTAGCAGTATAAGTATTAAAGTAAGGGAGAGTTTATACGGACTCGAGTCCGAATAGACAGAGTAGTTTATACGGACTTGAGTCCGTATAGACAGAGTAGTTTATACGGACTTGAGTCCGTATAGACAGAGTAGTTTATACGGACTTGAGTCCGTAGAGTAGTTTATACGGAGCTGGGTATAACTGAAGTATGAAGCTGTTTAAATATCAAGAATAATTTTCCAGATTGGTATCCTCAATGTGTCCCCATGCGAGTTACAGAATTGTTAACTTGCGTTTCTGTACACTTACTGTTTACTACAGGCTTCCATCTTTGTTGACATTACCGCCCTACTATTTCCTGCTATTGATGTCCTCATAATTCCGGTCCAAGCTGACAGTAATATGCGTCGCCTCAGAAAGACATGATTAGGCAATTCAAACACCAGGCTTCCGACTTACAGGCCTGATGAATTAACATATAAACGAGGAAATGCTACGCACATAAAGTGCAGGAAAACCTGGTATATGTGAAGCAGGTTGAAAAGAGAGAGGGGGGAGATAGATAACGAAGATAGTGTGAGAGACAGAGATACGAGAAAGATGTGTTGAAAGACATAAAATGATAAAGACAAGTGAGAGAAAGAGGGAGGGATATATATATATATATATATATATATATATATATATATATATATATATATATATATATATATATATAGAGAGAGAGAGAGAGAGAGAGAGAGAGAGAGAGAGAGAGAGAGAACTCGTGTTCGGTTGGCTAAGCGCCTTTCCCAAGACAACAAAAGTAGAGGATAGATAAGAACGGAAAGACAAGTGTGCAGGTTCTTGTGCAGCAAGATAAAGAAAGACACATGTAACCAACACAAAACACAAAAACCCTAGGAAACATTGTTTGCTGCCAAAAGCGAGATCATCAGACCAGCACTGGTTGATACCAACTTATTTGTTCTTCATTTACCAGGTATCTGTTATGTGGTTACTTCAATTAGCGAGTGGGACAGGTCGGGAGAGAACATACCGGGCACTGCTCTTGCTGAGACCTCGCTTGATACGGATGTTGTCTGTCTAAATGATGGGACACCAACTAGGCAGGCAATGAGACTGGGGGACCCTGACACCGCCATCGACCTGGCGCTTGTATCTCAAGAGGCGGCATCCACAAAATGGAGTGTCCTTGGGGATTGTAGAAGCGACCACCTGCCCCGCTCTGTACTGGTACCTAAGCCCAGTACAGTCAGGGCTATAGACCAAGCCATGTGAGAAAACCCGGGTCAAGGAGGTCTTTCTGGTGACTGCCGAGTCCATCAACGATGAATGGCGGTATTTACTATTTGTGGATGCATTTGTAAAGAAAAGAACAAAAGAAAAAAAGGAAAAATATAAAAAGTGGTTGAAGAGCAAACAGGAATGTGATTATAGAGAATACAGAATAGCGAGAAGACATGTGAGTAGAATAGTAAAGAGGGAAAAACAAAAAGACTGGGAAGAGTATGGAGAAACCCTAAATAAAAACTACAAGGAGGCAACCAGAAACTTCTACAAAAAGATAAGTGCAATGCGAACCAGAGGAGAACCCTTTGACCCAACTGAAATAATTAACAGCGAAAATGGAGAACCAATAAGTGAACAAAAACAGATCCTAATAAGATGGAAGCAGTACTTCGAACAACTTCTCAACATCCCATCAGATGTCACAGGAATTCAAGAGACCTACACAGATGTCACCGAAGAACTAGAGCCAGACATACTAAAAGAAGAAATTATAGAAGCCATCAGATTAGCCCCATTGAACAAATCACCAAGACAGGATGAAATACCAAATGAACTAATTAAAGCAGCAAGAGAAGTAGGAACAGCTTGGCTACATAGACTATTCAACCACGTTTGGGTAGAATAACAGACACCACGAGACTGGGGAAACGCCATAATTATCCCAATTTGGAAAAACAAAGGCAGCAAAAGAGATTGCACACAATACAGAGGCATTTCACTGTTGAGTCATACTGGGAAAATATTTTGCAAAATTCTTGAAAAAAGATTACGAACTACTTTAGAACCACAGCTAAGCGAAACGCAGCTTGGATTTAGGAAAAACAAAGGATGCACAGACGCCATTTTTGCTCTTAGACAACTTATAGAAAAATCAATCGAATTCAATGAAACACTCTACTTAGCCTTTGTCGACCAAGAAAAGGCATTTGATAGGGTAGATAGAAACAAGCTGTAGGAAATCCTTAAACAATATGGAGTGAGTACACATGTAACAAACCTATGTAGAAGTTTATACAACAACAGTGAATGCATAGTGAGAGCAACTGAAGGACACTCAGAACCCTTCACCATAAGATCTGGAGTACGACAAGGTTGTGTCCTGTCCCCTCTCTTGTTCATAACATATATAGACAACATATGTAAAGAAACCAGCCAAGCAGAGACAGCAAGAATACCGCATGACGAGAACACAGAAGAATAACCATCTGCAAATCTAACCATTAGAGAAATCCTGTTTGCGGACGACCAAGCACTAATAGCAAAATCAGAAGCTGAATTACAAGACCACATGAATAGTCTAAACGAAATGTGTAGGGAACATAACATGAAAATTAGCACAAGCAAAACAGAGGTAATGACTATAACTAAAGAAGAACAAATAGCAACAATTCACCTAAACGAACATCCCTTGAAACAAGTAAAGAGCTTCAAGTACCTAGGAAGTATAATATCATCAAATGGCAGATCAGGAGACGAGATCGAAAATAGGTGCAATAAGGCAAATCAACTCATTGGACAAATGGCACCAATACTAAAGAACAAACATGTATCAATAACTACTAAGAAAGCACTTTACAACACAATCTTCCTACCAACTCTGTGCTACCAATGCCAAACCTGGACAATGACAGAAAAAGAGAAAAGAAAAATCACAACAACAGAAATGAGGTTCCTGAGAAGAATACTCAACGTATCAAGAAGAGATAAGATCAGAAATGAAGAAATCAGGACTAAAGTGGGGGTTAAAGCTGCTCTAGATTTTATTAGAAAGCAGCAAGTCAAATGGTTTGGCCATGCAAGTAGGCTACCAGTCAACAGCATGCCACAACAAGCAATGATGTACAGACCAGATGGAAACAGAGGAAGAGGCCGATCCCGTAAACGTTGGACGGAGGGAATAACAGAATCCATGGGAATGTCGATATACGAAGCCCATAACCGGGCACTCTCACGAAGTTTATACTTCACCTCGACACCGCAAGGTACAAGAGGAACATGATGAGATGAGATGAGATGAGATGAGATGAGAACAAATGCATCCATACTTCAAGAGTTGAATATTGAAGAAGCTTGGGTATTAAAGATGATAAAACAAAGAAAATTGAAATATTGTGGTCACTTGAAACGTCACGAAAGTCTGGATAGAACAATAATGGAGGGGTATATGCCTGGGAAGAGAGGAAGAGGAAGGCCAAAGAGAAGATGGGTGCAGGATGTGGCGGATGATCTCCAGATGGGTGTATCGGACGCAGGGCATGTTAGTTAGTTAGATCATCCTCATTGCACATCGAACCATTCAGTCCATAAGTGCTCGGATCCCCTCCTCATCAAATCCCTAAGGGAACATGACCTAGTGAATGTCTGTGTCTCGCGCCATGTTATTGCTTTACTTACTGCCATGACTTCAATAAAGATGACAAGGCATGTCTGCCCCACCCCTGTTATTTAAAACAAATGTTTTCCCTCACGGAGAACTCATTTCATTTTTTTATATGTGATGCCTTTATAAATTAACGATCGATGGATTCCCGTAATGACATCTATTTCCAAAGCGATTTTCTATCAATGTCATTAAAAAAAATATTCTCTCGCTGGTGAGGAATCGAACCTCAGTCTCCCGCGTGACAGGTGGAAATGCTTACCACTAAGCTACTGAAAACACAATGAAAACTTTACAAAAATGTGTAATATAGTCAAACACATGTCCCGATGACGCAGTTCACGTGACCAGCCGGGGTTTCCGGAAAAAAACGGACCGGAAAAAACGAAGTGGAGTCCGAATAGACAGAGTAGTTTATACGGACTTGAGTCCGTATAGACACTTCCTTAAAGTAAATTGTTCATAGTTATAGCATATATACTTTTGACTGCTCCATTATTGTTCACTCTTTGAGCTTCTCTCTTAGTGATTAGTTTTATAAATAGTTTAATTATTGCAATGTAAGAACAATTAAACATCTATAAAATGCCATTTGTCTTCAAATTTAAGTAAACATATTAAAAAAATTTTTTTTAAATTTCAATTTGTTTCACATTTAAATAATGGCAATCCATCAAGGTAAATGTTGGTTAAAAGATACTTACAATTTATATAATTTGATGCACAAATGAACGTATTTAAACTTCATAACAAAGTCAGTTAGTTTTAGGATTTAATTAAACATATTAAACATTTATCAAGATGTCAAACAGCTGGCTGAGTGGCTAAGAATGCTGGGTTCTCCTTTGGGTGACACGGGTTTGATTCCTCGGTAAGGTGTGGATGTTATTCTGTCAGGGGCAAAAATAAATCACTAACTTGCACAGTTCCTGGCAACTGCACTAGCCAGGTGGCCTTAATTCCTCAGGTTCAAGATCCCACTGTTCGACACCGCACAGTACTATAGTCAGTAGATGACAGTTGACATTCAATTTATTACACATTTACATAATGACAATCCATAAAGATAATTGTTAATTACACATGTTAGTAAGTCAACAGATTATCCACATTACATATTGAAATATTAGTCCATAAGTGCTTATATTCCCTCCTTAGTATCTCCCTCAGCGTGAGGGGACTGATGACAACCGTTCTGTATTGGTTCACTGTACTTTTTTGGCTCTCGACATGGTGCTCTTTTATAGCTTTACTCCTTTTTGACTTGAATTTCTTGCAGTGTGATCTAAGTTGAAGAATCACATCCATCCCTTGAGTGATTTACTCATCTTGCCCCCCTGAGAGCATTAAGAATGTCAGCCTGGTTCATTATTCATCTGCTCCTCACAGCAGCCAAGCCTACAAGCTCATTAGTATCCTTTTAGAGAGTTAAAGGGGCAACTGGATGGGAGAGGAGAGTTAAAGGGGAAACTGGATGGGACAGAAGTGTTAAAGAGGCAACTGGATGGGACAGGGGAGTTAAAGGGGCAACTGGATGGGACAGTGGATGTTAAAGAGGCAACTAGATGGGACAGGAGTGTTAAAGGGGCAACTGGATGGGACAGGAGAGTTAAAGGGGCGATTGGATGGGGCAGGAGAGTTAAAGGGGCAACTAGATGGGGCAGGAGAGTTAAATGGACAACTGGATGGGACAGGAGGTATTAAAGGGGCAACTGGATGGGACAGGAGACTTAAACAGGCAACTGGGTGGGACAGGAGTGTTAAAGGGGCAGCTGGATGGGACAGGAGAATTAAAGGGGCAGCTGGATGGGACAAGAGAGGTAAAGGGGTACTAGATGGGACAGGAGAGTTACAGGGACAAATGGGTGAGACAGGAGAGTTAAAGAGGCAAGTGGGTGGGACAGGAGAGTTAAAGGGGCAACTGAATGGGACAGGAGAGTTAAAGGAGAAACTGAATGTGACATGAGTATTAAAGGGGCAGTTGGATGGAACATGGGAGTTAATGGGGCAACTGGGTGGACAGGAGAGTTCGGTGGCAACTGGATGGAACAGGGGGCGTTAGAGAGATGACTAGATGGGACAGGAGAGTTAAACGGGGAACTGGGTAGGACAGGAGTGTTCATAGGCGCAGCTGGATGAGACAGGAGAGTTAAAGGAACAGCTGGATGGGACAGGAGAGTTAAAGGGGCAGCTGGATGGACAGGAGAGTTAAAGGGGCACTAGATGGGACAGGAGAGTTAAAAAGGGCAAATGGGTGAGACAGGAGAGTTAAAGGGGCAAGTGGGTGGGACAGGAGAGTTAAAGGGGCAACTGAATGGGACAGGAGAGTCAAAGGAGAAACTGAATGGGACAGGAGTGTTAAAGGGGCAGTTGGATGGAACAAGGGAATTAAAGGGGCAACTGGGTGGACAGAAGAGTTAAAGGAGCAACTGGATGGGACATGGGAGTTTAAGGGAAATTGTTTAGTTTAGTTTTTAGTTTTAGTCATTGGATCAACATCACGGCACACGGTTTAACCCATAAGTGCTCCGTTTTCCTCCTAACTCAAACCTGAGTTTGGAGAAACTCAGCTCATTGCACGAACTCCGTTGCATCGGCGAGGATCCTGAAATGCTTCGGGTAGATTTTTAACTCGAAATTTTGCCCAGGCAGCGCCGTAAGGCTACTCTTTTTTGATTTCCAACTGCCAAGGGATTTTTTACGTGCGCAACAATACACACGGGCGTCCGATCTCACTACCCAGAGACCAGGGGAAATTACTGGAAGTCCCGGTGGATATTTTAAAAATAAATCCTGGTCCTCACCGGAGCCTGAACCCGGGACTTCCAGCACTCGAGGCGGACACCGTACCTCGAGACCACGCAGCCCCATTAAGGGAAATTGTGTTGGACAGGAGAGTTAAAGGGACAACTGAATGGGGCAGGAGAGTTAAAGGGGCAACTAGATGGGACAGGAGTGTTAAAGGGCCACTAGATGGGACAGGAGAGTTAAAGGGGCAGCTGGATGGGACAGGAGAGTTAAAGGGGTGACGGGATGGGACAAGAGTGTTAAAGGGGCAGGTGGATGGGACAGGAGAGTTAAAGGGGAAATTGAATTGGACAAGAGAGTTAAAGGAACAATTAGAATAGAGAGAGTGCTATATCAACTGTTGACAATTTTTAAAGATTTCAATATCAATTTATAACACACTTAAGCATATTTATTGAACTTCTGTTCCAAGCAACATACCATGAGTAATCAACTGTTGTCCGTGTCTGCCAAGCAATACATAGTGTTATTTTACCCTGTGTTTGGTCTGAGTATGCTAAACAAATCCTGCCAGATATTTTAATATTGTCACTCTGTACATTGCCTCTTTGAATGTAATATATTGTCTCTTTGAATGTAATAGACTCGTGTTTTAAAATAAAATTGGGGTTAATGTCCTCATTGAACTAAAAGGCAAGGGGATAGGCTGAGGGACAGTGACGGGAAGACACAGAGGGACATAGAGTAGAGAGAGAGAAGCAGAGACAAAGGAGGACACATAGAGAGTAGAGACAGAGAGTGACATAAAAAGAGTAGTCAGAAAACTATATTTTTGTCACATCTGTAAACTTTGTTTGAATCAGGTCCTTATTATTTTAACTCTTTATGTTTTAAGCGATGTTTATCTTAAATAATAGAGGCTTGGGTCAACATAATAGCCCTGTGAGACATCATCATCATCAAGTTCCGTGCCTACTGGGGTAGGCGTTCATGACTCTCCACGGATCTCAGTCTTTGGTTTTCTGGATCAACTCTGCCTTTGATATTCCTCCATGCCATCGTCACAATCTATCCAGCATCACTTCTCGTGATCTGCCTCTGCCTCTCTTCCCCTCGATCTTTCCAGTTGTCACGATGTTCTCCAGCGCCTCTCTTCTCATCACATGACCAAAAAAAGCTGTTTGTCTCTTTCTTATTGTTGTATATAATGGTCTAGTTTCGTCAGCCTATTTAAGGCATTCATTGTTACTTACTTTGGCAGTCCAATGAGACAGGAAAGTTAAAGGGGCAACGAGGGTTAATGTAACCACTGGATGAGACAGGAGAGTTCAAGGTGCAAGAAGGGTAGAGAGAGAGTTAATGTTATGGCTGGATGGCACAGGAGAGTTCAAGGGACAACAAGGATAGACAGAGAGTTAATGTTATGACTGGATGGGATAGGAGAGTTAAAGAATTAAAGAGAGAGAGAGAGTTAAGGTAATGACTGGATGAGAGTGAAAGTGAGAGAGAGATAGAGTTAATATGACTTGATGGGACAGGAGAGTTAAAGTGAGAGAGAGAGAGAGACGGGACAGGAGAGTTAAGGGACAATTAAGGGAGAGATGATTGATGTAAAAACAGGATGCGACAATAGGAACAGGATAAAGAGGGTTAATGTAGCAACTGGAAGGGAGAAGGGCTAAAGGGACAGGATGGCCAGAGTCAATGAAACAACTGGATGGAACAGAAGAGTTAAAAGGACAGGATAGAGAGAGTCAATCTAACAACTGAATGAGACCACAACATTTTTGATGTTCCTGTGAAGGGTGTGCCAATTATCATGAAGCAGATCCTTTTCAGAACATCACTCTTGGTATGGTCGACCCCAAAAATTCTCACTCCCTTACCATTTCCCCTGCTGCATACATGTTTATGGGCAAGGTGTCTTCACTGTTCTATGTCCACCTTTGTGCTGGCCAACCAATGCTTTTTCTTTTTGGAACCATGCCTTCACTGGTCTTTCCAAGCCTTCGCCACGTTTAATATGACCAAAGTATAGGTTTCCAAGCCACAGAAACATTTAACGTGACCAAAATTTGATTTCCAAGCCACTGCGATGTTTAATATGACCAAAGTATATGTTTCCAAGTCACCGCGACGTTTAATATGACCAAAATATATGTTTCCAAGCCACCGCGACGTTTAACATGACCAAATTGTAGGTTTCAAAGCCACAGCAACATTTAATATGACTGAAATATAGGTTTCCAAGCCACTGCAACATTTAATATGACCAAAGTATAGGTTTCCAAGCCACAGCAACATTTACTATGACCGAAATATAGGTTTCCAAGCCACTGCAACATTTAATATGACCAAAGTATAGATTTCCAAGCCACTGCAACATTTAATATGATCAAAGTATAGGTTAGTTAGTTAGTTAGTTAGTCGACAGATCATCCTCATTGGACATCGAACCATTCAGTCCATAAGTGCTCGGATCCCCTCCTCAGCAAATCCCGCAACGTGTAGCGGCTAACGACGCCAGTTCTGTGTTGGTTTATCAATCTTCTTTGGCTTCCTGCGTAGTGTTCTTGTTTGGCCACCCCTCTTTTAATTTGCTGCTCTCGCAGTCTGGCCATTGTTGTAGATTCAGTCATCACTTGGTTCTCGCAAAAGTCTTACTTCTCGTAGAGCATTCAGAATGTCGGCCTGGTCCATGGGGCGTCCGCCCTCCACAGTAGCCTCACCTGCGAGCTTGTCAGCCCGCTCATTTCCTTGTACTCCTGCATGCCCTGGCACGAAGATGAAACTAATCTTTGCCAGTCGAGACCTCTCCAGAGGCAGCAACCATTCTCTTCGGATCGACCCCTCCTCTATCCTCTTGATCATGTTCATTGAGTCGCTAAGGAAACAAGCCCTAGTGAATGTCTGTGTCTCGAGCCATGTTATTGCTTTACTTACTGCCATGACTTCCATGGTCAGGCTACTTGTGGTTTCAGTGAAAGCACCAGAGTCCTCCTTCACAATTCTCCCTCCGGCCCGAGCTGTAAAGGCCCATGAGCTTCTCACATGTCGGACGACCGACCCATCTGTGTAGATGACCGTGTCACCGTCTAGCAAATTCTCGAAAATCAACGCTTGTACTTCAGCCTCAACAGCAGCCGGATTTTCTTGTCTGCATTTTCTATCTAGTTGGATGCAAACTGAAAAGGATGTGCAGAAGTCTGTTGGCACTTGCACCCACTCCTCGCCAGGTTCTAAGTCCTCAAGTGAACACACCTGTTGAAGAATGTCTTCGGCTTGACCCATCCACGACCGTCCTCTAAAGTATAGGTTTCCAAGCCACTGCAACATTTAATATGACCAAAGTATAGGTTTCCAAGCCACTGCAACATTTAATATGACCAAAGTATAGTTTCCAAGCCACAGCAATGTTTAATATGATCAAAGTATAAGTTTCCAAGCCACTGCAACATTTAATATGACCAAAGTATAGGTTTCCAAGCCACTGCAACATTTAATATGACCAAAGTATAGGTTTCCAAGCCACAGCAATGTTTAATATGACCAAAGTATAAGTTTCCAAGCCACTGCAACATTTAATATGACCAAAGTATAGGTTTCCAAGCCACAGCAATGTTTAATATGACCAAAGTATAAGTTTCCAAGCCACTGCAACATTTAATATGACCAAAGTATAGGTTTCCAAGCCACTGCAACATTTAATATGACCAAAGTATAAGTTTCCAAGCCACTGCAACATTTAATATGACCAAAGTATAGGTTTATGAGACATAATACTGTTTATGAGCGAGGTTTCTTCAATATTTTTTTGTAAGCTGCATATCCTTTATATAATGCCGCAGTCAACCCCAGCATGTTTTTTGCTGTTTGTGATTTCTTAGCAAGTTTACGTTTAGTGGTTTGCCATTGCGTTTTGAAGGACCGGCACTCAAACCATTTAATACCAATGCGAGGCAGTCTGCTGCCAAATTGCCCACAGCTGTGTTTCGAACACAGTATGGTGGATTACAAATTGCGCCCTTTACACCTTTTGCCAAATAACCGGCTTTAATACTAAGACCTTGTAAAATATCGGTATTTGTCATTTTATGAATCAACCATCTTTTAAAGAATTTGTTGGTAACATTTAAGTTCATAATCCCAGATGTTCTTCTTCAGTGATTGCATAACGGTCCATGCTCACAACCGTAGTGTGCCATGGGAAAGATGCTTGTTCTGAAATATTTTAATTTGTTTACTGTGTTATGCCAGAGGTTCTTAGCTGATTGAGTGCCAAACAAAAAGTAGGTTTGGATAAAAAATGATACACAATCAAATGAACAAGTATTATAATGTAAATTTCCACTCACTGAGCATTGAAATTGTGAGTGATGCCACACAATGAAACAAATAACACGATAACACTAGTATGGTGATATATCATCCTTGTGTTCAAATGGGAGGTCATATTTAGCGATATATTATCCTTAATGGGGACGACCCGTTGTTGTGAAGTTGGAACTGCGACTAACTAACTAACTAACTATCCTTCCGTGCTGAATCAGTTACTATGTCATGACGGACGGGCGGACAGACGGACGGACGGACAGACAGATGAGATTTGGGTGGGCGAGGGATGTAAAGCCAGAGAGAGAAAGTGAGTGAGAGAGAGAAAGTGAGTGAGAGAGAGAAAGAGGAACAAGGGAAGGAGAGAGATTGAGGATATGTGTGTGTGTGTGTATGTAGTATATGTTTCTTGGTGACTACATATATATATATAGTCACCAAGAAACATATACTACATATGTGTAGTTACCAAGAAATATATAAACATATACTACATATATGTAGTCACCAAGAAGCATTTACTACATATATGTTGTAACCAAGATACGTGCTACAGAAGGAGTTATGAATGTCATTATTTAGGTGAGATAATCCCGGCCCAACATCTCTCACGGCAACTGTCAGCAGTATATCATGAGCATCTGCTACACTTGCTTTGATGGTGTACCGTGATAACCTACTTTTTGTTTCCTCAATTTGCTCTCTCGTCTTTCTTGTAACCCTTTCATCTGTTGTTCTGCTGATCTCCTGTTGGATGTTTCTGATGAGCTGTTACTTTGTAGCAGACTGTTGTCTCTTCTCAGCTTGTGAATATTAGCCACTGTTTGGTGACTTTAGTTATGTCATGTTCCCTCCTCCCCCTGTATGTTTATGTGTGTGTGGGTTGGGCAGAGAGAGAGAGAGAGAGGGAGAGAGAGAGAGAGAGAGAGAGAGAGAGAGAGAGACTGGTTGTGAATCCATTGGACGACTGAGTTTTAACTCTTAAGTCCAATGTATTGTATTTAGGTCATTGCATTTTTGGAAAGGGCTTGCATCAATGTAGATAGATAGATAAACAGACAGACAGACAGATGATGGAAGGACGGATGAGATTTGGGTGGGTGGGTGGAGGGAGGGAGAGTGAGTAGTTTGGTGGATGGAAGAAGGGAGAGATAGACTGAGTGAGGGAGGGTGAGGGAGGGAATGGTATGGAGAGAGAGAGAGAGAGAAAGAGAGAGAGAGAGGGGCCATTATTTTCAAATGGTTAGGAAAATTGTGTCCCCAAGAATTGAGGCGGGGGTGGGGTATAGAGAGAGAGGGGGAAAAAGGAAGGAGGGTCTAGTGTATTGACCTGAACTGTTTTTGTTTGTGAGCTGATGAAGGCTTTTTAGCCGCACTATCCATTCTACCATTTTTATTATTGTAAAGCTGACCATTTCCACTTTCCATTTTTGTCGATCTATTCATCTGCAATTTGGAAAGATCAGGTTGTGTGACAGTGTGTTCCATGCTTAATCTTCGTAGACTTAGATGGATAGGACATGTTAGGAGGACGGATGATGGTAGAATACCAAAGGACATCCTTTTCGGTGAATTACAGATGGGTAGGAGATCTCAGTGTCGGCCTTTACTATGCTACAAAAATGTGTGTAAGCGGGACATGATTGATACAGGCATTGATAATGCACATTGGGAGCAAGTCGCCGCTGAACGTGTTGCATGGAGGGCAACTATCAGAAATAGAATAAAGACAAAGGAGAAAATGATTGCAGATAAAGCACACACAGAGCGTGAGAGACGTAAGATGGTGCATGATGGTGTAAATGACCATGTTTTCACATGCATCCACTGTGGACAAACATTTGCAGCGCGAATTGGCCTTATCAGCCACACTCGCCACCGCTATGGGTCATAGTTATTAAGCCTTTTTGAAGCACAATGTACCAAACTATCGTCTGTCAAGATGTCAAGACAGAAAGGTGCCAATGAATCATCTAAGGCAGTGGTTCTCAACCTTTTTTGGCCCATGCACCCCTTCACCATATGTTCAGAATGTCATTCCCCCTTTTCTCATTTTCTCCCTGTAAATCAAAATACTCCTCATTGTCCCACTATTCTAAACATGCAGTTCACGCTACAAATCCGCAGACAGATGTAAAAGCACTCCACACAAAATTCACAGCTCAAAGTGTTGCTCCACTCACTCAGCTCAGTAGCATGGCGATGGAACCACTCACTACTAATCCAAGATGAGGAAAATGCGTAAGCAAACCATAGCCACAAGCATAAATACTCTAGAGGCCTTAAAAGTTCAGCCGCCTATCCTCCATGTTGGGAACCGGAAGTACACATATTTCATAGCTCTAGGGACAACCCCTTGGGATCTCCAACAAAGAATAATGTATTTGGGCAGTCACAAAGCTAAATTTATGGTGAAGTGATTTGTTTGAGATTTTTGGACTGAATAACCTCAAGTGACACTCTTATCTGGACCATTCAAGGGCCTTGTTTGGATTTTATTTCATTTCATTTCCCTGTAACATTGACAGCTAATGTTGTAAACACTGTGAATTGTTTTGATATGATTGTTAGTTTCACAAATTGTATTGTATAAGTTGTAAATGTCTGGATATTGAAAGGATTTTTTTTCTGCGTTCGTCCTTCTCTGTCTGTGGCCCAGTAAAGTACCATTTTTTGCTTTAGATGTTTCTGTTGTCTACTATCTGTGGTATAGAATTTCTGAAATTTTCCGACATACCAAGTCGAGAAATCAAAATCAGTCATGGGTAATTTGGAAGCAAATTACTTTGCATTTATTTTAGTAGTATCAGGCGTCAGCCGTTAGAAAGCAGTGGCAAATGACTGAACATAAAATTTCATAGTAAATGACATAGTCAGTAAATGCTGGGGTTGATTGCAACATTCCATAAAGGACATGTAACTAACTTAGTATATGCTCTGATATTTACTTATTTTCTTTGAAATTCACGTATGTTCTCTGACATTCACTGATGTTCTCAAACATTCACTTACGGTCTGTGATATTGATTTATATTCTCAGATAGTCACTTATGTTCTGTTATATTCACTTATGGTCTGTGATATTCGCTAAGTTCTCTTATATTTACTTATGGTCTGTGATGTTCACTTATATTCTCAGGTATTCACTTATGCTCTCTGTCATTCACTAATGTTCTCAGATATTCACTTATATTCTCAGGTATTCACTTATGCTCTCTGTCATTCACTAATGTTCTCAGATATTCACTTATATTCTCAGGTATTCACTTATGCTCTCTGTCATTCACTAATGTTCTCAGATATTCACTTATATTCTCAGATATGCACTTATACTCTCAGATATTCACTTATATTCTTAGATATCACTTATGTTCTCAGATATTCACTTATACTCTCTATCATTCACTTATATTCTCAGATATTCACTTATTTTCTTAGATATTCACTTATATTCTCATATATTCACTTATATTCTCAGATATTCACTTATATTCTCAGATATTCACTTAATTTCTCAGTTATTCACTTATATTCTCAGATATTTACATATAATCACTTATGCTCTCTGTCATTCACTTATGTATTTTAGACATTCACTTGTGTTCTCTGATATTCACTTATGGTCAGTGATATTGACCATGTTCTCTTATATTCACTTATGTTCTCTGACATTCACTTATATTAAATGATATTCACTAATGTTCTGTAATATTCTCTTATGTTCTGTAATATTCACTTGTGTTCTGTGATATTCACTTATGTTCTCAGATATTCACTTATTTTCTGTGATATTAACTTCTGTTTTCAGACATTCGCTTGTGTTCTCTGATATTCACTAATGTTCTGTGATATTCACTTATATTCTCAGACATTCATTTATATTTTCTGTTATTCATTTGTGTTCTCAGATATTCACTTATGTTCTCAGATATTCTCATGAGTTCTCAGACATTCATTTATATTCTCAGACATTCACTCATGCCTTTTTATATTAATTAATGTCCTCTACTCAGGCATGAGAGCATGTCTGTGCCTGCTAATTCACATTTCCCTGTAACCTACATGTTACTAGCAAACTCATTTGTAGGCAGTCACATATTCCTCATCAGGACTATTATTATGCCCAGAGGCGTTACTATTTTAAGGATCTTACTATTTTAAGGACCTCACTGTTTTAGAAGTCCCTTGAGGATCTATCACCAGTAGGCACTTGACAAGATGCAGTGAAAGTCAGAAACACATTGTGTAACGTAGTATTTATAACCTCTGTGTTGAACTGGTAGACCTCTGTGTTGAAACTTATAAACCTCTGTGTTGAAACTATAGACCTCTGTGTTGAAACTATAGACCTCTGTGTTGAAACTATAGACCTATGTGTTGAAACTTATAAACCTCTGTGTTGAAACTATAGACCTCTGTGTTGAAACTATAGATCTCTGTGTTGAAACTATAGACCTCTGTGTTGAAACTTATAAACCTCTGTGTTGAAACTATAGACCTCTCTGTTGAAACTTATAAACCTCTGTGTTTAAACTATAGACCTCTGTGTTGAAACTATAGACCTCTGTGTTGAAACTATAGACCTCTGTGTTGAAACTTATAAACCTCTGTGTTGAAACTATAGACCTCTGTGTTGAAACTGTGGACCTCTGTGTTGAAACTTATAAATCTCTGTGTTGAAACTATAGACCTCTGTGTTGAAACTTATAAACCTCTGTATTGAAACTTATAAACCTCTGTGTTGAAACTTATAAACATCTGTGTTGAAACTTATAGACCTCTGTGTTGAAACTATAGACCTCTGTGTTGAAACTATAGACCTCTGTGTTGAAACTATAGACCTCTGTGTTGAAACTGTGGACCTCTGTGTTGAAACTGTGGACCTCTGTGTTGAAACTATAGACCTCTGTGTTGAAACTATAGACCTCTGTGTTGAAACTATAGACCTCTGTGTTGAAACTTATAAACCTCTGTATTGAAACTTATAAACATCTGTGTTGAAACTTATAGACCTCTGTGTTGAAACTATAGACCTCTGTGTTGAAACTTATAAACCTCTGTGTTGAAACTTATAGACCTCTGTGTTGAAACTATAGACCTCTGTGTTAAAACTATAAACCTCTGTGTTGAAACTTATGGATATCTGTGTTGAAACTATAGACCTCTGTGTTGAAACGTATGGATATCTGTGTTGAAACTATACACCTCTGTGTTGAAACATATAGTTATGTTGCCATTACCTGTACTTAATGATTCTGAATATCACCCTGTAGCAGATCAGGTACAGAACATCGTGTGTTGGTGTCCTCTGTTGTTTTGGTGTCTTACGTTGTGTAGGTGTCCTCCATTGTGTTGGTGTCCTCTGTTGTTTTGGTGTCTTACGTTGTGTAGGTGTCCTCCATTGTGTTGGTGTCCTCTGTTGTTTTGGTGTCTTACGTTGTGTAGGTGTCCTCCATTGTGTTGGTGTCCTCTGTTGTTTTGGTGTCTTACGTTGTGTAGGTGTCCTCCATTAAGTTGGTGTCCTCTGTTGTTTTGGTGTCTTACGTTGTGTAGGTGTCCTCCATTGTGTTGGTGTCCTCCATTGTGTTGGTGTCCCCCATTATGTTGGTGTCCTCTGTTGTTTTGGTGTCTTACGTTGTGTTGGTGTCCTCCATTGTGTTGGTGTCCTCCATTGTGTTGGTGTCCTCCATTGTGTTGGTGTCCTCCATTGTGTTGGTGTCCTCTGTTGTGTTGGTGTCCTCCATTGTGTTGGTGTCCTCCATTGTGTTGGTGTCCTCCATTGTGTTGGTGTCTTCCATTGTGTTACTGTCTTCCATTGTGTTACTGTCCTCCGTTGTGTTGGTGTCCTCTGTTGTGTTGGTGTCCTCCATTGTGTTGGTGTCCTCCATTGTGTTGGTGTCCTCTGTTGTTTTGTTGTCTTACGTTGTGTTGGTGTCCTCCATTGTGTTGGTGTCCTCCATTGTATTGGTGTCCTCCATTGTGTTGGTGTCCTCTGTTGTGTTGGTGTCCTCCGTTGTCTTGGTGTCCTCCGTTGTGTTGGAGGCCTCCGTTGTGTTGGTGTCCTCTGTTGTGTTGGAGTCCTCCGTTGTGTTGGTGTCCTCCGTTGTGTTGGTGTCCTCCGTTGTGTTGGTGTCCTCCATTGTGTTGGTGTCCTCCGTTGTTTTGGTGTCTTACGTTGTGTTGGTGTCCTCCATTGTGTTGGTGTCCTCCGTTGTTTTGGTGTCCTCTGTTGTTTTGGTGTCCTCCGTTGTGTTGGTGTCCTCCATTGTGTTGGTGTCCTCCATTGTGTTGGTGTCCTCCATTGTGTTGGTGTCCTCCGTTGTGTTGGTGTCCTCCATTGTGTTGGTGTCCTCCATTGTGTTGGTGTCCTCCGTTGTGTTGGTGTCCTCCATTGTGTTGGTGTCCTCCATTGTGTTGGTGTCCTCCATTGTGTAGGTGTCCTCCATTGTGTTGGTATCCTCCATTGTGTTGGTGTCCTCTGTTGTTTTGGTGTCCTCCATTGTGTTGGTGTCCTCCGTTGTGTTGGTGTCCTCCGTTGTTTTGGTGTCTTACGTTGTGTTGGTGTCCTCCATTGTGTTGGTGTCCTCCGTTGTTTTGGTGTCCTCTGTTGTTTTGGTGTCCTCCGTTGTGTTGGTGTCCTCCATTGTGTTGGTGTCCTCCATTGTGTTGGTGTCCTCCATTGTGTTGGTGTCCTCCGTTGTGTTGGTGTCCTCCATTGTGTTGGTGTCCTCCATTGTGTTGGTGTCCTCCGTTGTGTTGGTGTCCTCCATTGTGTTGGTGTCCTCCATTGTGTTGGTGTCCTCCATTGTGTAGGTGTCCTCCATTGTGTTGGTATCCTCCATTGTGTTGGTATCCTCCGTTGTGTTGGTGTCCTCTGTTGTTTTGGTGTCCTCCATTGTGTTGGTGTCCTCCATTGTGTTGGTGTCCTCCATTGTGTTGGTGTTGTCCATTGTGTTGGTGTCCTCCATTGTGTTGGTGTCCTCCATTGTGTTGGTGTCCTCCATTGTGTTGGTGTCCTCCATTGTGTTGGTGTCCTCCGTTGTGTTGGTGTCCTCCGTTGTGTTGGTGTCCTCCATTGTGTTGGTGTCCTCCATTGTGTTGGTGTCCTCCATTGTGTTGGTGTCCTCTGTTGTGTTGGTGTCCTCCATTGTATTGGTGTCCTCCGTTGTGTTGGTGTCCTCTGTTGTGTTGGTGTCCCCCATTGTGTTGGTGTCCTCTGTTGTGTTGGTGTCCGCCATTGTGTTGGTGTCCTCCATTGTGTTGGTGTCCTCCGTTGTTTTGGTGTCTTACGTTGTGTTGGTGTCCTCCGTTGTGTTAGTGTCCTCCGTTGTGTTGATGTCCTCTGTTGTGTTGGTGTCCTCCGTTGTGTTGGTGTCCTCCATTGTGTTGGTGTCCTCCATTGTGTTGGTGTCCTCCATTGTGTTGGTGTCCTCCATAGTGTTGGTGTCCTCCATTGTGTTGGTGTCCTCCGTTGTGTTGGTGTCCTCCATTGTGTTGGTGTCCTCCGTTGTGTTGGTGTCCTCCGTTGTGTTGGTGTCCTCCATTGTGTTGGTGTCCTCCATTGTGTTGGTGTCCCCCATTGTGTTGGTGTCCCCCATTGTGGTGGTGTCCCCCGTTGTGGTGGTGTCCCCTGTTGTGTTGGTGTCCTCCGTAGTGTTGGTGTCCTCCGTTGTGTTGGTGTCCTCCGTTGTGTTGGTCTCCCTCTGTCTCTGCTCCTAGAAACTGTCATTGCCGTTACTGTTCTTCCTAAGCTGCAGTTGTGTTTAATCATCATCATCATCATCTTCTAGGGCAGTGGTTCTCAACCGGTGGGGAATTCCCTCCCTAGGGGGGAATTTTAGGGTTTCCTAAATCAAGATTATTTCAAGATCGCTTTAATACAAGAACCGATTACTTGATATTGTTTTTCCTTTCATACTTTATGATTCTGCACGTCTCACCCATCGGAAATTCATTTTATAACGTAAGTAGACCTGCAAATCACGTTTTATGTAGACATCTAGACTTGTTTTAGTATGTGATATTAAATTTAGCTTCCATTATTACGTATACTGTGTGTGTGGGGGTGGTTTAGGGAGAAAATATGAAAGGGGGGGGGGAAATGACGTTCTGAATATATTGTGAAGGGGGCACGGGCCAAAAAAGGTTAAGAACCACTGTTCTAGTGCCTTGCCGGTTGGCACGGGCAATCATGCTTCTCCACAAATTGCGATCTCGGATATCATGGATCAATTTATGTGCCGACTCCCTTCCGTGCCATGACACAAGACTGTCAAGAATTTTCTCGTGCTGTCTTCTTCTATCTATCTCTTTTTCCACAAATTTTTCCAATTGTCACATGTTCCAGTTTTTGTCGTCTCATAATGTGTTTAATATGGATAAATAATTTCAGTTTGCAAGACATATAGCTGTTTACAACCTAGTTGTCTTCATTGTTCAGATCTCGTTAAATGTCAGTATTTGTCTTCTGTTAAACTGCAGTATTATAAAAATGTTTCTGAAACAATCAATCAATCAATCAGGTGCCATCTCCACAATGAAGTTTATCTGAAATGGATCTCCAACACTGTCTGTCTCTTGCCTTGATTGTACATTCTGTCAGGCTGATGTTCGTTCATCTCTTGATGTTATCTTCCCACTTGTATCATTGTTTCTGAAACATTGAAGTTCTAAAGCCTGAGTTTTCTTCTTTAGTGATTGTGAATTGCTCTGTGATTTATGGGAGTGCGAGGGAATGAACAGGCTGATAGGCTGGCAGGGAATGCACCTCTTGGTGGTAGATTACCTATGGACAATGGAGAGATGGAGGGGGTCTGTGGGACCAGGTGGAAAAGGCGGGGGAACAGATTCAGAACCCAATTGTGGAAAGAATGATATTGCGGGGGATCGGCAGGGGTTCTGGGAGAATCTCAAAACTGAGAGGGAAGATCAGGAGACCTTTTAATCAAATAGCGTTGGGAATGATTAGCAGTATGACTCTTTGCTGGCTGTTGAATGAGGGGACGGAGCGCGTATGGGAATGTCCTGAGTGCAGTAATGTCGGTGCTTAGCTCAACTCAATATTATGTACATATTTTGCCTCAGGAAAAATATATGTTTTCGAAATGTGCATTTGTATTGTTTAATAGTATTTTGCCAGAGGCTCTTAATACTGTGTAACCTTTGCGATGCTGATATGCGGGCGAGGTGGCTTTATGGTTAATATCGCCGCCAGTAGCTCATTTCATGATTCATTTCGTGATCTTGACTGTAGTTTTATGAAAAAGGATGATATACTCCCCTGATTCTGAGACGGTGAATTGCACATCTAAATTTCTCAGAAAAGGATGAATAGCTTAGGGGATCTGTGTGCACATTGCATAGGTTAAAAATCCATTTGCAGTTGGAAATAAAAAAAAATACAGAGCAAATAGAACAGATCATTGCCCAGGTAAATTTAACTACAGCTGCAGACGATTTGGCAGCAGACTGCCTTGTGTTGTTTTTCACACAATGGTATGAGTGCTGGTCATCCAGAAAGCAATGCGAAACTACTGTACGTAAACTTGACAAGAAATCACAAACAGCCGAAGAAATCTATAGTCTTTAAGTTGCATTTCCTCATGCCAGGATAAGGCTTGTACCCTCCCAATTGCCTTCCTCTGCCTGAAGCCGTTAGCGCAATGTGGGGTGTTGGGTTTGGTTATCTCCGTCCAACAGAAAGCGATAACAGAAAGCAGGTAGTACCATCTACTGTCAATCGGTAGCTCAGTCATATCTGACTAAGACCTGACTAAAGTTCTAGTGATATTACTGATAATTGTGACATTGTGATTAAACTAACAGCTGTGGTAATGTGGAAGTGTTGGTCAGGCTGTCTAACTTGCGCTCCGAAGGTTGTGGGTTTGATTCCTTCCGCTTTCTTTGGTTTACGAGTGCATTTTTTCAGAGACTCCTGAGGGTCGTCGCTGGAGCTATGAAGTTTGTGCTTTGTGCGATGCTTTCCGCGCTGCGGAAAGAGACTGAGCCATATGGATAAAAACCTGGTGCAATGAAGTCAACCCTGTCGACTTTTAAGCGAAGTGGAAGTATTACTGATAGTTGTAGTGACATTTCTGATAATTGTGATAATATGATTAAACAGACAGCTGTGGTAATATGGAAGTATTACTGATAGTTGTAGTGATATTTCTGATAATTGTGGTAATGCGATTAAACTGACAGCTGTGATAATATGGAAGTATTACTGATAGTTGTAGTGATATTTCTGATAATTGTGTAATAAGATTAATGTGACAGTTGTGGTAGTGTGGAAGTATTGCTGATACTGATAGTTGTAGTGATATTACTGATAATTGTGAAAATGTAGTCACACGGATAGTTGTGGTAGTGTTAGCTGTCCTGTGTAGGATCAATTTGTCATACTAACATCTTGTTTGCATTGAGTACCCAGCCTAGCAAATCAGAATACTTTGTGAGCATTACAGGTGAGTGGACCTGCAGTCTATTTGTTGTTGTTTTGTGTGTGTGTATGTGCCATCGCTCACTTTGAACTCAAGCGGAGTCCATAATCGCTACTTCTATTAGTACTGGACTGAATTTTGCGTGTGGATTAGCTTTCCTTATTAACAGTGTCCCTCGCCATCAGCCATCAGGTCAACCCATTCTTGAGTTCAGAGTTACTTGCAATTTTCATCCTCAAGCCAAGGGCGAGAAGTCAAAATTTTAGTCCAACAGACGGGAACAATATGATGCCCTTAATATTTGTGCCCTAAATATTAGTTAGTGGTCATTAAATACCAGAAATTCAGTATGCTGATTTTTAAGTATTACACTATTACTTCCATATCACAGAATGGTATAGAAAAACTAATAACCTCAACACAAAAGAATAGTGAAAATCACAACTTATATCTTAGCATAGCAAAAACTAAGATAATGCATACAGATAAAACTAATATAGTGCAAGAAATATATGTTAAGGAGGGAAATTGGAGATGGTTGAAAATTTCAAATATCTCAGTCATTAATTACCAACAATGGTGACACAATGAAAGAAATTAAAAGAAAAATATATGTTGCTTTTCAATAAGTAAAATAACTGAATAAATTGTGGCTTGGGACAGATAGACCTACAAAAAATAGATGTTTAAGAGCATGCATCTTTTCAATTGCAACATACGCCTGTGAGACCTGGACACTTACTAAGCAAGCTGAACAATGCATAAACGCCTTTGATTGTTATAAACGGGTTCTAAGAATATCTTGGATACAGAAAAGAACAAAAGCATCCATACGACAAGCTCTGAATATTGAAGAAGGTTGGCTACTAAAAACGATAAAACAAAGACAATTGAAACGTCACGAAAGTTTGGAGAGAACAACCGAGGAAGGGTATATACTCTGGAAGAGAGGAAGAGGAAGGCCAAAGAGAAGATGGGTGCAGGATGTGGCAGATGATCTCCAGATGGGTGTATCGGACGTGGGACATCTTGCTTATGACCGAGTTTTCCGGAAGGTTGTTATGGGAACGAGGTTCTGCAAGGGACATGCTACTGAATGAATGAATGACGGGTGTTGAGGTTGTACCCGCTAGCTTGGCATCAGCACGCCGGGTGTTTAATAACGGTAGATCTTATCCATCCAGCCATGCTATTTGTAAAATGTAAGCATCATTGACTGTGGGCATATACTAGTTAGGGATATAAAGATAAGGATAACAAAGGTAAGGAGTAAGGGTACAAAGGTAAGGATAACAAATATCACAATAAAGGATAAGATTTTTTTTTTTTTTTGGCAATGGTTTACAAAAAAGTTTGTTGCATATCCTTTACAGGATATCGCAATAAACCCCAGCATTTTTTTTACTGTGATTTACTATTCACTAGTTTGCCATTTATTTTCGAACGATTGACGCCTCATACCATTACAATCAACGCAAAGCAGTCTGCTTCCAAGTCACCCTTATCTGATTTAGAAACCTTGATGTGGTTTGGTGGGAAATTGTGAAGTGCATTCATTGCTCTTAAGCCGGCAAGGTAAGAAGACATTTACATATACTAGGTAGTAATGTGACATGATAGTCGAATAATAATACTATTTTATCGTGAATGTTCTTGAATGTTCTATCTATCATAACGGTGTCTGCGTGGCTTAGTGCGCTTGAACTTCCGATGCCCTGATGTCGGGGTTGGGGGATCGTTTTCTATAGCGGTCAGGTGGTCTTCAACGTAGCTTCCCGCTCAGAAAGCAAGCTAATGAACGTAAACTAGCCTGGAAGATAAACCTGGGGTTGATTGCAACATCCCGAAAAGGACATGCACCGTTTGTAAACGAAGATGTGGAATGTGAGATGTGAAAACGTGGACCTGGGCTTCATAGCACATATCAGTGAGGCTTCCTTCTTCTTCTTCTTCTTCTTCTTCTTCTTCTTCTTCTTCTTCTTCTTCTTCTTCTTCTTCTTCTTCTTCTTCTTCTTCTTCTTCTTCTTCTTCTTCTTCTTCCTTTCTTTCTTTCTCTCTTTCATTTTTGCAGTCAGCCTGTCTTTCTTTTTCATGTATTCAAAGATGCTTCTTTCTTTCTTTCTTTCTTTCTTTCTTTCTTTCTTTCTTTCTTTGTTTGTTTGTTTGTTTGTTTGTTTGTTTGTTTGTTTGTTTGTTTGTTTCTTTCTTTCTTTCTTTCTTTCCCAATTCATCTCATAGGCGTGATAAATCGGTCCGTACAGTAGATGCTTCTTCAGTTTCTTTCTTTCTTTCTTTCTTTCTTTCTTTCTTTCTTTCTTTCTTTCTTTCTTTCTCTCTTTCTTTCTTTCTTTCTTTCCCAATACACCTCATGTCGTGATAAATCGGTCTGTACAGTAGATGCTTCTTCAGTTTCTTTCTTTCTTTCTTTCTTTCTTTCTTTCTTTCTCTCTTTCTTTCTTTCTCTCTTTCTTTCTTTCTTTCTTTCCCAATACACCTAATGGCGTGATAAATCTGTCCGTACTTCAGCTTCTTCAGTTTCTTTCTTTCTTTCTTTCTTTCTTTCTTTCTTTCTTTCTTTCTTTCTTAGGGGGCTACATGGTCTTGAGGTATGGTGTCCGCCTCGATTGCTGGAGGTCCCGGGTTCAAGCCCCGGTGAGGACCGGGATTTTTTCACCTGGACTTCTAGTAACACAATTTCCCCTGGTCTCTGGGTAGTGAGATCGGACGCCCGCGTGTATTGTTGCGCACGTAAAAAATCCCTTGGCAGTTGGAAATCGAAAAAACGTAGCCTAACGGCGCTGCCCGGGCAAAATTTCGTGTTAAAAACCTCCTCCCCTCTTTCTTATACCCCTCCTTCAGCCGTTTTCCACCTGTCGTGGTACCTGAAACACTGTGGTAGAGGTGCAGTCTTCTTGTAGGCCAGACACGAAGCAGTAGTCTTAAGTCCATGAGTTGTCAGATTTTCTTGATCTACGCTGCTGTTGTCTTCTCTGTCAACCACGATCTGCCCGAATTCCCCACCAGTACAAGCGACCCCCATCATCAACCAAATCTCACGTGACGCAGTATGCACACGTGCTCATCACAGACCCGTGCGAACAAATAAGAGACATATGCACGCAGATCCCCATGTAACACAAGCTCTTATAACGGCCTCTGTACTGCCAATAGTCACGTATAATGAACACACAGGGGCGGAGTTCAACCAGAAGTGGGTGGACGTATCACACAAGTAGGTCAGCATGACCTAATGGATAAGATCGCTCGTTCTTAAACATCCGGTGTGTTGATACTGAGAAAGGGGGTTCAACCCCTACACCAGTTAGTTGGACTAAAATGTTGACTTCTCGTCCTTGTCTTGGGGACGTAAATTATAAGCACCTCTGAAGTCGGAGTGGGTTCGTCAGACGGCGAGGGAAACTGGTGATAGGGAAAGCTAATCCACAAGCAAAATTCAGTCCAGCACTACTTGAAGTAGTATGTATAGACTACACTTGAGTTCAAAGCGAGCGAGCGCCAAACAAAAACAAACAAATAAAAAAAAAAATACAAAACACATAGACTGGTTTACTTGCATGCTTTACACTGTTTTTCTGTAAATTACACTGTGTGAGGACGCCGGGTAGGCTATAGCATATACAACATACACATACACCATTCGTGTTGATCGTATCAGGGAATATATTAGCAATAGGTCAGTGATTTGCTTAACAAGTTCTACATGACAACAACGCTGATGTCCATCATCTACTTAACGTTGTCACGTGAGGTGTCGATCACCTACTTAACGTTGTCGTCGCATGAGGTGTCGATCATCTACTTAATGTTGTTATCGCGTGAGGTTATTGAATCTGAGGACTTGTGTGAGATTGCCTCAACATGTATAAATATCAAAATATACCTTGTCAGAGAAAAAAAAGTTCCGCTCCACCGCTTTAGGTAATGCCATCGAACACACGAACGAACGAACTATATTTTCAAAGGGTCACAAATTAGGAACGCAGGCTGGTCTTACATTCCGCCCTTCCAATCACTCTTCTTTCGTTCATCAGTTATCTATTGTGCATTTTACATTCACATAACTAACAGTATCCACAACAAGCAATGGTGTTTAAAAAAATGGAAACAGAGGAAGAGGCCGACCACGTAAACGATTGACGGATGGAATAGCAGAGTCCATTTGAATATCGATACATGAAGCCCATAAGCGGGCACTCTCTCCCGCCGTTTGTACTCCATCTCGACAACGCAAGGTACAAAGGAACCTGGTGAGATGATGCGACATTCACATAGTGGGGGGGGGGGGGATATTCAAATGAAAGTTGTGACAGCTTGATCGTGAGCACCTGTGGGGTTGTGGCTGTAGAACAGTGTCAGCAGTAATCTAGACATCGTGTCATAAACATGCAGCACGCTTGAATTGTTGTTATTGGTTCTCTGTCACAGCTTTGCTGGGTGACTTTATGTGACGCTTGTTATTATCAACGTGTCACTTAGAGGGATGCTTGTTACTGGTGTGTACATGTAGAGGGTATTTGTAAAGTTTCACTACACTGTGTATGTAGAACAAATTTGTTGACGTCATTAAAAAATGTGCTCCACAACCCACCGTGAAACAATATGCAGCGAATGGCTGCCGTCTTCTGGAGTAATTCTATGGGTTTTCTTGACAGGAAAAATTTACAAAAATAATGTGCACACAATTGAGGACCTGAAGAAGAAACCAGAATTACCATTTAAGAAATAACAACAGACACGTAGCAGAAAATATTTGACAATATGAATAGGCGTGTACAGTCATGTCTTGAAGCCCGTGGTTGACATTTCCAACACCTATTATAATTAACACTTCATTGGTACTTTCCAGCTTCCCTAAGACAGCGTTAGACCATATACTAATGCAACTAATTTCATGCATGTTTTAGCACATTGTTTGATGACATCATCAAATTTGCTCGACATACAAAGTGTAGTGAGACTTTACAAACACCCTGTGTATGACAAGCCGGCGTGTTAGACACTGCACTGCACACGCTTCCGCCTGTAATGTTGCCTGGCCTGTCAGAACGTCGCATCCAAACCCACCCCAGGTTGATATGCCAGGAAGGTTTACGTACAGTAGGTTTCCCAATACTTTCTTCATGAGGAGTTAACGTTTGAGGTTGAAGTTCAGCTGACCGGTGTAGGGAGTGAACCACCTACCCAGCGCATTGGAAGTTTAAACCTTTCTGCCAAGTCGACTACTATCTCTTCTCCCTCTCTCGCTCTCTCTCTCTCTCCCCTCCCCCTCTCTCTCTCTTCCCCTCCCTCTCTCTCCCCCTTTCCCTTCCTCTCTCTCCCTCTATCTCCCCCTTCCCCTCCTTCTCTCTTCCTCTGTTCCTCTTCCCCACTCTCTCTCCCCTTCCCCCTCTCGCCCCTCCTCTCTCTCTCCCCTCCCTCTCTCTCCCCTCCCTCTCTCTCCCCCTTCCCCTCCTTCTCTCTTCCTCTGTTCCCCTTCCCCACTCTCTCTCCCCTTCCCCTCTCACCCCTCCTCTCTCTCTCCCCCTCCCTCTCTCTCCCCCTTTCCCTTCCTCTATCTCCCTCTCTCTCTCCCTTCCCCTCCTTCTCTCTTCCTCTGTTCCCCTTCCCCACTCTCTCTCCCCTTCCCCCTCTCGCCCCTCTCTCTCTCTTCCCCTCCCTCTCTCTTCCCCTCCCTCCCTCTCTTCCCCCCTCCCTCTCTTCCCCCCTCCCTCTCTCTCCTCCCCTCCCTCTCTCTCCGCCCCTCCCTCTCTCTCCTCCTTTCCCTCCCTCTCTCTCCCCCTTTCCCTTCCTATCTCTCCCCCTTTCCCTTCCTATCTTTCTCTCTATCTCCCCCTTCCCCTCCTTCTCTCTTCCTGTTTTCCCTTCCCCGACCCCATCTCACTCCTTCCCCTCTCCGACTCTCTCCCTCTTTTCGGGTGTGATACTGACTAAATCACCCCTCGTGTACCGATTGATATATAACAATACGTATCTAGCTCAATATGGCAACTAGGTCTTGATGCATGCAGAAGGGTCATTTACCTGTTTACACTAGCCACTACTTTCCTGGGACTCCCTGATTAGACAAGGAACGAGCACTGTCTTTTCATAGCCTTTCTTTGGGACACAATGGATCATTCTGCGCATGCGTGGCCTATTATTTCCGGTTTCGATCTTATTGCATTGGATAAGTAAACTGCCTACTAGTCGGCCCTTATGACTAATATGTTTGAGATCAGGGAATTTTCGTTCGCTAGCGCAGTTGATAGGGAGTTGTGCCGGTTAGGCCATGAGTACGGTCGGATATGGGTTCAGTGCCAGGGCTCTTCGTCTGCGAAAGTGAGGAAACGACTGGCCACCCAATCCTTCCTGCATCCAGGCTTACACAAATGTTATGGCGCTATCAGAGCACAGACCCATTGCCAGAAACTGCTCAGGGACATTTGTTAATGGTCGAGAGGCATTGGAGAACATCGTGACAACAGGAAGATCAATGGGAAGAGAGGCAGAGGCCCACCAAGAGAAATGATGCTGGATGGATTGAGACGATGGTATGTAGGAATATTATCAGCAGAGTCGATCCAGAACACCAAAGACCAAGACATGTGGAGAGACATGAACGCCTACGTCGGCTGGCATGGCATTTGATGATGATGATGATGATGATGATGATGAGTAGTGACATGAAGGAGTGGTTGGCCGAGTGGCTAAGAATGCGGGTTCTCCTTCTGGCGACCCGGGTTCGAATCCTCGGTAAGGTGTGGATAGTTTTCTCTCTTGGGAGAACGCTAACCTGCAGAGTTCGCGGCGACTGCATTAGCCAGGCGGCCTTAATTCCTCGGACTCAAGACCTCCTCCCCCCCCCCACCCCCGTTATACACCGCAAGGTACTATAGGCAGTAGATGACAGTGACAGTAGTAACATACGGATGTCAGTCATGGGCCATTTGCCAATCTTCAAAAAATAAAATCAGAAGAAGACAGTCCACGTTCCTTGTCATGAGAAGGAGAAAGCTCGAGCATGTCGCCACAACGGCAAAGTTGGAGGGGAGAAGAGGCAGGGAGAGACGAAGAAAGAAGATGCTGGACAGTTTGACATCATGACATGGATTGATATCAATATCAGAAATGATTGGCAGTACACGAGACAGAAGACTCTGGACAGACATGATCATCAAAACCACACTGCAAGAATTGTAAAAAGAAGGTTTAAAAAGCTAGAGGATGGATTTCCTTCCACCGGGTTTTATCCCATATTGCTCGGTCTCTTTCCGCCGGGCGGTCTGCTGAAAGCGTCGCACTAAGCACGAACTCCGTAGCTCCAGCGACGACCTTCAGAAGTCTCCGAGGAAATTGCACTCGTGAACCAAATGACATAAACAGGAATCTAACCCACAACCTTCGAAACGCGAGGTAGGCGGTGTAACCACTTCGCCACGGAGATTCCCTTTACAGTACGTCGCAGTCAACACCAGCATTTTTTGGCTGTTTGTGGTTTTTATTTGGCAAGTTTACGTTCAGTAGTTTGCCATTGCGTTTTAAACGACCGGCACTCTTACCTTTTCATAAAAAAATCAACGCAAGTCAGCACGCTTCCAAACCGCCCACAGTCGTGTTTCGAACGCGGTATGCTGGTTTTCAATAGAAGACGTAGAAAGAAGAAAATCCGGGTATTTTCAGCTGAAACGTTACAGAAACGCTTGTAATATACAATGGAATAAGAAGAAATAAACATATCAACGTTCTACATGATCTCAACATCGGAGAAGACTGGCCCGTAAACAACATCATGTGACGGAAACGGAAACTCTGTAGGCATATTAAACGTCACTGCGGCATGGAAATAACAGTGATGGAAATCGTAGTTCCCGGAAGAAGTGGCATCGGGTTACCAGCACGGAGTTGAACACGGGATCTGAACACACTTTGACATGAACAGGCCCGGCAGCTGATACAGGATGGAGAATATTTTCGGCAGGCATAAGCATGAGTGCGACGATCTGCACAGAACCTCGTACATGGTGATGGAAAGCGAGAATAGTTATTTCTAGTATTGTACTTTTCGTTCATTTGTTTAAAAAAAACAAAAAAAACATTGCTGCCAATTGGAGCTTGCGGCTTAGGACAGGATCTTGAGTCTGAGGAATTAAGACCGACTGACTTGGGTAGTCAGTCAGTTGGGTTAAAAGTTAGTTGCATATCCTTTTTTTTTTGAAGAAATAAAATTCCCTTTACAGGACGTAGCAGTCAACCCCAGCATTTTTTTGGTTGTTCGTGATTCCTGGTCAAGTTTACGTGCTTTATGAACGACCGGCACCCATATCATTTCATAAAAAAAAAAACCAACGAAAGGCGGTCTGTTGCCAAATCCGCCACAACTGTGTTTCGAGCGCGGTATGCGGGATTACGAACGGTGTCCGTAACCACATCGCCACGGAGCGGGCAAGTGCAGGTTAGAGTTTTCTCCCCCCCCCCCAAAAAAAAAATCAAACCCCCCAAAAATAAAAAAATAATTGTATACCTAGGATTCGAACCCAGGAGGATGGAAGACCAACGTTCTGACCCTGTGGTTCTCAACCTTTTGTGGCCCATGCACACCTTCACCATATGTTCCGAATGTCGCCCCCCCCCCCCTTTTTCGTATTTCCTCCCTATAAATGCCCCCCATTGCCAACATTTCTACATATTATACGTAAAAATGGAAGCTAAATTTAATAACACATACAGTCTAGACTAGAGTCTACATAAATCGTAAATTGCGGGTCTCATTACGCTATAAAACGAATTTCAGAAGGGCGAGAAGTACAGAATCGTAAAGTATGGAGGGAAAAACAAAACCAAGTAATCGGTTCTTGTATTAACGCGATCTTGAAATAATCTTAATCCTCCCCCTCTCCTCGGGAAACCCTAAAATGTGCCCCCCCCCCCCCCCGAGGGGGGGGGAATTACCCACCGGTTGAGAACCACTGTTCTAACCATTCCGACGGCGGTAAATCCTGCACCTGGGACGTTATTTGAATTATGTCTATGTGTTGCCTTCTTCGTTTTTCTTTTGCACGTGTTTGGGCCGTTGATTCTTTCCTACGTTGTATTCAAGGAGCTAACGGTGACAGAAGGACTCCCGCGTAATTTACTTTTTATTTTTACTTTTCTTTCCATTTGTCATTAGTGTTTAAATCCTTGGCTGCTTGATCTCGCATTTCATCCTGGATTTTGAGTAATTGGTGCATCCGCTCCACATCTGGTATTTATTCTGCTGTTGGTTGTGGTGCTGATTTAGTTTCTTCACTGGTGTTCATGTGACGCTTTTCTGTTTCGCTGCTGGTTTCTATTCGAGACTTTTTTTGGCCTCAGCCATCGCGTTCTTCAGTTTTCGTTTGTATTTTGTTGGTTTGGTAGTTATTTGCTCTCATGCATACTAAAATCTTTCAATACAAATTCTTTCAAACTCCAAGTATTCTCAGTTACACTTAGTTTTATTTATGCAAGTTTAACGGTATCACTGAATGGATAATACATTAAAACATCGCAACAGACATCCCATTTTACAAAGTAAATTGCAAACATGTATATATACCGCGCTTACCTTCTGCCGCTTCTCTCTCTCTCTCTCTCTCTCTCTCTCTCTCTCTCTCTCTCTCTCTCTCTCTCTCTCTCTCTCTCTCTCTCTCTCTCTCTCTCCGTTTATTTTTAAAAAGTTAGGGCTCACGTTTCCCCAGGGGTCAGAGCCGCCCTATTAGGTCCTACGTCCCCGTGTGTCATTCGAATGATCGCCTCGGGTGGTGGCCCTGGTAAGATCGATTGCAGATACTAGGCTTTGATCTTAGCCAAAAGACCGAGAAGTCATACCATGCTTCCCGCTTTTGTTTTGTTTTGTGTGTGTGTGTGTGCTCGCTTTGTGCTCGCCATACACGCTACTTCTTTAGCACTGAACTGAATTAATGCGTGTGGATTAACTTTCCCTATTAACAGTGTAATACTAATTTAGGCACATGGATAACATCAGATGGAAGATGCGTCACAGAGATAAAGAACAGAATAGGACAAGCAAAAATTGAATTCTATCAAATGAAGAACGTTTTTGTGCAGTATATTTTCTTGAGCAAGATGGCGGGACATTTCTTCGTCCCGTAAAATGGAACGTGTTTTTTTCCGAAATGTGTATGGATTAAGTGTTTTTTCGTGGTGAAATGGAGTTCGGACCGTGCAACGGAGTTCGTGCACGCGCGTCCGTTCTTCTTTCGGCGTATCATCGGCGCCCGGTGGCGATAGTTAAGCCTAACATGACGGCCAGACGACCAGCTAGGACACAACGTGGTAAGAGGGCGGGCGCGCGCAGAAGGCGCTTAAAATGTGACAGATTGGGTATCGGAAATGTTCGAGTACTGTACTGGAACTGTGCATCATTTAGTCAACGCCGACCCATTCTTGAAAAACTACTCTACGGAAACGATATTGTAGTCTTGCAAGAAACACACCTCACCGACGGAACAGTCAATGTGGCGGGATTTCAGGGTTTCCTTAACAGGCGGCACCTCGGACAGGCCATTCTGGTCCGCGACAACATACTAGTGTCTGAGATCGATATGTCCGCCTGGAACAGCGATGCCCTGCAAGTGCAGGCATTAAGAATAATGACACCAGTGCAGCTTGTAATCGTTAACGTCTATGCGCGAAATGGGAAGGTCGACGTGCGACAATGGCAGAGTTTGTTCGATATGGATGAAAGGCATATCATCTACTGCGGGGACTTCAATGCCAGAGGCAGTCAATGGGGGAATTGCATCACCAATAGACAGGGAGAAGATTTGGAGGACGCCCTGGCATCTGCTGCCCTAATCTGTCTGAATGATGGGAAGGTCACTAGAATGGCCACTCGACCAGGCGACTCTGACAGCATCATTGACTTGGCTCTGGTGTCGCCAACCATCGCACCAAGGTGCCGGTGGGGCACACTGGGATACCACGATAGTGACCACTACCCTTGTGTCATCCTGATCAAGAAAGACGGGGCCATGAGTCAAAGAAACAAGACCAATGCCTTCCCGTACGACACCACTGGTCAAGACGCCATAAGCAAGATCAGAAGAAGGAAACTAACTTCCTCCCGTAGGAGACAAGAAAGATGGCTGCAGCCACCATGGTGGAATGGAGAGGTCGAGAAGGTGTGGCTGGGAAAGAGGCAGGCTGTCAAAGACTGGCAAAAGGCCAGAAAGGCTAACATGCCACAGGTTGAATTGGCGAACCTGAAGACTGAGGTCGTTAGGACGACGACTTTATTCAAATCCTGCGCCAAACAGGCCAAGGCCGACAAATGGGACGAGTTCTGCAGGAAGGTGTGCTCCGAGCAATCTCTTACGACATTCTGGCGCCTCCACAAGAGCATGAACGGTGCTGCACAACGTAGGGGTATTCCAGACTTTCAAGGCACAGACCTCGCATGGAAAAAGTCGGATGCGGATAAAGGTAAGGCCCTTCTTGCACGCTACATAGAACAGACTGACCAGAAAGACGAGCCCGCCAGACAGAGGACCACAACAACACTCTCTCAGTTGTGCGAGGGGGTCGGGACAGACGAAGAATGGACGATCACAGTTGACATATTGCGTGCTATGCTCAAGAAATCACCTAACACCGCCCCAGGCCCAGACGGCATCCGATATGGTGACCTAATGGTGATATCAGATGATGACATGGAAGAACTGGCCAGAGAATTCAACACCAGTATCCAGAGGGGTCAGGTCAAAGAAGAATGGCTACACAGCTACCTGCTGCCGCTGCCAAAACCGAACAAAGACCACTCCAAGATAAGCGGCTACAGAATCATTACGATGCAGAATACTGTTGGCAAGCTACTGGAGAAAATTGTAGCACACAGACTTGCTTGGGACTTGGAACAGCTCGGCTGCTTCCCGCCCACACTTGGAGGATACAGACGCAACAAAGAGTCATGGCTGAATGCGGCGGTCTTTGCTCAAGATGTTTACGAAGGATTTCAGGTCAGAGAAGAGACATGTGCGGCCGCCATAGACTTAGAGGACGCATATAACAGAGTATCCTTCGAGCACTTGATGCAAACCCTCCTCAGACTGAAAGTGCACCCTCACCTTGTACGATGGATAGCTGCAGTTCTACTCCAAAGGAAGGTGGTGCTAAGATGCGGGAGTTGGTCTTCTGAGCCGATAACGATATGTCCTGGATTGCCGCAGGGTTCACCTCTGTCACCAGTACTATTCAACGTGTATACGATGCCGATCACTGAACAACAGTTGGATGGGAGGGGTAGGACTCTATCATTCGTTGACGACATCCTCGTGTATCGACAGGGTCGAGATAGACAGGCGGTTGCCAACTATATGCAGGGCGAACTAGATCGAATTTCCTCATGGTGTGCTGATGCCGATGCCCTTGTCAATCCTGCAAAGGCAACGGTTACATGGTTCTCACTAAACAACCATATTGTGAAAACAGACCTGCCGGCAGTAAGAATGGATGGGAGCATTCTGAGTAGAACCCAGTCAATGACATATCTTGGCGTGAGGCTTGATCGTAGCCTGTCCTTCAGAGATCATGTCGATTATGTCATAACGAAGGCTCGAAAAGGTTTGGCAGCAATGAGAGTCATGGCGAGTGCCAATATCGAGCAAAGACTGCTATTACTTCTGTTCCAAGGACTTGTGCTTTCACGCATCGAGTATGCCCTGGCCATCCTCACTGTCAGCCCTACACAGATTGGAAGACTTGAAAAGGTACAAAACGAAGCCATGCGCATCATTTTGGGCTGCACGAGAGACACCAGCTGTGTAGCAATGAGATACCTCCTTGACTTCCCGACAATGGAACACAGGATCAAGATCTGGAGAGCTCGTGCATACTTAAAAATAAGTGCAGATGAGCAGCACCCTCTGCATGACGCTGTATTCAGAGAAAAGGGTGACAGGCTAAAGAGGGGCAAATCATGGATGGGTCGGGCGGAAGATGTCGTCGGACAGGTCTGCAGTCTTACCAGTATCAACCCCGGCAAGGAATGGGTGCCGATGCCTCCAGCTTTTAAGTGTACCTTCTCCTGCATTATCACACTCGACAGACGGTGCAGAGAGCAGAACCCTGCCGCTGTCAATGCAGAGGTTAACGCGCTCATCTATGATCACTCAGATAGCCCCGAAGTGCTCATCTATACAGATGGATCTGTTGTAAAGCAGCAGAGAAGTGCGTGGGCATTTACAGCCCGCTCAGCGGGCCGAACCGTTCAAGAATCCAGTGGTGCCCACTCCATGACCACGAGCAGCATGACGATGGAGGTGATGGCAGTTACACAGGCTTTCATATGGCTGGAATCACAACATTATACCAACGTGTGTGTACTAAGTGATTCAATGAGCATGATTCAGAAGGTCGAAGCTGGATCTGTACGTAGACAGTGGACTGAGTCGCTGCGGAAGTCTGTTGTCCGCAAAGTCACCTTCATCTTCGTCCCGGGACATGCGGGAGTCGAGGGAAATGAACGAGCTGATAAATTGGCTGGCTCTGCACCCCCTGTAGATGGCCAGCCCATGGATCGTGCCGATGTTATTAACGCCCTTAAAGATATGGCGAGAACAGAGGATTTTGACGCCAGTGATTCCACATCGCTTTCCAGGATGAAAGACCTGGGAGTAAGAATCGGCACAGCCAGACGCGAGAAGTACATCGGGAAAACAAAGCGCCTCGTCAACCAACACAGAACTGGCACTATTAGCCACCGGACGCTGATGCATATGCTGGGGGGAGGATCTGAGCACCTATGGACATGTCCGGAGTGCAACGAAGATACCCCAGCTGATAACTAACTAACTAACTAACTAACTAAGTCATTGTCCTTGAAAGTTAGACAAGAGTTCTTGCATGTTACATAGAACCAATTTTAACATACGGCTGCGAATCCTGGACAATTAGTACACAGGCGAAGTAATCACTGGTAGCCTTGGAGATGTGGTTTTATATGAGAATGCTGAAAATAAATTGGACAGCCAAAATGAGCATTCTGGACATTTTGAGGGAAGTTTAATCGCAAAGACAGCTTATCACAAACATGGGAATAAAGCAGACATAATTTTGTGACCACATTATGAGAAGTCAAAACCTGGAACATGTTGTGACAACCGGAAAGATTTGCGAAAAGAGAGATAGAGGAAGGCAGCGTGACATGATTCTTGACAGTCTTGTATCATGACACGAAGGTAGTCAACACACGAATTTATCCATGCCGTCAGAGATCGCTATTTGTGGAGATGCATGAAGGACCACGCCAGCAGGCAAGGCACTGGATGACGATTATTACTAGTGTCTTTTGCCATTAGTCGAACCCACTCCAACTTCAGAGGAACTTATAATTTACGCCCCCTAAGTCAAGAACGAGAAGTCAAAATCTCAGTCTAATTGACTGGTGAAGGGGTTGAACTCCCTACCTCAGAGTCACTACATAAGAATGAGCGCTCTTATCATTCGGCCAAGTTGCCCTCCTTTCATTGTGTTGGGGAATACCCACTAACCCGCCACTCTTAGTAATTAAGAACTCGAATAAAGGTTGCCGTCTCTGAGAGATCCGCCCTTGGAGTGGATGACAAAATTTGCATACGCAATGACATGTCGATTTGTTTGAATGTACCCCCTGTTTATGCGTGCTAATGAGCTGGTTAGACTACTCACTCAACGTCGTAATGTCATCGGCCACTTCAAAAAGTGTGTTTACTTAGATAATTAACGCGTAAATAACAAGTTTCCGCGCAATGTCCGCACAGACAGGGGGAGATAATTAGCGAAATTCTTCAAAGTGCTTTATTTTCCTAAACTTGTAAGTGCGTGATTAGCTTTACCTTTCCTTTGGCGGTGCGTCCGTTTTTTTTTTTTTTTTTTTGGGGGGGGGGGGGGGGGGTGTGGTTGTAGTGTTAGATACATGGGTGAGTGTTGGATATAACGAAGTAGTAATGTGGAAGCAGGCTCTTAATTATGGATACAAGCTCTTACTGCAATGGGGAGAAAGGAGGGGGAGGGGTGATAGACGATGTTACTGATGTACATAAGTGGTAATGGAGGGGGGATACAAGCTGTTACATATGGACATAAGTTGTAATGGGGGATAAACACTGTTACAAATAGGCACAAGTTGTAATGGTGGATATACACACTGTTAAATATATACAAGTAGTAATGGGGGGACACGCTGTTACAGATATATACAAGTAGTAATGGGGGATAGGCACTGTTACAAATAGACACAAGGGGTAATTAGGAATATACACTGTTGCAGATATATACAAGCGGTAATAGGAGATAGCCGGTCTCTCTGGCCGAGGGGTTACACCACTTTCTCTGTAATCCCATTTATCACGCAGTCTCGTAGCGGGCGAGAACTGGAAGCGGTTCTACCCCCGCTGGTGACTTGCGGGATAACTGAGTCGGCCGCTCAGAAAGCAATGGCGAACTACTGAGCGTAATCTTGCTAAGAAATCAACAGACAGCTGAAAGATGCTGTTGTTGACAGCGATGTCCTGTAAAGGATATGCGAATAAAAAAAAAAAAATGAGATAGGCACTGTTTTTTTTTTTTTTACACACACACACACACACACACACACACACACACACACACACACACACACACACACACACACACACACACACACACACACACACTCTCTCTCTCTCTCTCTCTCTCTCTCTCTCTCTCTCTCTCTCTCTCTCTCTTTTACAAATATATACAAGTAGTAGTGGGGGATATATCGACTGCTGCAGATATACACAAGTGGTAATAGGGGATAGACACTGCTGCAGATATACACAAGTGGTAATAGGGGATAGACACTGTTGCAGATAAACACAAGTGGTAATGGGAGATGGATACTGTTATAGACACAGAGAAGCAGAGGAAGAGGCCGACCACGTAAACGATGGACAGAGGGAATAGCAGAGTCCACGGGAATACTGATACATGAGGCCCATAAACGGGCACTCTCCCGCTGTTTATACTTCACCTCGACACGACAAGGTACAAGAGGAACAAGATGAGATGAGATGAGACAGATAGGCACAACTGGTAATGGTGGGTGCACATTTTACTCACGTAATCAAGATCAAACTTGTCCTTAATATTTTAATATAAGTGTACTGAGCTGTAAAATTATTCTTTGCTGTATATGATCATACTTACAGAACCGCGGACAGCAGTGGGCAGATGCTGTCTTCAACGAGTGTTGTCTTTAGCACGGATACACGGAGTTCTATTCTTGCCTTCATAGTCTGTGCCACGGAGCGGCTTGTTCTATCTTTACCTTCAGAGTCTGTGCCACGGAGCGGGTTGTTCTATCTTTACCTTCATAGTTTGTGCCACGGAGCGGGTTGTTCTATCTTTACCTTCATAGTCTGTGCCACAGAGCGGCTTGTTCTATCTTTGTCTTCATAGTCTGTGCCACGGAGCGGGTTGTTCCATCTTTACCTTCATAGTCTGTGCCACAGAGCGGCTTGTTCTATCTTTGTCTTCATAGTCTGTGCCATGGAGCGGGTTGTTCTATCTTTACCTTCATAGTCTGTGCCACGGAGCGGGTTGTTCTATCTTTACCTTCTTAGTCTGTGCCATGGAGCGGCTTGTTCTATCTTTACCTTCATAGTCTGTGCCACAGAGCGGCTTGTTCTATCTTTGTCTTCATAGTCTGTGCCACGGAGCGGGTTGTTCTATCTTTACCTTCATAGTCTGTGCCACAGAGCGGCTTGTTCTATCTTTACCTTCATAGTCTGTGCCACAGAGCGGGTTGTTCTATCTTTACCTTCATAGTCTGTGCCATGGAGCGGCTTGTTCTATCTTTACCTTCATAGTCTGTGCCACGGAGCGGGTTGTTCTATCTTTACCTTCATAGTCTGTGCCACGTAGCGGGTTGTTCTATCTTTACCTTCATAGTCTGTGCCACGGAGCGGGTTGTTCTATCTTTACCTTCTTAGTCTGTGCCACGGAGCGGCGTGTTCTATCTTTACCTTCATAGTCTGTGCCACGGAGCGGGTTGTTCTATCTTTACCTTCATAGTCTGTGCCACGGAGCGGGTTGTTCTATCTTTACCTTCTTAGTCTGTGCCACGGAGCGGCTTGTTCTATCTTTGCCTTTTTAGTCTGTGCCACGGGGGCGCTTGTTCTATCTTTACCTTCTTAGTCTGTGCCACGGAGCCGCATGTTCTACCTTTACCTTCACAAAACCCACTTCCGCTAAACCTCCGAAAACACTTATTGAACGGAACATCCCATCCCAGCGATGGAATAGGAAATCAGCAAGTGCATAGCTGTAATATGGAGGTGACCCTGTAACTGTCTCCTTATAGCATGTGGTTTATGAATTGCTGCCCTGTATTGTGCATTTATTACGCTGGGTTGGTCACTTCACTCGCATGAAGATCACAGGCTCCCTAAGCGCAATTTTTACGGTGAGCTGCGCTGTGGTATATGCTCCCAAGGAGGCCAGAGGAAACGCTTTAAAGACACTCTGAAGATCTCACTGAAAGCTTTTGGGATTCATCAGGATACTTGGGAGACTGCTGCTAAAGACCGAAATTTGTGGCGTACATCATTATGCAAGGGTGTTGTCACTTGTGAAGCAAACAGGACTGCAAGAGCTGCGCAAAAAAGACTAGACAAAACCACCGCAGGCGACCCTCCAACTGGAACGTCAAGCATTCTTTGCCCACATTGTCAAAGAACATTTCGAGCCAAAATAGGCCTTACTAGCCATTTGCGAACTCACGGCTCCAAACTTTCAACCCCACTGGATGAAATGAATGGTCATCGTAATTCTTGATCGACAAACACCATTTATTACAAAGGACAAATGATAGAATTAGTATGAATAAATGTAGCGGAACTACGGTAAAGCTGTGGAAATGTAAAACAATATAAAATAACGCAAAAGAATTAAGCTTTACAGAACACAATTACGGGAACCAATGGACTTTACGGCGACTAGGCTTCATAAGCAAACAAATGCAGAAACAAAAGACAGCATATAAACATTGAGAAGGCACTACAGTGACTAAATTATGTATACGAACGGGATGAGAAGATGAAAAAAAAAAAAAAAATGATGACAATGAAAAGAACATGAACAAATGAAAACTAAATGTACTACTTATCTCAGAATCCCATTGTGTGATACGATTATTTTATACTGTTAATGATAGAATGCATACAGATGAAACTTACATAGAGAAAGACATATATTTATATGTATATATATATATATATATATATATATATATATATATATATATATATATATATATATATATATATATATTAATGAGGAAAGATTGGAGGTGGTGGAAAATTTCGAACATCTTGGGTCATTAATTACCAACAATGGTGACACAATGAAAGAAATTAAAAGACGAATATCTATTACTCTTCAAAACATAAGACAACTGAATAAATTGTGGCGTGGGACAGATAAATCTACAAAATAATTAGATGTTTAATAGCATGGATCTTTTCCATTGCAACATACGCCTTTGAGACCTGGGCACTTACTAAACAAGCTGAACAGCGCATAAATGACTTTGAATATACATATTATAGACAGTTTCTAATAAAATCTTAGATACAGAAAAGAACAAATACATCTAGACGACAAGATCTGAACATTGAAGAAGATTGGCTACTAAAGACGATAAAACAAAGAACATTGAAATATGTTGGTCACTCGAAACATCATGAAAGTTAGGAGAGAACAATAATGGTGGGTTTATATGCCCGGGAAGAGAGGAAGAGGACGGCCAAAGAGAAGATGGGTGCAGGATGTGACAGGAAGAGAGGAAGAACAAGATGAAGTATATGTGTGTGGGCATTACCGAGTAAGTTTGCGCCAGATAAACATTTCCACCATCATAGTAATTATGCTCTGCCGCCGAGCAACATTCGCCACAGTGATCGCCTTTGCCTCGTGTCAATCGTACTTGCCTGTGCCACTTGTGAATCGTACTGCTGTTTTGGCATGCATGATGTGACACCTGTCACTGATCTCAGAATTATGTCAGCGACAAATGTAGTGAGGACGCAAATCTCTGCCTTTCCTGAAACAGTAAATCAATCAGTCTCCACAATAAAGGATGGCTGCAATGGATCTCCAACACCTGTCTCTCGCCTTGACTGTACATTCTGTCAGACTTATGTTCGTCCATCTCTTGATGTTATCTTCCCACTTGTATCGTTGTCTGTTTCTTATTCGCTTGCCCTCAGCCTTGCGCCACCCCCTCCCCCCCCCCCCCCCATATGGTTTTATGTCTTTTAACATGTCCGAAATATTTCACATGCCTCTTTTTTTATTTATTTCATCAACTCTCTTTTCATTCTCATATTTTCTAGAACACTAGTATTTGATTGTTTCTGTCTACATGAAATACAACATATTTTTCTGTATATCCACATCTCCAGGGATCTTTCGATTCGATTTTCTAGTTGCTTGTTCAGTGTCCAGGTTTCCACGCCATACAATAGTGTTGAATATACGTAACATTTGACAATATGCGTTGTTAATCTCTCTAGATGTTAATACTGATTCCATGCTGTTAAAAGCAATTTTGGCCATTCTTATTATCTTTTTGATTTCTTCTCCTTTTTCTGCGTTCATCCGGTGACTTTTTTTCGGACGTAATTGCGTTGTGCCTGTTTACAGTAGATCTGCGTTCTTGCGCCGTTAGGCCGACACATTCGACTTCTGCGGAAATTTGTTGACCGAGTTAACCTTCCCGGGCTTCTTTTTTTTTTTTTTTTTTTTTTTTTCAATTCTGCCATCATCTGTTATTACCTGTCCAAGATAAGAGAAACTTGTTACTTGTACTAGTATCTCTCCGTTTACTAGTGATCTTCATTGATGACCCTTCCTTTCTGCTGCTAATTATCATAGTTTTCGTTTTTAGGATGTTAATATTTAAGCCAGTAAACACAGTATCGTCAGCATACCTAAGATTGTTTATGATTCTTCCATTGATGTTAAGTCCAGGCAGTTTGACTTGTTTAAAAATTATTTATGTGTATAGGTTGAAGAGGCTTGGGGACAACACGCACCCCTGCCGTACTCTTCTGTCTATATATGTAGGCCTCTTGTATTAAAAAAAGTGTTAAAAGTTTAGAGGATTGACTTCATTGCCGAAAGCATCGCACAAAGCACGAACTCCGTAGCTCCGGCGACGATCCCCAGGAGTCTCCGAGAAAAATGCACTCGTGAACCGAAAGACGTAGCCCGGAATCGAACCCACAATCTTCGGAGCGCGAGGCAGACGGCCTGACTACTTCGCCACGGAGACTCTCGTCTATGGGTCTCTTGTGGTCCGTACTGTTCTTTTGGCATGCATGATGTGACACCCATCACTGATCTCCGAATTATGTCAGCGACAGATATAGTGAGCACGCAAATCTCTGCCTTTCCTGAAACAAATGGTGTCCTTAAGGAAAGAGTGACAAGAGGAATACAGATTCAAGCATCCTGACTTGATTGCTATTTTTGGGTGATCGAAAGCGTTCTTTGTCAGCATGATGTTACTTTTTGTTTTTGTAACTGTCATTATTGTTTATAGTACGAGGGGGCTTTAAATGACAAACTTAAAAGTGTGCTTGAGATTACAATTACATTGCCATTGTTTTGTAACCTGTCAGTGGTGTTGTTAAGGATGTCAGGAGTGTTAAGCACGGGACATCACGATGTAGACGAACACGATTACGTCATAAAGACAGTTTTAAGATGACATGTACGAAAAAGGCGCAGCGTTCTGTTATCCGTTTTTCGATCAATGAAGAGGTGAAACCTATAGACATTCATCGGTGAGTGAATGTCCAGCATGGCGATGCATGCCTGTCAGTCTAACGAGTGTATGACGATGTGACTGCTCTGACAGACTGTTCACGACCGGGGCAGGCACACCGAGTAGAGATCCCAGAGTCGATTCTTCTACAGGAATCCAAGGACTTTATCAGTCCTGGAGGACTTTCATTGAACGCAGTGGTGACTACTATTAGCCACCGAACGCTGATGCGCTGGGGTGGGGGGGGGGGTATCTGAGCACCTATCGACCTGTCCGGAGTGCAATGAAGATACCCCAACTGATAACTGATGGTACATTTGTTCTATACTTTTTCAGAATGTATTCACCCAACAAAAATTTAAGGTTTGCGTTTTGAATCCCCCTTGTATATCGCACCGGTCTCTGGCTAAGGGCTTGCGAACGCGGTTTGTGAGCCCGTATACCCGGGTTCGAAACACAGCAGTGCTGGTTTATTCGAAAAAGGTATAGGGGCCTGTCGTTCAGAAAGCAATGGCAAACTACTGAACGTAACACTTGCCTAGTACATCAACAGCAGCTGAAAATGCTGGTGTTGACTGCAACGTCCCGTACGGGATACGCAACAAAATTATTTGTATATCGCTCGCTCACTCACACACATACTCACACACACACACATACGTACAGAGAGAGAGAGAGAAACACCACCCTCTCCCTTTTCCACACACACACACACACACACACACACACACACACACACAAACACGCACATACGTGAGTATTTTTATTTCCAATTCTGATGCATACTTTTTTTTTCGTGTATCCTTTACAGGGCATCGCTGTCAACATCAGCATCGTTCAGCTGATTGTTGATTTCTTGGCAAGATTTTACGCTCAGTAGTTTGCCATTGCTTTCTGAGCGACCGGCTCACATACCCCGTACGTTACCAACGCGGAGAGAACCGCTACCGATTCTCGCGCACGTCTAGTTACTCACGAGAGTTTACGGGATTACGGACAAAGTCGTGTAACACCTAGACCAGGAAGACCGGGCCTTGTGCATACTACCAGACATTAATTTATTTCCTATGATTTCAACTCTGTTTTGGTCTGTCCTGTCGTCTGTTTCGAATAGCCATTCCCCCCTTAGCTTGTTGACACAGTTGCCCATGCCGTATATTGTAAACAGGTGATTTTTACACAGCTGCTGACATTACTGAAAGGTGAGGCTACAGAACTACCCTACCTTGAGAGCAAATTTAGCCACAGTAAATGAGCAATCAAAGGTCAAACATTCCTATCACTTCTGCTTCCCGTAATTATCACCCCGTTTGACCGTTCAGATATGCCCCAGTGTTCCCTCGTTGATTGCGGTTGGCGTCTGCACTTCTGGCGAAGCGTTAGCGGCGGTTCGAAGTGTTCCTAGCTTAGTATTCTTTTGGAGATAAGACAGCCTATAAACAAATTCTCAAGTATTGATTGTCGCTCGTAGAAGTAGGAGAAAGATTAACACGGTTGAAGCCTTGAGATCTTGAAGTATTTTTGTGGCAGAGGATTTGGCTTCTGTCATGGCTAAAATGTAAGTAAAATGTAACTTTCATTCGTCATTCTCATTGGCACCTTGCCGTCTTGACAGACGATAGTTTGTTACATTATGTCTGTCTGTCTGCCTGCCTGCCTGCCTGCCTGCCTGCCTGCCTGCCTGCCTACCTGCTTCTCTCCCCCCCTTTCTCTCTCTCTCTCTCTCTCTCTCTCTCTCTCTCTCTCTCTCTCTCTGCCTATATGTCAGTCTGTCTATCATGCGATTCACTATATTGAAAACAGGAAAGGGGGAATAACAATTTGTTTTTTAAAGTGGGGGAGGGGGATGGGCGGGCGTCTGACAAATCCAGACACTACGTGGTGATTGGGGGAGAGGTGGTGTAAATATTCAAATCCATCTGGTAGCCTGTACATCCCGTGTTTTGTTAAAGGGCGCGTTGTCTTGGTGCAGAGAAAGATGTGGGTACGTCTTATCCACAGCCTTTGTTTTAGTTTGGTAAGAAAATCTGCATAGCACCGTTTATTAACCGTATTCCCATGAGGCAGGTGATCCTTCAATACACATTTTAGGCGTCCTTAAAAACAGCCAGCCTCACATTTTCTGCAGATTTCTCTGCTCTTGGCTGACATGTATTTGGGGACCCAGGATATTCCATTGCATGTTGAACGTTTTTGATTAGGGGTCATAATGTTTAATCGAAATCTCATAATTTGTCACCGTGATCGTCAAAATATTTTCTGACTGGCACCTTGCGAACATCTGTCGGCAGCGTATAACTCTCGTTTGCTTCTGTTCAAATATCAACAGACACAGAACCCTAGCTGGCACACACTTTTCTCATATTCAGCATGGAGCATTATCATAATCGGCATTCAGCATTCTCATGTTCAGCATTCATCTTTCAACATGCAATGGTCTTTTGTGTTTAGTTCTGTTAACTGTTCTTTCACTTATTTTATTGCACCGAGGCAATTGTCGTTTATGATCTGGGTTAATGATTATCCTCACTCTTCCTGCATTTTCGTCGTGGTACTCTGAGCATGGTCTCTCAGATCTTGACAGATCAGCGACATGTGAGCGGTCATGCCAAGTTTTTTTGTTTGTTTTTTTTTATTTTAAACTGAAGTATACTGAGGGCAGGGATCATGAAATATTGCTTCAATCTCCCTGTGTATTTCTGTAGGTGTTTTTCACTGTAACACCGGGAATTCTATCACAACCCTAGCCTCTGACTTCTTCATTGTAGATTCCTGTAAGCCCACATAATTTTAAGAACTCAGCCTAACTGTGGAGAAAACTTTAGTTTAGTCGTTGGTTGGTTCAACATCACGGCACACGGTTTAACCCATAAGTGCTCCGTTTTCCTCCTAACTCAAACCTGAGTCTGGAGAAACTCAGCTCAATGCACGAACTCCGTTGCATCGGCGAGGATCCTGAAATACTTTGGGTAGATTTTTAACTCGAAATATTGCCCGGGAAGCGCCGTTAGGCTACTCTTTTTCGATTTCTAACTGCCAAGGGATATTTTACGTGCTCAACAATACACACGGGCGTCCGATCTCACTACCCAGAGACCAGGGGAAATTTTATTACTGGAGGTCCAGGTGGATTTTTTAAATAAATTCCGATCCTCACCGGGGCCTGAACCCGGGACATCCAGCACTCGAGGCGGACACCATACCTCGAGACCACTCAGCCCCCAAAACTTAAGTATGGGCATATATACCCTATAGTTTAAGATAACGATAAAATAAATTTCGAATTATCATTGGTCGACATACGAGTACCATGCGAAAATACATATCTCTGTCGATATGCTGAGAAAAAAAAAAGTGAATTGGTGATTAGACAAAAGGGCATCATTCATTCCCGACATATGCTTTTGACTTCCATGTTATTGTTAACCGAGTTTTCCTATAAAGGAGATTCAATTGCCATGGAGAAATTATTGTTTATGTACGTTTCTTAGGCTGGGTAATAGTCATTTCCTGGAGTTGATTGATTGCGTGTGCATTGAATATTATCGTTTCTAGATTATAGATAAGCTCGCCTCGTATTTTCTTGTTGTAAGGTAAAGGTGTTGTTGCTGAGTTGCTCTTGGTTGTTAGAGTAGTGTTCTGTCCACTTAACTAAGCCATCATCATCATCATCATCATCATCATCATCATCATCATCATCATCATCATCATCAACGTTCGTCATTCCAACTACTATTGCAGTCGTCTGATGAGATAGTTCTGTTGGCTTCTGTCATCATCATCATCATCATCATCATCATCATCATCATCATCATCATCATCATCATCATCATCATCAACGTTAGTCATTCCAACTACTGTTGAGGTCGTCTGATCAGATAATTCTGTTGGCTTCTATCATCATCATCATCATCATCATCATCATCATCATCATCATCATCATCATCATCATCATCATCACCATCATCATATCATCATCATCATCAACGTTAGTCATTCCAACTACTGTTGCAGTCGTCTGATTAGATAATTATGTTGGCTTCTATCATCATCATCATCATCATCATCATCATCAAAGTTAGTCATTCCAACTACTGCTGCAGTCGTCTGATCAGATAATTCTGTTGGCTTCTATTATCATCACCATCATCGTCATGGAGGTCAGCGTGGCCGAATGGATAAGAGCCCTAGCTCTTAAACTTCCAGTGTGCTGATGCCGAGGAAGCTGGTTCAACCCTTACACCAGTCAGTTGGATAACAATGTTGACTTCCCATTCTTGATTTGGGGACGTAAATTACTAGTCCCTCAGAAGTCGGAGTGGGATCGCTTGATGGAGAGGGGTACTGGTAATATAGAAAGCTAATCTACATTTAAAAACATCAGTCCATTGTACTAGAAGTAGTAGCATAAGTGTATGGTCTACGCTTGAGTTCAAAGCGAGCGAAGGAAAAAAAATCATCATCATCAAGTTAGTCAAAGTAAAAACTGGTGATGCAGTCGACTGATAAGATAATTTAGTTGGCTTCTATTAACATTATCATTCTCATTTAGGTCAGCATGGCCGAATGGATAAGAGACCGTCTCTATGCAGATGAGAAGTGTCAGTACTGGTCTCTCCATTTTCTCCATGGTAATTGAATCGCATTTATAGGAAACCTCGGTTAACAATGGCATGGAAGTCAAAAGCACATCTCGGGAATGAATGGTGCCCTTTTGTCTACTCACAAATTCACTTTCTTTTTCCCACTATATCGACAGAGATAATATTTTCACATGGTACTCGTATGTCGACCAATGATAATTCGAAATGTATTTTATTGTTATCTTAAACTATAGGATACTTAAGTTTTCTCCAGATTTATGCTGAGTTCTTAAAATTATGTGGACTTACAGGAATCTGGCCCAAGACGGTCTTATCTCTGCACTGGCTTATATCATCATCATCATCATCATCATCATCATCATCATCATCATCATCATCATCATCATCATCATCATCATCATCATCATCAACTTAATCATTTCGAAGCCTGGTGACGAAGTCGTATGATTGTCTCTCTCAGGTGTGTGTTGTTCCCGGCGTCATCACGTTATAGACTAGTTAGAAATAATGTGAATATGGGGTTTATAGAAGAACTAGCTGACCCGGCACGGCTTCGCCCAGCCCCTGGCGGGGATCTGTCTGTCTGTCTGTCTGTCTGTCTGACCCGGCTTCGCCCAGCTCCTGATGGGGATCTGTCTGTCTGTCTATCTATGTTTCTATCTATCTATGTATCTATCTATCTATGTATCTATCTATCTATCTATCTATCTATCTATCTATCTATCTATCTATCTATCTATCTATCTATCTATCTATCTATCTATCTATCTATCTATCTATCTATCTATCTATCGCCAGGGGACTTAATTTAAGATATAGCAATGCTACTAAAAGTTATGTCCCTTGTTTTATTTTTTGTTATGTTGAGTCATGTAATTACAAAATTAAATTTTAGTAAGTAAATAGATGATTGTACACTTAGAAACTATTACAGTTGGTTGCACAGGAATGAAAAGAAGACGTGTAGAAAATTTCATCTCAATCGGATGGACCGTTCGCGAACGCATAAAGAACGGACATACATACACACACACATACACACATACATCCTTTTTTTTTTTAGATATAGATGATACAAACACAATTGGATAAAAAGAGTAATGACGATATCTTCGCAGAGCTTAGCTTGTTACTCACGTAACTACTTATGTGGATGGGGTTGAGTGGTCTCGAGGTATGCTGTCCGCCTCGAGTGCTGGAGGACCCGGGTTCAAGCCCTGGTGAGGCCCAGGATATTTTCACGTGGACTTCTAGTTAACACAATTTCCCGCTGGTCTCTGGGTAGTGAGACCGAACGCCCGTGTGTATTGTTGCGCACGTAAAAATCCCTTGGTATTTGGAAATCGAAAAAGAGTAGCCTAATGGCGCTGCCCGGGCAAAATTTCGAGTTAAAATACCTAAAGTATTTCAGGATCCTTGCCGGTGCTACGGAGTTCGTGCACTGAGCTGAGATTCTCCGGATTCAAGCTTGAGTTAGGAGTAGAACGGAGCACTTATGGGTTACACCCATGTGCCGTTATGTTAACCCGTCGACTAAACTAAACTAAACTAAAGTAAATTGGTTATTCGTATCAGAAGATGCATTGTTTGGGTTTGTCATGAGAAGGAAAATCATCGTAACGGTAAATTTGGAGGGGAAGAGAGACAGAGAGAGAAGTTGCTGAACAGTTTGATATCATGTCACGGAGGAACATCAGTATCATAAATAATTTTCGGTACACGAGACTGAAGGCTCACTTTCCCCTCTCCCGGTTGAGAAACCAGCGGGGTGTACCAGACCAGTACTGATACTTCTCATCTGCGGAGAGACATACTGAGATGTAACTAGGTCATTATTCTGCACAGCACGTACAGGTAGAGCTTAGGAGTAAGTTGGGAATGCTTCCTTCACTGGGCTGTAGGTATTTCATTGACAACATACTCCAGCACACGACCCAGGAGAAAGAAAGAGTCGAGCATCGTTCTCTGGCCATGTGATAAGAAGAGAGGCATTGGGAAACATGGAAACGACGCGAAAGATCAGTGGGGAAGGTGGCAGAGGAAGGTAGAGAGAAATGATACAGGATGGAGTGAGATGGTGGCAAGGGGAAAATCAGCAGAGTTGATACAAAACACCTAGGACCAAGACCTGTGAAGAGACATGAAAGACCAGACCAGTTGGCAGGACACATAATGATGATGAGAATATGATAATTTCTTTTTTTTTTAAATAAATAAATCGATTGCAAAAATAAATAATAGTAATAAAGGAATATCGTGGGGACACGTTCACCAATGGCTGCCTATTTGTACCTACCACGGCTATGCTATGAGACATGAACAGAACATTACAATAAAAGCAAGAGCATCGACTGCAGTGGAATCGTGCCTGCCGAAACCGTCGCACAGAGCATGAATTCCGTAGCCCCAGCGACGACCTCCAGGGGGGTCTGAGAAAAAATTGCACTTATCAACCAAATAAAGGAGTCTGAACAACCAACCCACGGCCTCCTGTGCGCGAGGCAGACAGCTGGACCACTTTGACAAGTAGATCCCACAGGCATTAGCATTAAAACAGTGACTTGGTGTTTTATCTCCGTGACTGGTCTAGACATCATGATTATTTTTGCGAAAGCTATCATTGTACGGCTTTACAGCCGCACACCCAGATAGCCCAAACTGTTGTTATCACAGATATAACTGTCAGGCTTGCCTCACAGACATGGTGCCGAACTCCGGAAGTTTCCAGCGGCCGAGTATTGATTTAGGAAGCTGGGTTTGTCTTCTGTCTCGGTGTTTGGTTAATCTTGTGGTTCTCAGCGCGGGGATTAGGGGCGAGGCGGGGTATATGATCCTTCACAGGATCATTGTATCCATGAGTTAATCGTTAGTCGCGGTTCCAACTTCACGGTAAAGGGTCACCACCATAATGCTCCATTCCTGTGCCAGTGAATATCACACAAAATGCTCCTCACTGCTCCTTGTGAAAAGTAGAACAGACAGCAGTACCGACAAACCAACAGCGCGCATAGAGAAGTACAGTGGTACCTCGGGTTACGAACGCCCCAGGTCACGAACAATTCAGGTTACGAACAACAACTTCGAAAATTGTATGTCTCGGGTAACGAACAGTGGCTCGGGTTACGAACGAAGGCGAGAGAGAGAGAGAGAGAGAGAGAGAGAGAGAGAGAGAGAGAGAGAGAGAGAGAGAGAGAGAGAGCAGGGTGTAACGTTGGAGACAAACGATCGCGTATAGTACAAACAGTACTACAGGTGAGCTTGTGGATCTTCAGAATGAACTAAATACATTAAAGTCGTTCGATGATGAGGAGTTAGTGACCATTTCAACTGCCAGGATTAAAAGAAATTTGCAACAAGTGGGCAGATGTCGAAGACTTC